>CM076576.1:306150148-306320306 GCA_034641835.2 Pinus albicaulis | reverse complement strand
AAGTCAAATGTCTCATATACGATAACACTGGCATATACTTCGTTTATCATTGCAAAGCATTCAAAGATTTGCATTTTTGCGTTTCACACATAGAATTTATATATACAATAATAACAATAAATTCCTTTAATTATATATATAACTTATATATTTTTTATTATTATAAATTCTTGTAATAATATTTTTATTTTTATTACTATAAATTTTCATAAGTATTCATAAATTATATTTTTGTAGACATATCTAACTAGAACAACTACCATTTAATATATATATATATATATATATATATATATATATATATATATATATATATATATATATATATATATATATCTGTGTGTGTGTGTGCTTTACGAAAATGTAAAAGCTTCTAGATGGTTTTCTCAACAAGACAATATGACATTGTTATTGTGGTTCGGTGGAATCGGATTAACAAAATATTAGTAGAAAACTAAATTGATTAGATTCTAAACCTTAACACTAACGTAAATTCTTAATTTTTACTTTAATTTAGCTATATTTAAACTAAACTAAGTAGCAAATTTATTACAAAGAAAATATTCATAGATTTAACTATACTTTATTACAAAGCAAATCTTCATAAACATGCTCAAACTTAAATTGCAACATTTCTATAATTACATTAAGCGGCATGTAATAGCTACCCATAGACATTTTCAAGATCACATTGCAACATTACTATATTTAAATTAAGCAGCAGGTAGTAGCTACCTTGTAGCCTTGTTTAAACATGTAAGTGAGAAATCATCTGATAATACATGTGGGTGATGTAAATTTCATCAGAAAAGGGTTAAATCTCGAACATGTTTCTCATCTGATATCAATTTTACTCATCGATCAAAATAATACGAGCCCTTGGATCCCATTAGACTCGTGTGATTTCTTTAAACCTTGAATTCCTTCTCATCCTATATCACCTTGTCCATTATCACCTTCGAAATTTATTAAATTTTGTAGATGATTTTAGCAAATGACACTAAATTTTTGCATGCAATATACATTTCAGATTTTAGGGTTTCCATTATAGGGAAGAAAGTTTTACCAACTTTTGTTGGAGATAAATAATTTTTTATATGTGATATAAGTTATGTAAATGGCTATATTTTTGGGATATATTGATGACACAAGAAAATATATTTATTGCAAAATTTTTTATAACTTATAACTGATTTATAAAAGACTAATTCTCTTTTATAAAATACAGGGAAATAAATTGTAAATAGAATAAATTTTTGGATGAAAATAATTCATGAAGGAACTATGCATTATATTAATTTAAAGATAATTTATTAATGTAATTAATATTAATATTAGGGATTGTTTTACGGGAGGTTATGGAAACATAATGGAAAAATAACCTTTATGAAGATAAAAAGGGCTATAAATGATCAAAGCAGAGAGCTTTGGTGAAGGAAGCTTATACTGAAACGGTTCCAACACACATGCTATGTGAACTAGATTATATGAATTTGTAACTTATTCATGAAATTTTGATATATAGTATTTTATTTTAGTAACCATCCTAGATCCATCTTAACCCTAGATCTATCAAGTGCTAAGAGGGATCAAATATCTCAAGGTGAAAACCTTTTTTTTGAGTGTAAAAGTTGAGGAATGGTTTGCACCTTGAGAGATTTGATGCCTCTCAATGCCTGATAGATCCTAGGGTAAGATGGATCTAGGATGGTTATATATCCCTCCATCTCTCCTTATTTATCTCTTTATCTTGACCTCCCCCCCTACACATTCTCTCTCCAGATATATCTATCTCTCCCTCCCTCCATCTATCTACCTCTCTCTTCTTCCCTCGCTCCCCCCTTCATCTATATCTATATATCCCTTCATATCTCCTTATATTTATTTCTATATCACCCCCAAAATATATGCACTCTCTCCCCATATCTATCAATATCTCAAAATCTCTCCATATCTCTCTCCCTCCCTATTCCTCTCCCTCTCCCTCTCTCTACATATCTCCCTTGTCACCCTCTCTATCTCTCTTCACCTTTATCTCTTTATGCCATTCTTCTTTCTTCCCTCTCTCCCCCCCTCTAACTCCATATCTCTGTAAAGTCCTCTTCCCCCCTTCCTCTCCTACCTTCCTTTGTATCCCCCCCATCTCTTTCTCTCTCTCTCTCTCTCTCTCTCTGCCACTATCTCCCTCCCTAGCTGCTTCTCTTTGTCCCCTTCTCTCCCCCCTCTATATTTGTGTTGGTCTCCCTCTCTCTTTTCCTCCTTTCCTTTTCTCTCTCATCTCTCACTCAATATATCCCCATATATCCCTTGTCACCCTCCTCTCTCTCAACATCCATCTCTCTATTTATTTATTCTCCCCCCTCTCTCTCTCTCTCCCTCCAAGTCCATCTCTCTCTCCATCCCTATCTCCTTATATCTCTCAAGTCCTCTCTCTCTCTTCCTCTCACACCTCCCTCTGTCTCTCTCCCCATCACACACAATCTCTCTTTCTCTCTCTCTACCCTCTAACTCTGTCACTATCTCCCTCCATTTCTCTCTCCTTCTCTCCCTCCAATCCTCTCTCTCCCTCTTTATCTCACCTCCCTTATTAGGTATGTGTTATATTCTTTCCACTACTAGCAGCAGGTGTTGTACATTCTGACGAGCGTAGCGGGGAGCATTAGCCCCCTGCATGGGGTTTGGGGAAGCTTCCTGATTTTTTTTTTATGCGGACCCAATAATAGATGGGCGAACCCAAGGATGGGGGGAAAAATCAAATATGGGGGGCAGACCTACCCATGATTTTGTGCATGGGTTTTGCACATGGCTTTGGTCACGATGGTTTTCTTCCAATGGTATTTTGTAGATTCGGTCAAGGGAACTACAATCGTGTTCTAATACAGGGTTATGGATTGGGGTTTATGAATGCTACAACACACACACATATATAGTAAAATTAAAAGGAATATAATGAAAAATAAATATGGTAGTCCTAGCTTTGGGATTGAGGGGAAAAAATATGTGTATATTTTGTTTTATGTGAAAGAAGATGGTGAACAATGGAAAGATAGAGATAAAGAATTTAATACTCAGAGTTTTGAGCTGTGGTATCTCAAGATGGAGGATTTGTTGGTGGACTGAGATCAGTGGATTTCTGTAGATCTAGGCAGACACCAACAAGAATGTCAAAAAAATACTGGAAGAAGTTAGATCAGAAGGCGAATAGCACAATATGACTATGAATCTCAGATTTAGTATTGTTGAATGTATCAGAGGAAGGTACAACAAAGGATTTGTGGGAAAATTAATGGAATTTTTACCAATCTAAGTCTCCGGTGAACAAATTGTTGTTACAGAAAAAATTTATAACCTAAGGATGAATGATGGAGACTCGGTGATAGAGCATACGAATGCCTTTAATACTATGGTAGGCTAGTTGTTATATGTTTATATTAAAATTTCAGATGAAGACAAGTGCATCCTTTTTTTGTATTCTCTACCAGATTCATGGGATAGTCTGGTTGTTGCAATAGGTAGCAATACAACTACCTTGAAGTTTGATGAAATAGTCTCAACCTTGTTGTTGGAGGAGATGAGATGGAAAAATATGGAGAGCCAAAATGGAGATGCCTTGTATGTAAGAGGACGAGCTTAGAATAGAAACATAAATAAGTCCTCGAGTGGGATATCTAATTCTAGAGGGAGATTTAAATCTCTAGGAAAACCTGTAAAGGTATGATGCAAATTTGGAGAAGAAGGGCATTACTTGTAAATCTAAAACTGCTGAGAAAGTAAATGGATCTAATGAGCTCCTTCTGCATAAGAAAAATCCACCTCAGATGAAGGTGGGGATGTGTATTTGGCTTCTTCTTCAAGTACACATGTAGATCATGGGGCATGGTTGATTGAATCAAGTGCATCCTTTCACTTCACTCCCCACATAGGGAGTGGTTTTGTGAGTATGAGAAATATGATAGTGGTGATGTATTCTTAGGGGGTGATAGGAATACCATAATCATCAAATGTGGAAAAGCCAATTTGAGGTTGCAAGGTGGAAGGATTAGAAAAATTCTCGGTGTTCTGCATATTCCTGCATTGACCAAAAATATGGTTTCTATAAGCAAGAAGGATGATGCAGGCGTAAAAACAATGTTCAATAAATACAATTACAAGATGATTTTATGAGAATTTTTATTGATGCAAGGAGTTTGAATTGGAACTTGGTACAAGATTCTAGGTAACATTGTTATTGATGGGTGCAATAGTTCCGTGGTTCCTGAAATTGGAGCAAAAAATCTAGTTCTCTTTGCAGAAAAGACCATGCTATGACATCAAAGGCTTGGAAATATTAGAGAGAAGGGCCTTTGAATACTACATGGTAATGGTATGGTATAAGGTATGTCTAATTTCTCTCTATATTTTTATTTCTGTGAACATTTTGTATATGGGAAGCAGAATCAGGTGAGTTTTCCCTCTGATGCTAAGAGGAAGAAAGGGATATCAGAGCTTGTGCAAAATGATGTGTTTCGACTGGTGTCGGTTCCATCACTAGGTAATTCTATGTACTATGTCTCATTTATAGATGGCTTCTCAAGGAATACATGGATATATTTCCTCAGGAAAAAATCTGAAGTCTTTGATAAGTTAATTAAAGAATTTAAGGCTCTGGTGGAAAATTAGATAGAGAATAATATTAAGGTGTTGATGACAGATAATGGTGGAGAGTTTTCCAAGAAGGAATTTGAAGAGTTCTGTAAGAAGTGTGGCATAGAAAGAAAAATGAATACTCCATATAGACCTCAACAAAATGGAGTTTCAGAAAGACCGAACAAGACGTTGAAGGAAAATGCAAGAAGCATGCTCAGTGGTGCTAGATTAGGGCAAGAATTCTAGGTAGAGGTAGTAGATAGTGCAAGTTACCTGGTTAACATATCACCTTCATCAACGTTGGAGAATAAGAATCCACATTAGGTATGGACTGGTAATAAACCCCATGTTTCACATCTGAGGGTATTTTTCTTTGATCCATAGGTACACGTTCCAAAGGAGAAAATAACCAAGTTGGATATTAAATTTGAAACATGCATTTTTATTGGATATAAAGATGGTTTAAAAGGTTATAAGCTTTGGAACTTAGAAACAAGGAAGGTTGTGTACAACCGAGATGTAGTGTTTACAGAGGTGAGGGATATTATTAAAGAATAATTCCTACCAAAGGAAACTGAAAATATAGAGTTTGAACTAAAGGAGGAAGAATCAAACTCTATAGTAGAACATGAATCAAAAGAGGAAGAGGCACAGACTCCAATTTTGAGAAGATTAGTTTGAGAGATAAGGCATCTAGAAATGTATAGTCCATATACTTTCTATTCAAAATTTACTTTATCTATTACTAACCATGATCCCAAAACTGTCAGGGAGGTAGTGCATTTAGAGGATGGAAAACTTTGGAAAGAGGCCATGGTTGATGAAATGGAATCTTTGAAAAAAATAAGGTTTGGGATCTGCTGGAGTTTCCGGCAGGGATGAAACCCATTGGCAACAAATGGGTGTTTAGGGAGAAGATGAATGCATATGACAAGGTGGAGAAATAAAAAGATCAGATGGTAAAAAAAGGTTATTCCCTGGTGCTAGAAATTGATTTTGGTGATATCTTTTCTCCTGTTTCCAAGTTAGCTTAGTATTAAATTATTTTTATCTGTTGACACTGCTTTTGTTTTTGAGGTAGAATAAATGGATGTGAATACAAAATTTCTTCATGGTGATCTAGAGGAAGAGATATACATGAAGCAACTAGAAGGATTTATGGTGAATGTTAAGAAATAACTGGTATGTAGGTTAAAAAAGTATCTATATGGATTAAAATAGTCACCTAGGATGTGGTATCATAAATTTGATACATATATACGGGGATTCGACTTCAAAATAAGAAAAGAAGTTCACTGTGTGTATTTTAAATTAATTGGCGACTGTTTCATTTATTTTTTCTTGTATGTGGATGATATGTTGTTAATTAGAAATGACAAAAAAATTAGGATTTGAAGACCCAATTGTCCTCCAATTTCAACATGAAGGATCTTGGTGATGAAAACTATATTCTAGGCATAGAAATTAAATGAGATTGAGCAAAGAGGAAGCTTTGGTTAAACCAGAGGAATTATAATTAGGGGAATTTCGAGGTCTAAAATGGTCATCCTAAAGAAATTATAAAATAATAGAGGAAATAATAAAATAATATTAGATTACATCATCAAATTCTAGAGGGAAAAAAAAAAACTATTTTTTCAACTCGTATTTTCAAACTATCTCCCTATGGGTTTCCTAAAATTTCAAGCGGAAACACTCATTTGATGCAAAATTTGATTCCTCATCTAAGGAGTACCCATGTTGCATACTTTCTATGGACCTTGCTACACAAAAAATGAGAAATACATGAAACGAAAAATGAGAAATACATGAAAAAACGTGATTGCAATCACATTTTTTCATGCATTTCTCATTTTTCGTGTAGCAAGGTGCATCGAAAGTATGCAACATGGGTACTCCTTGGATGAGGAATTAATTTTTCATCCAACGAGTTCTCCTGCTCGAAATTTGAGTAAAACCTTAGAGAGATAAGTTGAAAATATGAGTTGAAAAAGTAGTTTTATTATTTTATTATTTTTTAATTTTTTTACTTTTTTACTCCAGAAATGGTGAACCATACCTCATGGTTGACATCATCATCTTGAATCCTATTGGTTCTTATAAATTTTATTTAGGTTGTACATTTTTCCTAGGAGGCCCATTTTAGACCTCAAAATTCCCCAAAAGGTTGAGACAATATTGTAGTGGTTTAATATGCATGATAGTAAGCTGATGAAGGTTCCTATTCTTGTAGGTGTAAATTTATCTGCTGAACAGTGTCTGAAGACACAAGAAGAGGAAGAGGATGTGTCCTATGTTGCATATGCAAGTGTAGTTGGTAGCCTGATGTATGTAATGGTATGTACTAGACCACACATTGCACATGGAGTGGGAGTATTTAGTAGGTTTTTGTCAAAACCAGGGAAGGAGCATGCTAGGTCCCTATAATACTAGTGTATCCCCTCATTGATATTGTTAGTATAGCCCCTTTATTGTTAATTTTGTGCCCATGTATTCCCCATATTGTTATTATTGTGCCTCATAGAAGCCTACAATTGTTATTGTTGTGTTGTTACATTGTTATTGTTATGTCGACTAGGATTATATTGTGACCCCTTGACTCTTATATAGAGAAAGGAGGTTTTGTCATTTTTATCATCCAAGAAATGTTCATTTATGTAATGCAAAGGAGGTTACCCCCTCAAAGAGGCTAATTTATAAGTCATTGATTTATCTTTTCTTCTATTTGATGAGCTAGTTTCATAACATTTGGTATCAGAGCTTGGGATTCTAGGGTTTCTCTTCTTCAAACAGGTCATCTTGGAATTTTTTTCTATAACTATTTTTCTACGAGGATTCAGAAGCTAAAATTTTTATCATTTGGAGCCAAAATCTTGATGAACCTTGTATAATAATTTAAGATCTTGGTCCACTATATTGTTAGTGATATGATCTGAAGAAGTTAGAGTTTTTGCAGGCTCTAGAATTTCATCTCAAATAGGGGATAGAAATAAAATCGTCATATTTTTTGTTTCAGGCATCAGATTTGAATTCTATAAAAAGTGGTTGAAAGTGCACAGACTGTATCTTATTGTATATTTATTTCAAATATGAAGGTTGAAACAGTGACACGTGGCATGCCGTACAAGTTCGCTCTACGGAACCAGTCCATAATTAGGTCATTGTGGGAGATCGTGCATAAATTTATCTTGAAGAATCCAAATTAGGTCAGACCCATGGCATTGGAAATAAGACTCATAGGGCTAATACAAGACTGAAGTTTAAAAATTTTGGATCCAAAATCATAGAGATACATTGATTTCAATATAAATCTCCTCAAAAGAAAGAAAAAGGTGTGTAAATTATTTTTTAAAATTGCATAAATTTTGTTTGAAAAATATATTTGAAGTGATTCCAAGGGAAAATTGAAGAATTGATATCAATATTTGGTACTAAAATTCCTCCCAAAAATAATTCCACACCCATGAAGCCCTTAGAAAACTTTACTATTCCACATGAAGAGGAATAAGTGTAACACTATATATCAAAATTATGGGATCAAGTGCAACAAATTTCGCTCTCACAAAGAGCAACGAAAGAAGAAATACAAGGGGACATTAATGGTTTAAAATTAAACATGGATTGGTTGAAAAATGGCATGGAAGGTATAGAAGCAGAACTGAAAGGAAAAATGGAAAATTTGAAGAAATACATGGAAGGGTTGGCAAAGTTGCTACAAGAAAAGCTTCCTAATGGCGAAAAGGTAGTAGAGGATACTAATGATGAGAAAAAAATAAATGTTAATGATGATTTCATAGAATATAATGTTGGATTGGAGACCCACCATATTCCAAATATCAATATGAGGAAGTTTGATGGCAAGGATCTCGTAACATGGATACTACATATAGAGAAATATTTTGATCTCCATAATGTGCAAAATACACAAAAGGTATGCATTACAACTTTATATTTAGAACCCAATACATTTGTATGGTATCGATGGATTTTCTCTTGTAAAAAAATTGTCACTTGGTCAATTTTTATGAAGGAAATGATATCACATTATGAGGATACAAAGACAAACACCTTCTTTAGCCAATTGATAAAGCTCAAACAAAAGGGTTCAATGGTGGAGCACATTGAGGACTTCCAAAAATTGAATATAAGGGTAGCTGATATTCCAAAGGAACACATGATTGATGTATTCATAGGGACTTTAAAGGATAACATCCAACATGAGGTTTGCCTTTGGGAACCTAATTCATTGGAAAAGACATTCAGGTTGGAAAGAAAAATTGAAAGCAAAATTATGGCGACAAGGAAGCCTACCACTCACAATTATAAAGATAGAAGTGTTGCTACTCCTAGACTTCCAAAACCTACAAGGTTGACACCAAAAAAATTGGAAGAAAAAAGAGCAAAAGGTATTTGCTACAATTATGATAGAAAATACACTAAAGGTCGTAAGTGCGCTAAGAAGAAATTATTTTACATAGATTGTGAAGAGGAGGAAGAAAATGAACAAGAAAATTCAAAAGAAGAGGATATACCCTAGGAACTAACCCTAGAGAAAGAAGAAATGAATTTAACCATATCTTGTAATGCATTGGCAGGAATTACCACTCAAAATCTCAAGATAAAAGGACTTATCAAGAAGAAAAATATAATAGTGCTGATTGATTCGAGTAGTATCCATAATTTTATTCATTGTAAGGTAGCCAAGGAATTGAATTGCTTCCTATACCCAACACCAGAGTGTCAAGTGATATTTCCAAATGGAGGAACTATAATTTTCTCTGGAAAGTGCTAGAATATCAAGATAACCATGGGGGAATATGTATTGAATAGTCCAATTCCCTCGATTCCAATGGGTGGTGTTGATGCTGTACTAGGATTCCAATGGTTACAATCTTTAGGGACAATAGCTTTTAATTTTCAAGAACGTTTCTTGAATTTTTTTTGGGAATGAAAGGAAGTTGAATTACGAGGTATCTCAAGGAAGCTAGGAAATATAATCAACACCAATGTCATGACAAATATTTTGAAGAAAGAACATCAAGGCGTAATTTCACAATTATGCTCACTAGAGGTTCAAAAATCAAAATCATTTATTTCTCCTGATCTCCAAAAAGTATTGGACAATAATTCCAAGGTGTTTGAAACTCCCAAAGGACTTCCATCTATTCGTGATCATGATTGTGCTATTCATTTGATTCTAGGAAGTTTTCATCCAAACATCAGGCCTTACAGATATCCTTATGCCCAAAAGAGTGGGATCGAATGTATGGTTGCAGAAATGATAGAGGATGGTATAATTCAACCTAGTCAAAGTTATTTCTCTACTCCAGTAGTATTGGTGCACAAGAAGGATGGATCATGGTGCATGTGTTTGAATTTTAGGGAGATCAAAAAGCTCACTATTAAAGATAAATTTCCCATCCCCGTCATTGATGAATTATTGGATGAATTACATGGAGAAATTTGATTCACCAAGATGGATCTGCGTTTTTGATATCATAAAATTAGAATGAAGACTGGAGACATTATGAAAATATCATTCAGAATTCATAAGGTTCATTATGCATTTTTGGTAATGCCCGCATTACTAATTCACCTTCCACATTTCAAGGTTTAATGAATTCCATTTTCAAGCCCTTCCTTAGGAAATTTGTTTATTATTTTTTGATGAGATACTAATCTATAACAAGTCTTGGAAGGATCACGTTCAACATGTTGACATGGTGCTCAAACCATTGAAAGAGAAACAATTATATGAAAAAATATCCAAATGTTTCTTTGGAGTATAAGAGGTGGAATATTTGGGTCATATTGTATCTCATGAGGGTGTTAAGGTAGACCCTAAAAAAATTAAATCCATTAAGGAATGGAAAATCCCCACAACCATAATGCATCTTCGAGGATTTTTGGGGTTAAAAAGGTATTATCGCAAGTTTTTTAAGAATTACGAGAGAATATCAACACCTTGTTGAAGGCTGGAAGGTGGCCGCCTCAACATTGGGGATTCCACCTGGTCGGGAGCTTAAAAAAAATATTCCATTGAAGTGGTGAGTTCCACTGGGGATATAGGGACCAGTTTCCTGTATAAAGAGAGTTTATATGAATAACAAAAAGGAATAGAATCAACACAAGCAGGGTGATTTATTTCCAATGATAACATAAATTACAACTAAATATAACTACATCTTGGGATTAGACTCTTTTATACGATTATAGAGACAAGTTTCACAAGCATGAAACAATATAGATCATTTCATACTTAATGAATATGATGGTATGTAAGAAACTAAATCAATTTAATCAATTTAGTTGATGAAGAAAATCAATCACATAAAAGACTTCTTAGTTTCACATCTAACAACATATTGTTTAATATATTATATCAATAGTAATAAGAACATATATCACTTCAATGTTGATCAGAATGAAACAAGTAGACAAAAATAAGTTTTCTATAAATCTCAGAAAAATAAAACAATTAATACACAGATAATAGTACCCGACGCATCATAGATTTAGATCTGAAAAAGATAGCTTCAGGGCCCAGATTTCCAATTAGATAACTTCTGTTCCAACAATAGTGTAATTTCCAAAATTTCTCTTCTCAAAATTCTGGACCCCTTTCTAAATGCATGAAATGGGTTTAAATACTACTTAATATTATAAAAATAGAATACTTGTGAAAGGATTCTCTAAAATATTACTCTAAAACTATATAAATAAAAATTAGGAAAATAAATTGCATCAGTTGGAATAGTCTCATGATTGTTTCCCAGATTCATTCTCTAACTGATCCTTGAACTGGCATGCTTTCACCATAGGTTCAAGCTAGGGGGGATGAATTGGTTGCATTATCATCTACCCCATGAATATTGCATCCTTAAATTCTGGAAGAAGTTGAGTTGTTACGTTGGACAAACACCTCAACATTAGCCATTAGATATGAGGTTTAATCAACAGGTACTAGTAACTTTCCATATTTGATTTTTTCAGGATTTGAATGTCAATGAATTTTCTTTTTGATGTTCCTTGCCAAGATTGCCTTAAGAATTTGATATCTGGAAAAGTGTCTTTTGGAAAATCCTGAATTAGGCTGGATTGCAAAAGAGAATCTCTTATGTGTTCAGAAATGTTGGAAGATAAATTCTTAGCTCTGATAATAGCTAATGCAACACTTTTCATTTTGATGTTCGAGTCTCCAAATACTAGGTCTTTGATTGATTCTTCAATATGGGGGAGATCTTCCACTCTACCCTGTGCAGTGTCTTGCCAATCTATATAATTAGACACTTTATCATCAATCTCATCATAATAAGTCCTCAGATCAGATTTCTGAGTGACTAATAGATCACTGGCTTTGGCTAACTATTGAATTTGGTTTAGCTTGTGATAGAAAACTGTTTGTTGTTTTGATAGTAATGTATCCAACTCTGCTGCTTCCTTCTTAACTTCATTGATTTTGAGATTTTCTTGGAACTTCTCAATTATCTTCTATAACTGATGAATCAATTGATCCTTTTCTTTAATCTTGCTTCTGAGTTTCAGTTTAAGACCCTCAAACTCTTGTTGAAGATTAGTGATATTTAATTACAGCTCCTGCTCAATATTTTTCTTTTCATTCAAGAAAAATTTCCCCATTTGAGCAATTTTCTAGTCCTTTTCTTTGATTAATGATTGAATTTCTGTTGCTTTATGAATGGTTGCATTTGCGTAAGCACTGCAAATTGAGACAATTTATGAAGTTCTTCCTCCGGAGCTGATTGAGTCTCTTTCCCAAGGACTTGCATTGGTGTTACACTTGGAGTTAGTTCTGGAGAATTTTCCATCCTTTGCCTCTTCCTTGATCTAGTCATGACAACTTTATGTTATGGACTATAGAAAATTTCCAATGGAGGTACTTCCTCAGTGTTGAGTATTATTTCAGGAATGGGAAAAGCTGGGATGATTTCCATGTCTTTGATAGATGTAGCTTCTCTATTCTCTTCTATATCACTCTGTCTTTGGCTTTCACTTTGCTTAAAACATTTTTTAGGAACCTCTGAAGTGAATGGGGTTTCTTTTCTTTCTTCTTGACTCTTCGAATTATCTTTATCAGTAGAAATTTGTTGTACACCTGGCTCCACTGGAGAAGCTACTGAGTTTATAGTGCCAAAAATAAGCGCGACATCTAACTGAATAGTATCATGAGTGGTCAGAGTATCAGCTGCAGAGAGAACCTTCATAAAATCTTCCTAGTCTTGGGTGAGTTTGTCATCTTGCTCAATATTTTCAATTCCTGTCTTTGCAATTGGTACCTTAGATGAAGACGTTGCAAATACAATTTGTTCTATTTCCGGTGCTAGTGTTTGGAACAAATATTTTGGCAGATGAGAATTTCTTTGTTCTCGATACTCTTTAAACTTTAATAGGTCTTCAGGACTGAGTCTTTCTGCTGATATTTTCTGAACTCTGGAAAATTTAGAAATTGGCTCGAACACATCATCAAATCTACCAGGATCACTTGGAAATGCTCGAAGCTTGACCTGATTTGTTATTTCTCTAGCAACACCTTAAGAATCATAATTTCTATGGTTAAAAACTGGGAAATTAAATGGTTTTAAATCATCAATTTCAAGATAGGCATGCTTGAAATTTTTTTGTGCGTATGACCCACAAGAAAAGGGGAAAGTTGGAAAAATGGTCTTTTTGGCATCTTTCAAGACATTTGTCAAACTGTTTCCAACTGTTTGATAGGCAATCTCTTTGGCCAATAATTTGTCTGATATGTACAGAGGTAGGACATGTGGAGGGGAATTGATTCTGTTAGGTCCCTATATTACTAGTGTAGTCCCTTTTTGTTGTTAGTGTAACCCCCTTATTGTTATTGTTGTACCCCTATAACCCCAATATTGTTGTTATTGTGCCCTTACATTATTATTGTTAGGTCGACTAGGATTATATTGTGACCCCATGGACTCCTATATATAGAAGGAGGTTTTGTTATTTGTATCATCCAAGAATTTTTAATTTATGTAATGTAAAGGAGGTTTCCCCCTCGAAGTGGTTGAATTCTAAGGCATTGATCTCTCTTTTCTTCTATTTTTGGAGCTGGTTTCATAACATTTGGAATCATAGCTTTGGATTCTAGTGTTTTGCTTCTCCAAATAGGTCATCGTGGAAATTACACTATAAATTTGTTTCTACAAAGGTTCAAGAGCTGAAATTTTTATCACACGAAGCTGAAATCCTGAGGAACTTCATGTAAAAATTTCAGATCTTGGTTCGCAATATTTTCGGAGATATGATCTATTGAAGTTAGGGTTTTTTTCAGGCTCCCAAATTTCATCTCAAAGAGATGATCGTGGGAAAATCACCATAACTCTCTCTATGTGCATCAGATTGGAATTATGTAAAAAGTGGTCACAAGTACACGAACTTTAGTTTCCTGTATAGAAATTTTAGAGCTGAAGGAGGAAATAGTGACACGTGGCACACCGTACAAGTTTTCTCTACTCGACCAGTCCATAATTAGGTCATTGTGGGAGATTTGGCATAAATTTTCCTTAAAGAATCCAAATCAGGTAATACCTATGGCATTTGAAAAAATATTAAGAGGGTTACTACAAGAACGAATTTTAGATATTGAATATCCGAAATCATAGAGATAACTCAGTTTCAATATCAAGCTCCTCAAAAACAAGAAAAAGGTGTGTATTTTTTTTCGAATTGAATAAGTCTTATTTGAAAAATCAGTTTAAATTGATTCCAATGGAATATTGTAGAATATATATCAATATTGGGTTCTAAAATTTCCCATAAAAATAATTCAACACCAATTCAACCTTCATAGGGCTATAATATGATTCATGAATATGACGAACTGCAACATGACATATCAAAATTACAAGAGCAAGTGCACCAAATTTCGCTCTCGCAAATATCAACAAAAAATGAAATGAAAGTTTTGAAGAAAAGCGTGGAAGCTAAGACGATGGTTTTAAGAAATGCATGGAAGTTAAGATGGATGGCATGTAAGCTAGAATGGAAGCTAAGTTGGATGACATGGAAGCTAAAATTGATGAAAAAATGAAAGACAACTTGGAAAACATGAAGAATGATCTAAAAGCAAACATGTAAGGTTTGAAAAAGTTGATAGAAGAAATGTTTCCTAATAGTGAAAATATAGTAGAGGAAACTCATGATGAGAAAAAAATAAATGTTAAACGTGATTTCATAAACTCTAATGCAGGATGAAAGAACCACCATATTCCAAAGATGGATATGAGGAAGTTTGATGGCAAGGATCCCATAACATGGATACTACAGATGGAGCAATATTTTGATCTCAATAATGTGAAAAACACACAAAATGTATGCATTGCAACTTTACATTAAGAACAATATACATTTGTATGGTATCGATTACTTTGCTCCTGTAAAAAAATTGTCACTTGGTCAATTTTTACGGAGGAAATGATAGCGCATTATGAGGATACAAAGAAAAACACCTTCTTTATCCAACTGATAAATATAAATCAAAAGGGTTCTTTGGTGGAGCACATTGAGGACTTCCAAAAACTAAATATAAGGGTAACCTATATTCCAGAGGAATATAAGATTGATGTATTCATAGGAACTTTAAAGGATAATATCCAACATGAGGTTTGCGTTTGGGAACCTGATTCATTGGAGAAGGCATTCAAGTTGGCAAGAAAAATTGAATGTAAAATTATGGCGACAAGGAAGCTTGCCACTCATATCTATAAATATGGAAGTGTTGCAACTCCTAGACTTCCACAACCTAAAAGGTTGACACCACAAAAATTAGAAGAAAGAAGAGAAAAAGGGCTTTGCTATAGTTGTGATAGAAATAAACTAAAGGTCATAAGTGTGCTGAGAAGAAATTATTTTACATATTTTGTCAAGAGGAGGAAGAAAATGAACAAGAAGCTTCAAAAGAAGAGGATACACACCAGGAACCAACCCTAGAAGAAGAAGAAATGAGTCTGACCATATCATGTAATGCATTGGAATTACCACTTAGACTCTCAAGATATAAGGACATATAAATAATAAAAATGTAATAGTGTTGATTGATTCGGGTAGTACCCATAATTTTATTCATTGTAAGGTGGCCAAGGAATTGAATTATTTCCTATACCCAACACCAAAATATAAAGTGATGGTTGCAAATAGAGGAACTATAAATTTGTATGGAAAATGCCGTAATATCAAGCTAACCATGGGGGAATATGTATTGAATATTCCAATGCTTTCTATTCCAATGGGAGGTGCTGATGTTGTACCAAGACTATAATGGTTACAATCTTTGGGGACGATAGCTTTTAATTTTCAAGAACTTTTCTTGAATTTTTTTTCTTAAGGAAAGGAATTCGAATTACGGGGTATCACAGGGAAGCCAGGAAAGATAATAAGCTCTAATGTCATGACAAATCTTCTGAAGAAATAAAAATGAGGCGTAATTTCACAATTATTCTCACTAGAAGTTGCACATCAAAATCATCTATTTCTCCAGATCTCCAAAAAATCTTGGAGAATCATTTCAGGGTGTTTGAAACTCCTAAAGGAATCCCACCTATTTCTGATCATTATCATGCTATTCATTCGCTTCTAGGTAGTGTCCCTCCAAAAATCAAGCCTTACATATATCCTTACGTCTAAAAGAGAAAAATTGCATGTATGATTGCATAAGTGTTAATGGCTGGTATAATTCAACCTAGTAAAAGTTCTTTCTCTACTCTAGTAGTATTGGTGCACAAGAAGGATGGATCATGGCATATGTGTCGGAATTATAGGGAGCTCAATAAGCTCCCTATTAAAAATAAATTTACCATTCTCGTGATTGATGAATTATTGGATGAATTACATGCAGCAATTTATTTTACCAAGTTGGATTTTTGTTTAGGACGTCATTAAATTAGAATGAATACTGAAGATATTACGAAAACAACATTTTGAACTCATGAGGGTCATTATGAATTTTTGGTCATGCCTTTTTTCCTTACCATTGCACCTTCTACATTTCAAGCATTGATGAATTCCATTTTCAAACCCTTCCTTATAATTTTTTTTCTAATATTTTTTGATGATATACTAATCTACAACAGGTCTTGGAAGGATCATGTTCAACAGGTTGACAGGGTGCTCAAACTATTGGAGGAGAAACAATCATATGAAAAAACATCCAAATGTTTCTTTGGAGTACAAGAGCTGGAATATATGGGTCATATTGTATCTCAATAGGGTGTTAAGCTAGACCCTAACAAAATTAAAACCATTAAGGAATGGAAAGTCCCCACAACCATAAAGCAGTTGTGAGGATTTCTTGGGTTAACAAGGTATTATCGCAAGTTTGTTAAGAATTATGGGAGAATAGCAATACCTATAACAACATTATTGAATAGTGATGCATTTTCATGGACTCCTGAAGCAACTAAGTCCTTTGAACATCTTAAAGAGGCAATGTGCCTAGCATTGGTCTTAGCTACACCAAACTTCACAAAAACCATTATTGTGGAATGTGATGCCTCAGGAAATGAATTGGTTTTGTTTTAATGCAAGAAGGAAGACCCATTTCTTTTGAAAGTATTCCAATCAAAGGAAAGTATTTACAAAAAGCTATTTATGAGAACGAAGTGTTGGCAATACTACATGCACTAAAGAAATGGTGACCTTACCTAATGGGAAGACACTTCAACGTAAAAGCTGATCATGATAGTCTTAAACACTTTTTGGAACAAATACTATCTTCAGAAGAGTAGTAAAAATGGGTCACAAAGATGTTGGGTTATGAATTTGAAATCATCTACAAAAAAGGGAAGTTATATGTTGTTGTAGATGTACCCTCAAGAAAGGATGAAGAGGTGTAAGCATTGCTTTGTGCCATTTATATTATCTAACCAGATTGGATAACTGAAGCAAGGGATGAATGTAATAAGGATGAAGAAGTGTGGACACTCATTCAAAAGTTGTAGCAAGACCCTAGTAAGTTTGATACATTTAGTTGGAAAAATGATTCCTTATGGTACAAATATCGCTTATATATTTTTAAGAATTCCCAACTAAAACAAAAGATTCTTTTGGCATTGCACACTTCTCCTTTAGGAGGACACTTTGGATTTTTAAAAACTTACCACAAGGTGAAGAAACATTTTTTTTGGGATGGCCTTAAATCTAATATTCAAAAGTTTGTGGTAGAATGTTTGGTTTGCTAGCAAAATAAAGTTGAGACAATTAAGACCCCGGGTCTTCTACAACCTTTATCCATCCCAAGTCAACGTTGGGAGGAGTGGGAGGATATTTCAATGGATTTTATCACAAGTTTACCTAATTCTGAAGGAAAGAGTGTCATCATGGTGGTAGTTGATATACTTACCAAGTATGCACACTTTTGTGCATTAGCTATCCCATTTAGAGAAAGTATAGTTGCTACTGCATTTATGGAAACAATTCAAAAGCTACATGGAAACCCAAAGATTATTGTAAGTTACAGGAATTTCATTTTTACTGGAATGTTTTGGATGAAATTATTTTCTTGTTTGGGTACTCAACTAGCTCATAGCTCATCTTATCATCTTTAATTCGATAATTAAACTGAGATAGTGAATAAATGTTTGGAAGGATATCTTCTTTGTTTTGTATCTAATAAGAAAACACAATGGGTCAAGTGGTTACCTCTCATTGAATGGTGGTATAACACTTCCTTCCATACTGCAGCAAAAATGACCCCATTTATGGCACTTTATGGATATCATCCATAGTCCATCGCATCATCTTTAAGAGAAAATTATAAGGTTCAAGCAGTGGAAGATCACATCAAGCATCAGCAAGAAGTTCTCCAACTCTTAAAGGATAACCTAAATTTGGCACAAAATCGAATGAAACAACAGGCATATCAACATCGCAGTGAGAGAAGTTTTGATATAGGAGAATGGGTATTTTTACAGCTACAACCATACAAACAAATGTCTCTCAAGCAAGCTAAGAAGGATAATAAATTATCGCCAAAGTACTATGGTCATTACAAGGTGTTGCAAAAGACTGTTACTATGGCATACAAATTGGATCTTCCTGCTTCTTCTCGAGTGCATCAATTTTTCCATGTTTCATGCTTAAAGAAGGTTATAGGTGAAAAAATTCCAGTCCAAATAATATTAAAAGAACTTGATGAGGAAGGAAAATTTATATTGGAACCTAAAGCATTCATGGAAACAAGATCTCGACAGCTATGGAATCGTTTCAGAGTATCTCATCAAGTGGAAGAACTTACCCACTGAAGATTCTAAATGGGAGGATGATAATTTTATACAGAAGCTCCAAAGCTACTCAAGCATTGAGGGCAACACTTTTTTGAAGGAGAGGGGCATGTTAGGTCCCTATATTACTAGTGTAGTCCCTTATTGTTGTTAGTGTAACCCACTTATTGCTATTTTTGTACCCCTGTAACCCTAATATTGTTATTATTGTGCCCTTACATTATTATTGTTAGGCTAGCTAGGATTATATTGTGACCCCATGGACTCCTATATATAGAAGGAGGTTTTTTTGTTTGTATCATCCAAGAATTTTTCATTTATGTAATGTAAAGGAGGTTTCTCCCTCGAAGTGGCTGAATTCTAAGGCGTTGATCTCTCTTTTCTTCTATTTTTGGAGATGGTTGCATAACAACTTCCAAAAAAATAGATGTATGTAAAGTAATCCTCACCAAACCACCTACCTATACACTTAAGAATTTTATTAGCTTCAGGGGTAACTCTAGGGATTTTGAATTCAAAAATAACTTGGTAGACAAGAAGCATTCTTTCATTACAAATTTCGAAAATATGAGAGTATTATTTTGATTCCCACAAGAAATATAACTGGACAAAGATGGGTGTTACTACTTCTTCGGTCCATTTCCATTCAAAGAAGGGAAATTTAAAAGAAAAAAATACTGCATCCATGATATAAGAGCTCATGTAAAAAGGAGGGTTGTGCTAGTTGTAACATTTTCATTTTACCTATAGGTTGTGACGAGTCTTATCAAATTATCAGATATAATGGTTGCCCAATTTAGAATATACCCATCAGAGGCTACTTTTATCAAGGGTGTCCAATTCTCTGTAAACTTATTAGTATTTATAGACCCAAACATGCGACACTTCATTGCATCTATTTGAGAGTAAGAAATTTTAAGAGAAGTGATTGAATACATACCCTTGTCATCGATCTTATGTGAGTTAGGGTTATTTATCCACTCTTTTATTGCTGTTGCAAGATTTTCATTCTCTTGCATGAACTTCTGAACGAATTGTGAGTCATATTTCTTCTGAGGCTCTGGTAATTTATACATATTCCTTAAATCTATTGGTCTATGGGAACCAATGACAGTTTTGTTATTGATAACAAATTGTCTATCCCTTATATCTACATTTTCTAACACCCATCTCACTAAGCCATAGTATTGAAGCATTTTTGGACGAGAAACAATTCTATGAAGAAAGGAGTTAGCCACACATGTCTAGGATTCTGAATCGTTCGAAGAAGTATCATAAGCTATAGATATCCTGTATGGAATTAATTGAGGATTATAATTCTCTAAGAGTTGGTAAATCCCTTCCCAACATGAAGAACTAATGTTTGGATTACATGTGGTATCCATGATTAAGGGAGCCATTTCATTGTTCTCCTCTTGCTACATGACTGACTGTGGCGTGGTGGCGGATTTCCTTCGTACTTTAATAAATCGTGACATCATTTTATGCCTTGTATTTTAGAATTATCTCGTTAAAAAAAAACAAGAGATGATAATCCTAAATCACATCAAAATTCTGTTCACAGTCTTATCAATTTAATTCATGCGTAATGGGGAATCCTTTAGTATTTAATTTTTAAACTAAAAAATCAATTGAAAACCTTGAGATTACAAACACACATGAATGAAAATTAAATTCGAAAGTATAGATCCACGTGATTTTGAAAAATGGAATTATATCAGGATGTTTCATCTGTGATTTGATAGTTGACATGATTTAGTGATTCAAGAAATACGTGAAATGCGAAATTGCGATTGTGCGATGTTTTTGATAGAATGCGATATCGATATATGTCAATTGACGAGATGCAATATCGGTATCTGTTAGATAACATATTTTGGTGTTTCGACACTTAGGAAATTCACTACTTCGCAACTCGCCACTTTTCAATTCGCTTTTTTGCAACTCGACACTTCGCGGTTCGTTTTTTCGCAACTTTGCTGTTTCAGTATTTTGTCCCGCTATATGATTTTGCTTCGAATTTTTTTTAGTGATTTTATTATTTATAAAAGAAAATTAAAATATTAACCTAAGAAAATTCTAACTTGGGGTTTTATTTCTAAAAATTGAATATTAATTCTAAAATTTTAAAGGGTCCCCATTATTCTTTCTAGTTACTTTCTTGGATAATGGGGAGTTTTTGTAATACTACAACAATTGGCGACACACACGATGAATCTAGAATCTCCGACAAATCTTAATACTTAAAGACAATTTTTTAGGAAATTTATAAGTAATTGAAATCTGTTTTTTGATATAGATAAATTTTAATTTAAATAACCTGGATTTACTTGAAAAAAAATTTCCCATACTTTTGCAAATGGAATTTCTCTTTAAATGAATTAAACCTTAATAAGTTGAAAATATAAGTAGAAATTTATTTGAAGCTTGGCTATTAGATAAACTTATTAGTCACTAGAAGAGCCACTGCTGCCAATAGACATTCATAGCCTCGACAGGGTTAATATTTAACCAAAAATGAATCAATATCCCATTCATAACATAATATATATCTCTAGAGCTAATGTGATTACTTATTTTATTTTTAGAATCTTCTTCCTTTTTTTCCACTTTAAAATCATTATCCTGGTTTGGAAGCCAAAAATGATAATGTCGTTCATTGGTTATAATAATTTTCAACAAGATGACTCGTGATGAGATCCCTTGTCTCAAGGTTTTTTAGACCATGAGCTACTATCTTGGTTTGGTAGCCAGTTGTTAATGTCAAGTTTAATAGTTTCCTATGAACATGATGAGTTGAATCGTGATGAGATCTCTCAACTTTAAAGCTTTTTATTTATTTATTTTTTATTTTTGAATCACACTCTAAAAAATATCGAATATATAAATGAATGGGGAGGTTGTGATTTTTCTCTTTATGAGATTTTGGATGACCATTTGAGTAAAAGATGCTAATACTTCAATAAAATTTCTCACTTTGTAAAAGTAACTTTTCGAACTTTATTCATATCAAAATAATTTTTCAAATCACATGGGTTAGAAGAATTCTTCTTTCTAATGGCTATTTAAATTAATTTTTTCTAAAGAAATAGAGAATTCAATTTATGTTTTATTTCCTTGTTTATATCTCTAAGGATTAACACTTTCATGTTCTTTAAGAAATATGAAGTGCTTAACCTTTTGCGTAATAGTGCAAAAAATTAATTTATTTGAATTAACATAAATATTTATACAAAAGAAAAGTTGTTCTTTAAGAAAAATATTTTTTAAGGATAAGTCCATTAACAGGAAGAGTTTCCTTCTTCCCTTGTAAATCTTACAAAATGAAAGTTGATGGGCTTATTTTTTTGACTATTTGAAAAGGGCCCAGGTATAGTTTTTGAAATTTAGTATGTGTTCCTTTATCTTCATCCACTTTGTTCCATTTCAATACTAAATCTCCAATCTCAAAATGTTTATTCTTGAATTTATTTAAATAAAATGAAGTTTTGACCAACTGTTGATTATGACTATGCACCATTTTAGCCTTTTCTCTTTCTTCTTCCATTTTAATTATTTGAGACATTCTTAATTGTAATGAAGAGAAAGGTTGTTCATTAATAAATTGAACTAGGGTTGTTGACGAGATTGCTATATTTAAAGGTAAAAATGATTCTTTCCCATATACCAATAAAAAAGGAGAAGTTCCTATTGAAGTTGTTTTAGTTATGTTGTCTGCCCATAATGCAAAGGTTAAGGCTTTGTGCCAATTATTTTGATTTTGATCGATGGTTCGTTTAATTATTCTTATGAGGTTTTTGTTTTTCAATTTTGCTAGGCCATTTCCTTGAGGGTAATAATTTGCAAACTAATTTAATTTAAACCCTCTTTTCAAAGCAAACCCAGTCATGGCATTTCCAGAAAAATAAGAAGCATTGTCATAAACGAGTGTTAGGAACACCAAACCTAGTAATGATGAATTGATCAATAAACTCAATAATGTTTTCAGAGTTGGAGGTCTTAAGATGTATTGCTTCTACCCACTTTGTAAAATAATAGTCAATATATATTTGTGCTCTTTAGAAGAATGAGTAATAATCTTACGTATTATGTCAAGTCCCCACTTTTCGAAAGGTTGTTCCATATTGACTGGTTTTAGTGGTGATGCAGGGGAATTAGGCTAAAACAATTTCCATGTATCTTTGTTAGACTTAGGGGTCTCCATTTTTCAAGAGAGTTAGATATTTTGTAATGAATTGAGTAGGTTTTAATTCATTTTTATTAATTGTAGAGAGAATGTAACTGCCCTTGAATGATTATAGGATAGGAGGAGTCAGTTCAGTTTCAGTTGTTAGGCCAAACTTAGAAATTTGGGAATCTGAAGAGTTTTGTTGAATCATTGTAGGAGTTGAGTCGATTCATTCCCACCCTGTGTAACTTTAAGTCTAAAAGGCATTAATAGACCGGTATAGACCTATAGAGGGGGCAGAGTAACGAGAGTAGGAGAATATCTGGCCAGAACCAAAAAGGATTTTGTAATCGAGTTCATGTGAATAAATGAAGCATTCGATTATGAATTATGTGTGTTAATATGACTGTAATTGGGGTTATCATTCCCTGTGTGAAGTAGTTTCTCTTGTTGTTTGAATGCATTTGAGATCCGAGTTCTGTGTGTTGACTTGAATCACTAGCCTTTGCGGGAATAGTTCTGTGAGAAGGGTTAATAGGATCTCTGTATATGATTGAAAATTCAATGTTAATGTCAACCCTATAATTGGGGGTTGAATGTTTGTAGTCATCTTTGAAAGGACTGTCTGAGATTGGACAGCTAGTGTTAAAATGTGATAGTGGAACCACAGGTTCCAATTGCGTATGGGTTATTTCTCTTTAATAGAAATTCTGTGTGACCGAATACCTGGTGTAGTTGGTTTGGGGTTGAAGATTGGATAACGCCATTAATAAATTTGTATAGCGCAGCTCTTCAAAGAGGAGTTAGTCCTGTTGGAACAGGTAATCAAAGGTAATATAACGATGGAGCCATAACACAATGCCGTATTACTTTGTTAATGGAACAAAGGTCACCACCTGAGGAAGAGGAATGGTAAGTGATAGTGAGGAGCGGAACCTTGAAGAGTAGTGGAACCGTGTGGAACATAGTAAGCTGTTTTGGAGGCGAAGGGTGGTATTTGTGTGATTATATAAGTGGTAATCTGTATTCAAGAAAAAAATTCGATTCCATAAAATGTAGGACACGTGGCCTTTGGTGGTATTCGAAAACCATCCTCATCGCGTAAAGTTGGAGAATTAACCCCCATGCACCATATTTACGCAATATTCATTGATGATCGTTGGATCACCAAAGTGGACGCGATGCCGTTTCAGTCATTGGATGCGGAGGGTAGTTTAACTACTAGGACCCACTTTAAACACGTGAGTTGGAGAAATAAACTTCGTGCAAGTTGGCTGCGCGATGATCGTCAGATCATCGCATGACAATGCGATTGATCATCGACCATCCAATGGAAAGGTATGTTATGTTACTAGGCACATCAGTTTATTGTGTTAATATTGAATGGTCGAAGTTAAAATAAAGTGAGCATTTGTGTGAACATATGAATAAGGTGGATTAAAATCTTGGAATATAAGAATTGGACCCGAACTATGTAAGTTGAATCTAGATGAGTTGGGAAAGTCGTGGCCTAAAATAACATTATGTTAGGGGTTGATCATATGTTTCAATATGATGTTTGTTGAATAAGGGAGGACGGTTACATAGCATGACCATTATATATATATGCGATAATATAGTGGGTTTGTCCCAAAGTGGAATGGTGATACGAACCTTTATGAGGTCGATATATAGGAGAAGTGGGTCCGAATAGTATTCTGTTTCACTAACCATTATACTTGAGTGCATAATGCATGGATCGAAGTGATGATTTAAAAGAGTATAAGCTTCCACATACAGATTTAATATTGGCCCAAATGGAGAATAGAACTGGTGTGTGATTCCTATAAGCATAAGAAGAGTAATTCAATATCTCAAATCTTAGATTTGAGATATAGAAGCTTCTGAAATCATATTGTGAAATTTCCAGACTTTGGTTTGGATATTTAATTAATTTTCCAGTTCAGAAAATTGGGAAATTGTGAGTTTGCCCAGATTGAAAAAGGATTGGGGTTAATGAATTTGACTACCTACTTTGAGAGTGGATAATGTGAATTTGGAGGTTAGCCTGGCACCATGTGGTATCAGAGCTAGAATAGCTCTTTTGAAGAATAATTTTGGAATACATGCTTGGTAGAGGCAGTGTGGAAATTTTGGAGTTCTAAATCTGTTTAAGAGTGACTGCAGGTTTGAGGAGGTGTGCAGTGAAGGTACACAGAGTTGCAACGAACAGAGAGTTGCAGAAGAACAAGATCATGCAGGGATCTTGCAGGTAAATTATCTTTAAATCTAATTTGAGATTTATGGTTGAAGATTTATGATTGCAGAAAATACAGGCAGAGTTTTGATGACAGTGAGCCTGGTATTCAACTAAAGGTTGGATAGGGAGAGTATTGCAGCATACAGAGGTGCAGTGCAGGTGAAAGAAGAAAGAAGATTATACAGAATCTTGAAGGTTTGTTAATGAGCAGTATTTGACTCTAGCTTGAAGTATTGTTTGCAGAACTTAGGTTGCAAGCAATTGAGGAAGGATCTCAGCAAAGATAGATCACAGCTTTGAGAGCAGTGATAGAAGAGTCCAGCAAGGGATTCTGAGTGAAGAAGAAGTGTGGCAAAACCTGGGAGAATTCCCAACAGAGGTTGGATGAAGGAAGAGCAGATGTGTTCTTGAAAAGTTGTAGAGTGAAGCCTAGAGAGAGCAGAAGAGAGTGCTCAAAAGGTTCCAAAAGATAGGGGACAAGTACTTTCAAAAAGCTGGATCTGGAGGAAAGGATTGGTGAGGTAAGTTGCAGCAAGAGAGCTTGCTGTTGCAGAGGCTTAGTGCAGCTTGTGAGTGAAGAACTCCTAGAGGATAAAATGGCTACTGATAGCCATAGCAGAGATTGCAGAGGTTCTGAGAGAGGCCACAACAGAAGAGTGAGGGAAGATGCCAAAGCAAATGGCATGAGGAAGAGAATCACTGATGAAGAATATTGGAAAGAGATAGCTAAGATCAGCAAGCAGATTTATGAACTGGAGAGGATGGTAGAGATGATAAAGGAAAGCCAGAGAGTTGGTTGGCTCATGAAGAAGAAGGTAAAGTGGCAGAGGCTACAAATGAAGAGAAAGCAGATGATGAATGCTCAGCAGAAGGAGAGATTGCTCAGGATGATTGAGTATTTGTAGAAGGACTTGAAGACTAAAACTTCAAGTGAGACCAAGGGGCCAAATGGCCTTACATCTGACAAATTTTGTATGTTTGCAGGGAAAACATGTAGAGGTGAACAAACTGCTGATGTTGTCACTAAGGAAGAAAATGAAATAGCCAGATATTGTGAAAATGTCCATGCACAGTTGGAGAAAGGTTCCGATTTAAGACATATTGGAAGCAGAGGAGATTTAAATTGTGATGATGGCCAGAAGCTGTAATTTGAGCAGTCAATTGGACAGCTTGAAGAGGCTGAAGGGAAGACCATTGAAGGATCTTTGAAGTGTATAGGAGACTTAGAACAACAGGGAGATTTGATGATCAAATCATCAAACGAGACCATGAGGTCTTATGGTTTTATAACTGACAAGTTGTGTGTGAATGTAGGAATTGATGAAGATAGTTCATATGATGAAACTGTGATAAATGAAGCTGAAAGTTTCCAAGCCACATATGATGATTACCTTTCAGATGAAGATCAGATTGTGTTATTGCAACAAAAGGAATTCATAAATTCCTTGTTTTATAGAAGAGATTGCTTCTCTGATGACATGACAGCTATGTCTAAGGATGACCAATTTGTTATTAATGCTGATAATGAATTTTTTTTTGTTAAATGGCCAAGTGAAAAGTGATGGACTGAAAATTGAAGTTATTACAGAAATGGAAGATCAGAATTCTATTCTGATGAAGCCTGAAGAGATAGTGACATCAGGGAACTTGACTTGTGATAGAAAGGAAGATAGTGAAGATTGTGAAGATGTTTTCTCAGATGAGATGACAGGATTGTGTCATGGGTTGAGTGTTCTGTAGCAGAGGATAGAAACACAGAGAAAGGGTGTTCAGATTGTAGAGGTAGAGATGACTGAGAATGAGGAAGTTCATTTTTATGAACTAGAGCAGAGAAACATCCTTGAAGAGGATGATGCAGAGAAGGGAATAACTGACAGTCTCAAGGATTGGAATCAACATACTGATGTGCTGATGGAAAAGAAAAGATATTTGGAATAGCATACTGAAATGCTAGCTGAGGAGAGAAAGGCACTGAGGCCTTGTGATTTTTGTTTTAATAATTGTTTTGTGAATGAAGATTCTGTTGATGATGGAGATAAATTGACACCATTGAGAAGTCAATTAAAGAAGGAGGAGAATTCTGTGGAAATTTTTGATCCATGGAATGAGGAATCTAAGTTGCACGAGATCATGCTGAATCAAAAGGATTCAAAGCAGGAAGGAGAACCTCGATTTCTAAATTGGGGATTGCAGGATGTAAAGATGCAAGAGAATGAAGGTTTTCTGAGTTTTGAAAAGGAATTAGAATTGTAGAAAGGAGAATTGGTGATTGAATCATCAATTGAGACCATTGGGTCTTGTGGTTTTGAAACTGATAAGTTGGCTATGTTGACAGAGATTACAGAAGACAATCCATTACTTGGAGTTGTCTTGAAGGAAGATGAGCAGTTGAAGAAAGGTGAGACAGTCACATCTCATGTAAAAGAACTTGTTATTTCTGCAGAGGGAAAGGAAGAGTTGAATTGTATGAATAGCCAAGAGAAGGCTGTAAGGTAGACTTTTGGGACTGCTACAGCAGTGGAAATTCATAATTTCATTCTGAAAGAAGATGAGGACACAATAATTGGAGAACTTGATTTGATTGCCAAAATCAATCAGGGAGAAGGAAGACAACTGCTGAGGGTTGTCAAAAAAGGAGAAGAAGAATTTGCTGAACCAAGTTTACAACATATTGATGGGATACTTGAAAGCAGATGGCTGAAATGTTTACTGAAAACATTTGAAGAGAATAAAATGGCAAAGCAGCAGATTGGAATATTGTCGGAAAGAATATTAGAGCAACGAATTGAAGTGTTGCCAGAAGAGGAGGAAGAGACACCAATATTTTACAATTTTGATGTTTGTCTTATGATTGCAGGTATTGATGGAAGGACTAAGGCATGTTTAGTCCAGGAGAAGAGAAAAAGAGATAATGACAGTGACTAGAAATTTAAATACCAATCCAGAGAATTGCTGAAGTCAGAAAATGGAGAAATTGTCATGGAGGACAATCAAGAAGAGTTTTACTGCTGCAGAGAGCAAGAGGGTATGGATGATCGAGTGGCAGCTAGGGCAGCAGTAAGAACTGAAGAAATAAGAATTCAACAAACAAAAGGAAGCAGTATCCAGCAGCCAGAAGACTTATTAGATAGAGAAATTGAATTGATAAGAAGGCTGATGGTGAGAGTGTATGAGAAGAAAGTAGCAGCAAGAAAGCAAAGAAGCAGCAGCAGTAAAAGAAAGATAGTCACAGACTGTGAAAGCATAACAAATGGAAAGACGCAACATAAAGTATGGAAGCCTGGAGGAGTGCAAAAGAAGAATGTTGCAGCAGATGATCAGCTGTAGAATAAAGTGTGGGATCCAGGAAGACAAAGATGGAACCACATGATCAGGAGATCATGAATCATTTGAACCTGGGGAGTCTGATGCAGGGGCATTAGGCTAAAACAATTTCCATGTATGTTTGTTAGTCTTAGGGGTCTCCAGTTTTCAAGAGATTTAGATATTTTGTATTGAATTGAGTAGGTTTTAATTCATTTTGATTAATTGTAGAGAGAATGTAATTGCCCTCGAATTATTAGAGGACAGGAGGAGTCAGTTCAATTTCAGTTGTTAGGAAAAACTTAGAAATTTGGGAATCTAAAGAGTTTTGTTGAATCATTGTAGGAAATGAGTCGATTCATTCCCACCCTGTGTAACTGTAAGCCTAACAGGAATTAATAGACCGGTATAGACCTGTAGAGGGGTAGAGTAACGAGAGTAGGAGGGCCATCAAAATCGAATATCTGGCCAGAACCAGAAAGGATTTTGTAATCAAGTTCATGTGAATAGATGAAGCATTCGGTTATGAATTATGTGTGTTAATATGACTGCAATTGGGGTTATCATTCCCTGTGTGAAGTAGTTTCTCTTGTTGTTTGAATGCATTCGAGATCTGGGTTCTATGTGTTGACTTGAATCACTAGACTCTGCGGGAATAGTTTTGTGAGAAGGGTTAATAGGATCTCTATATATGATTGGAAATTCAATGTTAATGTCGACCCTATGATTGGGGGTTGAATTTTTGTAGTCATCTTTGAAAGGACTATCTGAGATTGGACAGCTAGTGTTAAAATGAAATAGTGGAACCGCAGGTTCCAATTGCGTATGGGTTATTTCTCTTTAATATAAATTATATGTGACCGAATACCTGGTGTAGTTGGTCCAGGGTTGAAGATTGGATAACACCATTAATCAATTTGTATAACGTAGCTCTTTAAAGAGGAGTTAGTCTTGTTGGAACAGGTAATCAAAGGTAATATAACGATGGAGCCGTATTACTTTGTTAATGGAACAAAGGTCACCACCTGAGGAAGTGGAATGGTAAGCGATAGTGAGGAGTGGAACCTTGAAGAGTAGTGGAACCGTGCGGAATAGAGTAAGCTATTTTGGAGGCGAAGGGTGGTCTTGCGTGATTATATAAGTGGTAAGCTGTATTCAAGAAAAAAATGTGATTCCATAAAATGCAGGACGCGTGGCCTTTGATGGTATTCGGAAACCATCCTCATCGTGTGAATTTGGAGAATTAATCCCCATGCACCAAATTTACGCGATATTCGTTGATGACCGTCGGATCACCGAAGTGGATGCGACGCGAGTTCAGTCGTTGGATGCGGAGGGTAGTTTAATTATCGGGACCCACTTTGAATGCGTGAGTTGGAGAAATAAACTTCGTGCAAGTTGGCTGCGCGATGATTGTCAGATCATCGCATGACAATGCGATTGATCATCGACCGTCCAATGGAATGGTATGTTATGTTACTGGGCCCATCGGTTTATTGTGTTAATATTGAATGGTCAGAGTTAAATTAAAGTGAGCGTTTATGTGAACATATGAATAAGGTGGATTAAAACCTTGGAATATAAGAATTGGAACCGAACTATGTAAGTCGAATCCAGATGAGTTGGGAAAGCCATGGCCTAATATAACATTATGTTAGGGGTTGATCGTATGTTTCAATATGATGTTTGTCGAATAAGGGAGGAAGGTTACATAGCATGACCATTTTATATATATGCGATAATATAGTGGGTTTGTCCTAAAGTGGAATGGTGATACGAACCTTTATGAGGTCGATATATAGGAGAAGTGGGTCCGAATAGTATTCGGTTTCACTAACCATTATACTTGAGTGCATAATGCGTGGATTGAAGTGATGATTTAAAAGAGTATAAGCTTCTACATACAGATTTAATATTGGCCCAAATGGAGAATAGAACTGGTGTGTGATTCCTATAAGCATAAGAAGAGTACTTCAATATCTCAAATCTTAGATTTGAGATATAGAAGCTTCCGAAATCATATTGTGAAATTTCCAGACTTTGGTTTGGATATTTAATTAATTTTCCAGTTCAGGAAATTGGGACATTGTGAGTTTGCCTAGATTGAAAAAGGATTGGGGGTAATGAATTTGACTACCTACTTTGAGAGTGGATAATGTGAATTTGGAGGTTAGCCCAGCACCAAGTGGCATTGGTGCTTTTCTTTGTCTTCTTGCTGTGGTTTGACAAGTTTTAAAATTTATGACATAACTATGTGCATATTTGAATAAGGTTGGCTAATAATATCCCGCATGTAAAATTTTATGAGATATAGTGTCTCCACCAAGGTGTCCACCTGCTGGTCCATCATGAAGTTCCTGGAGCACATTAGGTATTTTAGTTTTCTCTAAGAATATCAACAAGACAGAGTCATAATTTTTTATTAATAACACATCGTTGACTAACTGATATTGATTAGCTTTCAATCTTAACGCTCGTTTTCTTTTAAAATCCAATTTAAGTGGATCATAACCATTATTTAAAAAAAATATTAAATCAATGTATTGATATTGAGGGTCAATCGTGAGTACCACTGTAAACTGCTCAATACTAGCTAGTACATCTGTTACTAAAGTTTTAGACTGAGGATTGGATGTATATTTGATTGGCTAGGAATTAGATGTGACCTGCTGAGATGATTTGACTGGAGGTTTTTGTTGAAAAGATTTTCTCTAGCAATAGAAGTTGGATTTTTCTGTTTCTATGTTGGTTATACAAATTTTTTACTTATTGTGCTTACTGGCATGGCATCAGCTTCAAATTATTTATCAGAGGAGGCTAAAATAGAATCCCATAATCCATGTGGTTTAGACACTTATTCTTATTGAGATTCATTGGCAAAAGCTATTGTTTCCTCTTCTTATTCTTGGTCAAATTCTACATTAGAAATAACATTGGGAGGTTAAGATATAGACGGTTGATTTTTTCTAAATTATCTGAAGTGTTTCTTGGGAGAGGTTTCAACAACCCATTTCTTAATTTCGACCATTTCGTTGGACATTGTTTTGAGAACGTTTTGCAATCCTTCAAGATCAAAATGATATTTAGGAGTTTTCTTATTTGACTCGTCTTTAAATGTTACCTTTTTGTATTTTTTATCTTCTACCTCTGTCTTCTTTTCTAAATCTACAATTCTTCTTTCAACAAACAAAGCTTCTTTCATGTTTTCTAGAAGGGTGGCCTTATTGGATCTATCTACGAAAATTTCTATATTAGAGGGAAGAGAGGATATGTACCACTCTATTTGTACATCCAATCTAGGCTTAGAGGCGCCTGGGATTTTGTCCAATAACTTGTTAAATCTAGAGTTGAAGTCCTTGATATTTTCCCTTGAATTGGATTTTATATTAGAAATATCATTGATCAATGATGCAATTGTTCTATCATCACCAAATTTGGATAGAAATTATTCTTGCAAGGTATTCCAATTTCCTATTGAGCATGATGGGAGAGAAAAATACCAGGATCCTGTAGATCCCTAGAAGGTATATGGAAATAATCTAACTACAACATATTCATGTACAACACCATTGAGATTCATCACTAACATAAAATTATTGAGTTGTTCCTTAGTGGGAAGACCATCATTAGGGTTATATTTGGGTAACCATTTTTCTGGATGCGCTAGGAGAGGATTTGGATTTTCTATTTGAACAATGATAGGATTAGCCCATGTTAATTTATCCATTACTTTCCTTTTTGTTTGTGAGGATGAGATAGAAATTCCAGAAGCAGATGTGGATGATGAAGAACTTACTTCTGGACTAGTACTACTTATACAACACTAATTGTTTGACTAAAGATGGATATGTGAGAATATATGGGTTAAGAAGAGGATAATGTAGAGGTAAATGGAGTTGAATATGATATGATCTCACTGACATCTGAATGGGATGCTGATGTAGTATATTTTCTGTGATGTAAATGAATAGGAAACTTAAAACGAGTTATCCCAAGTTTTTTACTTTGTGATCGGGTTAATACACTAGTACCTCGGAAAAGGGATGTATCACTTTCTTCAGAAGTTTTAGGATTAACAGGATTTTTTGGAGATATGGTTATTTGTTCCAATTTCTTAGTCAAAGACTAAAATTCAAGAGATTCGGGAATATAATATGAAGAAGGTATACATGGTAATACTTCAGGAGATGAGAGAGGTGGCTCTACAAATTTAGATGGCTTGGAGATAATGAAAGAGATCTGGAAGCTGTAGGAGTTTGGTAGGGGGATTGAATCTTATGATGGTTTTTTGATTGAGCTTTCGCCTTATATGCCATACATAGTCAGATGGCCCTCCTTCTAGTGCCAAAAATGTTGAAGGATGGAAGGTGGCTTCCTCAACATTGGGGATTCCACCCGGTTGGGAGCTTAAAACAACTCCTTTTCCATTGAAATGGTGGGTCCAACTGGGGATATAGGGACCAGTTTTCTGTATAAAGGGAGTTTATATGAATAAAAAAAAGGAATAGAATGAACACAAGTAGGATGATTTATTTCTAATGATAACATAAATTACAACTAAATCTAACTACTTCCTAGGATCAGACTCTTTTATATGATTATAGAGAAAAATTTCACAATCATGAAACAATATAGATCATTTCATACTTAATGAATATGAGCATATGTAAGAAAATAAATAAATTTAATCAATTTAGTTGATGAAGAACATAAATCACATAAAAGACTTACTAGTTTCATATCTAACAACGTATTGTTCAATATATTATATCAATAGTAGTAAGAACATATATCACTTCAATGCTTATCAGAATGAAACAAGTAGACATAAATAAGTTTTCTATAAATCTCAGAAACATAAAAAAATTAATACAAATATAATAGTACCCGATGCATCCTATCTTTAGATATGAAAAATATAGCATCAGGGCTTAGATTTCCAATTAGATAACTTTTGTTCCAAAAATAGTGTAAGTTCCAAAAGATCTCCTCTCAAAATTCTGGACCCCTTTCTAAATGCATGAAAGCGGTTTATATACTAATTAATATTACAAAAATAGAAGACTTGTGAAAGAAGTCTCTAAAAATATTACTCTAAAACTATATAACTAAAAACTAGGAAAATAAATTGCATCAGTTGGAACAGTCTCATGAATGTTTCCCAAATTCATCCTCTAATTGATACTTGAGCTGACACGGTTTCACCATCGGTTTGAGCTGGGGGGGGGGGGGATGAATTGGTTGCATTCGCATCTACCCCATGAATATTGCATCCTTAAATGCTGGAAGAAGTTGAGCTGCTGCGTTGTATAAACACCTCAACATTAGCCATTGGCTATGAGGCTTAATCAACAAGTACGAGTAACTTTCCATATTTGATTTTTTCAGGCTTTGAATGTCAAAAAATTTTCTTCTTGATGTTTCTTACCAAGATTTCCTTAAGAATTTGATATCTGGAAAAATTTCTTTTGGAAAATCCTGAATTAGGATGGCTTGCAAAAGAGATTATCTTATGTATTCAAAAATGTTGGAAGATAAATTCTTAGCTCTTATAATAGCTAATTCAACAATTTTTCATTTTGATATCCCAATCTCCAAATACTATGTCTTTGATTGATTCTTCAAGACGAGGGAGATCATATGCTCTACCTTGTGTAGTGTCTTGCCAATCTATATACTTAGACACTTTATCATCAATATCATCGTAATAAATCCTCAGATCAAATATTTGAGTGACTAATAGATCACTGGTTTTGTCTAGCTCTTGAAATTGGTTTAGCTTGTGATAGAAAACTGTTTACTGTTTTGAGAGTAATGTATCCAACTTTGATACTTCCTTCTTAACTTCATTGATTTCATGACTTTCATGGAACTTCTTAATTCTTTACTATAACTGATGAATCAGTTGATACTTTTATTTAAGATCACTCTAGAGTTTGAGTTTAAGACCCTAAAACTCTTGCTAAATATTAGTGATATTTGATTACAACTCTTGCTCAATATTTTGCTTTTCATTCAACAAAACTTGCTCCATTTGAGAAATTTTCTGGTCCTTTTCTTTGATTAATGATTGAATTTCTGCTGATTTATGAATCGTTGCATTTGCATAAGCACCTGCAAATGGAGAAATTTTATGAATTTCTTCCTCCGGAGCCAATTGAGTCTCTTTCCAAAGGACTTGAATTGGTGTTACATTTGGAGTTAGTTCTGGAGATTTTTCCATCCTTCGCCTCTTCCTTGATCTGGTCATGACATATTTATGTTCTAGACTATAGAATATGTCCAACAGAGGTACTTCCTTAGTGTTGAGGATTATTTCAACAATGGGAAAAGTTGGGATGATTTTCATGTCTTTGGCAGATGTAGCTTCTCTATTTTCTTCTATATCACTGTGTCTTTGAGTTTCACTTTGCTTAAAACCTTTTTTAGGGACCTTTGCAGTGAATGATGTTTCTTTTATTTCTTCTTTACTCTTCGAGTTATCTTTATGAGTAGAAATGTGTTGTACACGTGGATCCATTATAGAAGCTACTGAGTTTGTAGTGCCAAAATAAGTGCGTTATCTAACTGAATTGTATCATGAGTGGTTCAAGTATCACCTATAGATAGTAGCTTCTTAAAATATTCCCAATATTGGGTGAGTTTTTCATCTTGTTCAATATTTGCAATTCTCGTCTCTGCAATTGGTACTTGAGATGAAGACATTGAAACTACAATCTGTTCTATTTCTGGTACTGGTCTTTGGAACAAATATTATGGCAGATGAGTGTTCTCGATAGTCTTGAAACTTTAACAGGTCTTTAGGACGAAGTATTTCCGCTGATATTTGCTACACTCTTGAAAATTTGGAAATTGACTCGAACACATCATCAAAACTATTAGGCTCGCTTGGAAATGCTCGAATCTTGACCTGATTTGTTATTTCTCTAGCAACACCATAAGAATCATAATTTCTATTGGGAAAAAATGGGAAATTAAATGGTTTTAAATGATCAATTTCAAGACATGTATGCTTGAAATTTTTTAGTGCATATGAGCCACAAGAAAAGGAGAAAGTTGGCCAAATGGTCTTTTTGGCATCTTCCAAGACTTTTGTCAAACAATTGCCAGCTATTTGATAAGCAATCTCTTTGGCCAATAATTTGTGTGGTATGTACAGAGCTAAGACATGTGGATGGGCATAGCTTCCAAAAACATGGATGTATGTAAAGTACTCCTCACCAAACATCCTACCTATACACTTAAGACTTTTATCAACTTCAGGGGTAATTCTAGGGATTTTGATTTAAAAAATGACTTTGTAGATAGGGAGCATTATTTCATTGCATATTTTGAAAATAGGAGAGTAGTATTTTGATTCCCACAAGAAGTATAGCTAGACAAAGATGGGGGTTACTACTTCTTTGGTCCATTTCCATCCAAAGGAGGGAAATTCAAAAGAAAAACAAATTGCATCTATGATATAAGAGCTCATGTAAAAAGGAGGGGTTGTACTAGTTGTAACATTTCGATTTTCGCTATAGGTTGTGATGATTCTTATCAAATTATCAGAAAGAATGCTTGCCCAATTTAGAATATACCCATCAGAGGTTGCTTCTATCAAGGGTGTCAAATTCTCTCTAAACTTATTAGTATTTATTGACCCAAATAGGCGACACATCATTGCAGCTATTTGAGAGTAAGGAATTTTAAGAGAAGCAACTGAATACATACCCTTTTCATCATGCTTATGCTAGTTAGGGTCATTTCTCCACTCTTTTATTACTGCTGCAGGTTTGTCATTCTCTTGCATGAACTTCTGAACAAATTTTGAGTCATATTTCTTCCGAGGTTCTGGTAATTTGTACATCTTCCTTAAATCTATTAGCCTGAGGGAACCAATGACAGTTTTGTTATTGGTAACAAATTCTCTATCCCTTATATCTACATTTTCTAACAACCATCTCACTAAGTGAGTGTATGGAAGCATTTTTGGATGAGCAACAATTCTATGAAGAAAGGAATTAGCCGCATCTGCCCATGATTCTGAATCGTTGGAAGAAGTATAATCAACTACAACTTTCATGTTTGGAATTAATTGAGGATTATCATTCTCGAAGAGTTGGTAAATACCTTCCCAACCTAAAGAGCCAGTGTCTGGATTTCATGTGGTATCCATGATTAAGGGAACCATTTCGTTGTTCTCTTGTTGCTGCATGACTGACTGTGGCAGGGTGGCAGATTTCCTTCGTGATTTAATCTATCGTGACATCCTTTTATGCCTTGTGTTTTAGAATTATACTCTTCAAATAAATCCAGAGATGATAGGACCAAATCACTTTGAAACACTGTTAACAGTCTTATTAATTTAATTCATGTGTAATGGGGAATCCTTTGGTATTTAATTTTGAAACTAAAAAATCAGTTGAAAACCTTGAGATTACAAATACACATGAATGAAGATTAAATTTGAAAGTATATATCCACGTGACTAAAAAATGGAATTATATTGGGATGTTTCATATGTGATTTGATAGTCGGCATGCTTTAGTGATTCAAGAAATCTGTGAAATGCGAAATGCAAAATTGCGATTGTGTGATGTTTTTAGAGATAATGTGATATCAGTGTATGTCAATTGAAGGGATGCGATATCGATATCTATTAGATAACATATTTCAGTGTTTCAGCACTTAGGCAAGTCGCTACTTCGCAATTCACTTTTTTGAAACTCGAGACTTCACAAATTTTTTTTTTTGCAACTTCGCTGTTTCAATATTTTGTCCTGCTATATGATTTTGCTTTGATGTTTTTTTAGTGATTTTATTATTTGTAAAATAAAATTAAAATATTAACCTAAGAACATCCTAACTTGGGTTTTATCTCTAAAAATTAAATATTAATTTTAAAATTTTAAAGGGTCCCCATTATTCTTTCTAAGTTACTTTCTTGGATAATGGGGAGTTGTTGTAATACTAAAACAATTGGCGACACACTGGATGAATCTAGAATCTATGAAATTTATTAATACTTAAAGATAATTTTTTAGGAAATTTATAAGTAATTGAAATCTGGTTTTTGATATATAAATTTTAATTTGAATAACTTGGTTTTACTTGAAAAAAATTTCCCCCATAATTTTGCAAATTAAATTTCTCTTTAAATGAATCAAACCTTATTAAGTTGAAAAGATAAGTAGAAATTTATTTGAAGCTTGGCTATCAGATAAAATTATTAGTCACTAGTAGAGACACTGCTGCGAGCAGGCATTCATAGGCTTGATAAGGTTACTATTTAATAAAAAATGAACCAATATCCCATTTATAACATAATAGATATCTCTAGAGGTAATGTGATTACTTATTTTTTTTAGAATCTTCTTCCTTTTTTGCCACTTTAAAATCATTATCCTCGTTTGGAAGCCATAAATGATAATTTCATTCACTTGTTATAATAAATTTGAACAAGCTGACTCATGATGAGATCCCTCGTCTTAAGGTTTTCTAGACCAGGAGCCACTATCTTGGCTTGGTAGCGAGTTGATAATGTCAAGTTTATTAGTTTCCTATGAACATGATGAGTCGACTCGTGATGAGATCTCTAAAATTTAAAGTTCTTATATTTTTGAATTATACTATGAAAAATATCAAATATATAAATGAATGGGGAGGTTTTCATTTTTATCTTTATGAGATTTTGGATGACCATTTCAGCAAAATATGCTAATACTTCAATAAAATTTCTCACTTTGTAAAATCAACTTTTCGAACTTGATTCATGTCAAAATAAATTTTCAAATCACATGGGTTGGAAGAATTATTCTTTCTAATGGCTATTTAAATTAAAATTTTCTAAATAAATAGAGAATTAAATTTATGTTATATTTCCTTGTTTATATCTCTAAGGATTAACATTTTCATGTTCTTTAAGAAATACAAAGTGCTCCACCTTTTGCGTAATATTGAAAAAACTTAATTTATATGAATTAACCTATATACATATTTATACAAAAGAACTATTGTTATTTAAGAAATATATTTTTTAAGGATAAGTCCATTAACATGAAGAGTTTCCTTCTTCCATTGTAAATCTTGAAAAATGAAAGTTGATGGACCTATTTTTTCGACTATTTGAAAAGGGCTAAGCCAGAGTTTTAAATTTTAGTATGTTTTCCTTTATACTCATGCACTTTGTCCCATTTCAATACTAGTTCTACAATCCCAAAATATTTATTATTGACTATATTTAGATCAAACGAAGTTTTGACCAAATATTGATGATGAATATGTATTGTTTTAGCCTTTTCTATTTCTTCTTCCATTTTAATTTTTTGAGACATTCTTAATTGTAATGAAGAGAAAGGTTGTTCATTAATAAATTGAACTAGGGCTGTTGATGGGATAGCTATATTTAAAGCTAAATATGCTTCTTTCCCATATACCAATCGAAAAGGAGAAGTTCCTATTGAAGGTATTTTAGTTATCCTATCTTCCCATAATGCAAAGGTTAAAGCTTTGTGTCAATTTTTCTAAATTTGATCGATGGTTCATTTAATTGTTCTTATGAGGTTTTTGTTTGTTGATTTTTCTAGGCCATTTCCTTGAGGGTAATAATTTTAAGAATACTTTAATTTAAACCCTATTTTCAAAGCAAACTCAGTCATGGTGTTTCTAGAAAAATAATAAGCATTGCCAAATACGAGAGCGTTAGGAACACCAAACCTTGTAATGATGAATTGATCAAGAAAATCAATAAATTTTTCAAAGTAAAAACAATGATTCAGACTGAACATTGTATGGTAGTTGTGTATGAGAAGTGAGAACTTAATTTAATGATTTAACTATGAAGAAGCGGAATATGGAGCTTGCTGGGCACGTGGTAATAACCTTGAACTAATAAGGAGATTCTATTCTCCCATTTCTCCAATATAGAGGGATTTACTAGAGATATTTTCTTCAATGCCATTTTCGTAAGAAAGGAACATGTGGGCATGCATCTCCACATTCTTGGTGCAGCTGACCCTATAGAATGAATACATAGTGAATTTAGGTCACTTGCCTTTGGATCAGGTTCAACCATGCTTATCTTCGTGTCTAAATGAAATCCTATTCAGCACCAGGAGGAGAGTATTTACCAATAAATCTATCCGAAAAAAAGACGAAGATAGAGCCATAACCTTTCCTCAAGTAACCGTTCGTAATCCTACCTGTAATAAAATCATTTGTCGGGGGGAGGGGGGGGGGGGGAGGGGGGTTATAGGCGTAGAATAGTTTTCTAGTCCCCCCTAAATGGTCTTAAGATGTATTGATTCTACCCACTTCATAAAATAATATGTAGCAGTTAATATATATTTTTGATATTTAGAAAAATGAGGAACGATCTCACCTATTATGTCAAGTCCCCATTATTTTAAAGGTTGTTCCATATTGACTGGTTGCAGTGGCATTGATGATTTTGTTTATCTTCCTGTTACGGTTTGACAAATTTTACAATTTCTAACATAGCTATGTGCATATTTGAATAAGGTTGGCCAATAATATCCCACATGTAAATTTCTATGAGCTATAGTGTCTCCACCAAAGTGTCCACCTAATGTTCCATCATGAAGTTCCTGGAGCACATTAGGTATTTTAGGTTTCTCTAAGCATCTCAGCAAGACAGAGTCATTATTTTTTCTGAATAAGACATCATTGACTAACTGATATTGATTAGATTTCAATATTAACGCTCATTTTATTTTAAAATCCAAGTTAAGTGGAGCATAACCATTATTTAAATAAAATATTAAATCAATTTATTGAGATTGTGGGTCAATCGTGAGTACCTCTGTAAAATGTTCAATACTAGCTGTTACCTCATTCGGTGATGTTTCATTCATTCCTGTAATCAACCTGCAAAAACCTTGACCTCTTACAATTTTAGCAGGTCTTATTTCTAAGTCGTATTCTTGCATTGCTGTTACCCAATTGTCCCTCTTTTCTCCTAGTTCCTTTTGGATAAGTATTTTTCTGACTAATGAGAAAGGAACTATCACTTTTACATGAGATTTTAAAAGAAAGGGTCAGAAATTCTTGACAACTTTATAAATTGTAAATGCCTGCTTTTCGGCTCCCGTGTAGTTCAATTCAGCTCCTTGAAAATTAGAACTGAAAAAAGCAATTGGGGTTTCGATTTTTTTATCATCTGGTTGAGTTAACACTGCTACATATGAAAGATTAGAAGCAAAAGTATATAGAATGAAATCATTGGAAAAATTGTGAGTTGAAAGAGAAGGGGCGTCAGAAATTTCTTGTTTGATAATTTGGAATGTTTCCTTTTCTTCTTCTCCCCATTTAAACAATGTATCTTTCTTGATCATATTTTGTAGTGGAAGAAAACTATGTGAAAAATATGGAACGAATATTTTGATAAAGTTTATCTGCCATAAAAAGGATTTCACTGACTTTTTGTTATGGGGTAATGGAATTTATGAAATTGTTTTAATCTTGTCTGGATCGATACAAATTCTATTCTTTGAGACAATAAAACCTAAGAGTTTTCCTTTTCTTAAGGAAAAAACTGACTTCTTTGGATTAAGAGAAATTCAAAATCTCCTGCATATTTCAAATATTTGTTTGAAGTCATACAAGTGATTGTTTTTCTCTTCTGAGTATATGGTTATATCATCGAGATACACTACCACCATTTTATTTATCAATCCTTTGAATGAAATATCCATGGCTCTTTGAAATGTGGCTCCCGCATTCATTAGTCCAAAGGGCATCTTTTGGTATGTGTAAGTTCCCCATTTTGTTCAGAATGTAGTTTTCAAACGATCTCCAGGATGAACCAAAATTTGGTTATATCTTGAAAATCCATCTAGAAAAGACATTAAGTCAGAACCTACTACTGATTGTAAAAATTGTTCCATTAATGGTAAATGAAAATTATCCTTTTGACATGCTTTATTCAAGTTCCTTAATTCAATACAAATCCGAATATATCCATTAAGTTTTTCCTAACAGGTACCAAATTAGAGACCCATTTCGAATGTCTAACAAGAAAAATGATCTTGTCTTTCAATAGTTTTTTTAACTCAATTTTTATTTGTGTTTCCAAGTTTGGATTAATTTTCCCAAGATTTTTCTGGATAGGTTTAACTTTAGGCACCATAGAAATAGTATGTTGAATGATAGAAGGGTCATAAATTTTAATATCTCGGTAATTCCATGAAAAAATATCTTTGTACCTTTTCAATAACGAAATGAATGCCTTCCTTTCTTCAGATGGAAAGATAAGACCTAAATTTATATCTTGATGTAAATCATTAGATCCTAAGTTGACTAATTCAAACTTTAAAGTAGAACTCCACAATTTATAATTGTTGACTTTCTTGAGTCTATATTTCAAATCATATAAATCTTCAAGCTTAACCACAGAATTTGGTAAAATAATTTTATCAGTTTTTTGTTTGATCTGATTATCATGTTCATCTTTGTCCATAATTTGATCATCATATGATTTCTCGAAAGTAAGAAAACTTAAGATATTACTATCATCATTAAAAACTTTCCAACTAGTAACATTATTTGGTATAGATGGTTGAAAAATTAATTCAATAGAGAATTTGTCATGACTGAAATATTCTGGTGGAATAAGCTTGGAAGCAACGTTAGCTAAAAGGCTTGCGTTGGAATTCTATAATATAGGAATAGGAGAGATATTGAATGCTATAAAATGAGATGTAAGGTCTTGAACCAAGGATTGGTAATGTTTCAAGTGAATTGGGAGACAATGAATAATATTTCGTACTTGTCTTACAACAATATTTGAATCCCAAAACACCTGAATATATTTTATGTCAAGACTAATTACATTACGGAGGCCTTGAACCGATGCCTCGTATTCAGAAATATTGTTAGTGAATTCAAATTCTAACCTACAAGCTAGCATGTTTTTTTTCGCCTTTTGGGCTAATAAGTACACATCCTGCTCCTGCACCATAATTGGATCTTGATCCATCGAAATAAAGTTTCCAAAATAGAGATTGGACTACAGTTTCTTCTTAAAAATTGAAGCATCTAATGGAATTAGTATGGGAGTAATTTTCTACTTGTGAACTAACAAATTTGATTGGAAAGGTGATCTTTGCACATTAAAATTCCCTAAAAATGATTCTGCAGAGTAATTTCCCAGAATATTATTGTTAAATGCTAGAGGCTCATTTTCTTCCCCAAGTTTTGTAACTGAGTACTTCATATGTTTTTCACGGTAAAATATAATTTAATTAGGCTTTCCATTATATGGAAGCCAGTATGTTGCAAAACATCCATGTATTTTTTCAGACCAATCTCTACTAAGAACTAAACCGTAATATTTAGGAATGTTTGCAATAAATATATCGATGATTTGAGCAAATTTTGAGTTTGATGAAAATCTAATACTTACCGAATTGTTCTCTCCTAGGAACTTGAACTTTGTTCTATCCAATTGAACTATATTAACTGATGAATTCTAGGGTGGGATATTTAATTTTTCGTAGATTGAATATGGCATTATATTGGATGAGGCCCCAGAATCAATCAAACAGTCATGAAAATTATTATTGTAGATTTCATAGGTCAAGAGAAAAGGATGTGTATGGGAATTATATTTATCACCAATAAAAATAGCATCTGAAGCATCAAATTTGTTGGAATGGTTAATAGGGGTTTTTCCATTCCATTAGAAGCTTTAGCTATAACAGTTGTAATAAGAGGAAATGCTGTGACTGCATTCAACTCTTTAAATAAAATTTTCTGTTGTTGCTTTAATTTCATAAGTTCATGTAGAGAAATATTGGATTTAATCTTCTTCATATCCTCAATTATGTTATATTCAATAGTATCAGATACTACTAAATTTTTGGACTGAGGATTGGATGTAGATTTGATTGGCTAGGAATTGGATGTGACCTGCTAAGATGATTTGATTGGAGGTTTTTTGTTGACATGATTTTCTCTAGCAATAAAAGTTGGATTTTTCTGTTTTTGTGTTATTAGTGTTGGTTCTACAAAATTCTTACTTCTTGTACTATCTGGCATGGCTTCGACTTCTGATTTTTCATTATAGGAGGCTAAAATGAAATCCCATAATCCATGTATTTCGGTCACTTCTTCTTTTTGAGATTGATTGGAAAAAGTGGTTATTTCCTCTTCTTATTCTTCTTTGTTAGATCATGCATTAGAAATAACATTGGGAGGCTAAGAGATAGATGATTGATTTTTTCTAAATGATCTAAAGTGTTTCTTGGAAGAGGTTTCAACAACCTATTTCTTAATTTAGACCATTTATTTGGACATGGTTTTGACAACCTTTTTCAATCCTTCAAGATCAAAAGGATCTTTAGGATTTTTCTTCTTTGACTAGTCTTTAAATGTTACCTTTTTTGATTTTTTATGTTCTACCTCTATCTTCTTTTGTAAAGCAAAAATTCTTCTTTTAACACACAAAGCTTCTTTCATGTTATCTACGAGGGCAACCTTATTGGTTCTATATACGAAAATTTCTATATTAGAGGGAAGGGAGGATATGTACCACTCTATTTGTACATCTAGTCTAAGCTTAGAGGCGGTTGGGATTTTGTTCAATAAATTGTTAAATCTGGAGCTGATGTCCTTGATATTTTCCCTTGAATTGGATTTTTATATTAGAAATACCATTGATCAATGATGCAATTGCTCTATCATCACCAAATTTGGAAAGAAATTGTTCTTGGAAGTTATTCCACTTTCCTATTGAGCCTGATGGGAGAGAAAAATACTAGGGTCTTGCAGATCCTGGAAGGTATATGGAAACAATATAACTACAACATATTCATGTACAACACCATTGAGATTCACAACTAACATAAAATTATTGAGATGTTCCTCAATGGGAAGACCATCATCAGGGTTATATTTAGACAACCATTTTTTTGGATGCACTGGGAGAGGATTTGGATTTTCCATTTGAACAACGCGAGGATTAGCTCATGGTAGGTTAGCCATTATTTTCCTTGTTTTTTGTGAGTATGAGATAGCAGGTCCAGAAGCGGGTGTGGATGGAGAAGAAATTACTACTAGAGTAGTATTACTTATAGTAGCACTAATTGTTTGAGTAGAGATAGATATGTAAGAATATATGGGTTGAGAAGAGGAGAATGTAGAGGTAAATGGAGGTGAAGATGATGTGATATCAATGATATTCGATTGAGATAATGTAGTAGCTTTTCTATGATGTGAATGAATAGGAAACTCAAAGGGAGTTATCCCAAGTTTTTTACTTTGTGATCGGGTTAATAAATCAGTACCTCAGAAAAGAGATGTAATCGTTTCTTCAGAAGTTTCAGGATTAACAGGCTTTTCTGGAGATATGGTTATTTTTTCCAATTTCTCAATAAATAATGAACTTCAGGAGATTTAGGAATATAATATGAATAAGGTATATGTGATAATACTTCAGGATATGAGAGATGTGGCTCTACAACTTTATACTTTTGACTTGGAGATAATGAACGAGATCTAGAAGCTCTAGGAGTTTTGGAGGGGGATAGACTCTTATGATGGATTTTTTATTGATCTTTCACCTTATATGCCATACATAGTCAGATGAACTTCCTTCTAGCACCAAAAATGTTGAAGGTTGGAAAGTGGTTCCCTCAACATTTTGGATTTCACCCTATCAGGATCTTAAGACAACTCCTTTTCCACTGAAATGCTGAGTCCAACTAGGGATATAGGGACTAGTTTCCCATATAAATAGAGTTTATATGATAACATAAATTACAACTAAATCTAACTACTTCGTGGGTTCAAACTTTTTTATATTATTAGAGAGAGAAATTTCACAAGCATGAAACAATATAGATCATTGCATACTTAATGTATATGAGCGTATGTAAGAAACTAAATCAATTTAATCAATTTAGTTGATGAAGAACATAAATAACATAAAATACTTCTTCGTTTCACATCTAACAACATATTGTTCAATATATTATATCAATAGTAATAAGAACATATATCACTTCAATGCTTATAAGAATGAAACAAGTAGACAGAAATAAATTTGCTATAAATCTCAGAAACATAAAACAATTAATACATAGAAAATAGTACCTGATGCATTGTAGCTTTTTCTTTTCATTCAAGAAAACTTGCTCCATTTGAGAAATTTTCTCATCCTTTTCTCTGATTAATGATTGAATTTATCCTTCTTTATGAATTTTTTCATTTGCGTAAGCACCCGCAAATTGACACAGTTTATGAAGTTCTTCCTCTAGAGCTGATTGAGTCTCTTTCCAAAGGACTTACATTGGTGTTATATTTGGAGTTAGTTCTGGAAATTTTTCCATCCTTCGCCTCTTCCTTGATCTGGTCATGACAAATTTATGTTCTGGACTATAGAATATGTCCAATGGAGGTACTTCCTCAGTGTTGAGTTTTATTTCAGTAATGGGAAAAGCTGTGATGATTTCCATGTGTTTGGGAGATGTATCTTATCTATTCTCTTATATATCACCGTGTCTTTGGCTTTCACTTTTCTTAAAACCTTTTTTGGGAACCTCTGTAGTGAATGAGGTTTATTTTATTTCTTTTTGACTCTTTGAATTATCTTTATTAGTAGAAATGTGCTGTACACATGGCTCCATTGTAGAAGCTACTGAGTTTGTAGTGCCAAAAATAAGCGCAGTATCTAACTAAATAGTATCATGAGTGGTCGGAGTATCAACTACAAATAGTACCTTCTTAAACTCTTCCCAGTCTTGGGTGAGTTTTTCATCTTGCTCAATATTTTCAATATCTATATCTGCAATTGGTACCTGAGATGAAGACGTTAATCTGCAATCTATTCTATTTCTTGTGCTAGTATTTGGAACAAATATTCTTGCAGATGAGGGTTTCTTTGTTATTGATACTCTTTAAACTTTAACAGGTCTTCAAGACTGAGTATTTTTGCTGCTATTTTCTAAAATCTGGAAAATTTGGAAATTGACTCGAACAAATCATCAAACCTATCAGGCTCACTTGGAAATGCTGGAAGCTTTCCTTGATTTGTTATTTCTCTAGCAGCACCATAAGAATCATAATTTTTATTGGAAAAAACTGGGAAATTAAACGCTTTTAAATGATCAATTTCAAGACAGGAATGCTTGAAATTTTTTAGTGTGTATGAGCCATAAGAAAAGGGGAAATTTGGGCAAATGGTCTTTTTTGCATATTTCAAGACTTTTGTCAAACCGTTGCCAACTGTTTGATAGGAAATCTCTTTGGCCAATAATTTTTTTGGTATGTACAAAGGTAGGACATGTGGAGGGGCATAGATTCAAAACCTGGATGTATGTAAAGTACTCCTCACCAAAACACCTACCTATACACTTAAGAATTTTATCAAATTCAGGGGTAATTCTAGGGATTTTGATTTAAAAAATGACTTGGTAGATAGGGAGCATTATTTCATTGTAGATTTTGAAAATATGAGAGTAGTATTTTGATTCCTGCAAGAAATGTATCTGGAAAAAGATGGGGGTTACTACTTCTTCTATCCATTTCCATCCAAAGGAGGGAAATTCAAAAGAAAAATAGATTTCATCCATGATATAAGATCTCATATAAAAAGGAGGGGCCGTACCAGTTGTAACATTTTGATTTTCCCTATAGGTTGTGATTAGTATTATCAAATTATTAGAAAGAATGGTTTCCCAATTTAGAATATACCCATCAGAGGTTGCTTCTATCAAGGGTGTCTAATTCTCTCTAAACTTATTAGTATTTATAGACCCAAACATGCGACACATCATTGAAACTATTTGAGAGTAAGGAATTTTAAAGAAACGACTGAATACATACCCTTGTCATCATGCTGATGTCGGTTAGGGTCATTTCTCCACTCTTTTATTAGTGTTGCAGGATTTCCGTTCTCTTGCATGAACTTATGAATGAATTGTGAGTCATATTTCTTCTGAGGTTCTGGTAATTTATACATCTTCCTTAAATCTGTTGGCCTGAGGGAACCAATGATGGTTTTGTTATTGGTAAAAAATTGTCTATCCCTTATATCTACATGTTATAACACCCATCTCACTAAGTTAGTGTATGGAAGCATTTTTGGATGAGCATCAATTCTATGAAGAAAGGAGTTAGCTGCATCTGTCCAGGATTCTAAATCCTTGGAAGAAGTATCATCAACTACGATTTTCCTGTCTTGAATTACTTGAGGATTCTCATTCTCGAAGAGTTGGTAAATCCCTTCCCAACTTGAAGAACCAATGTTTGGATTGCATGTGGTATTCATGATTAAGGTTGCCATTTTGTTGTTCTCCTCTTGCTCCATGACTCACTGTGGTGGGGTGGTAGATTTCCTTCATGCTTTAATAAATCGTGACATCCTTTTATGCCTTGCGTTTTAAAATTATCCTATTCAAACAAAACCAGAGATGTTAAGCCCAAATCTCTTCAAAACATTGCTAACAGTCTTATCAATTGAATTCTTGCGTAATGGGGAATCCTTTAGTATTTAATTTTGAAACTAAAAAAACATTTGAAAACCTCAAGATTATGAAAACACATGAATGAACATTAAATTCGAAAGTATAGATCCACGTGATTTTGAAAAATGACATTATATCAGGATGTTTCATTTGCGATTTGATAATCAACATGCTTTAGTGATTCAAGAAATCCATGAAATGCGAATTAAGAAATTGCGACTATGCAATATTTTGAGACATAATGCGATATCGATGTATGTCAATTGATGAGATGTGATATTGGTATCTATTAGATAACATAGTTCGGTGTTTCGACACTTAGGAAATTCGCTACTTTGCAACTCGGCACTTTGCAATTCGTTTTTTCGCAACTTGGCACTTCACAATTTGTTTTTTCGCAACTTCAATGTTTCGGTATTTTGTCCCACTATATGCTTTTGCTTTGAAGTTTTTTTAGTGATTTTCTTATTTATAAAAGAAAATTAAAATCTTGACCTAAGAAAATACTACCTTAGGTTTTATTTCTATAAATTAAATATTAATTCTAAACTTTTAAAGGGTCCCCATTATTCCTTGTAAGTTACTTTCTTGGATTATGGGGAGTTGCTATAATACTACAACACACCTCTAACATCATTATTGAAGAAATATGCATTTTCTTGGACTCCAAAGGCAACTAAGGCCTTTGAACATCTTAAAAGGACAATGTTCCAAGCACGACCCAAGCTACTCTAGAATTCACAAAATCCTTTATTGTCCAATGTGATGCCTTAGGAAATGGAATTGGTGCAGTTTTAATGCAAGAAGGAAGACTGATTTCTTTTGAAAGTTGTCTAATAAAAATAAAGTATTTATAGAAACCTATTTATGAGAAGGAAATGTTGAAAATAATACATGCACTAAAGCAATGGTGACCTTACCTAATGGGAAGACACTTCAAGGTAAAAAAAGATCATGATAGTCTTTAATACTTTTTGAAAAAATATTATCTTCAGAAGAGTAGCAAAAACGGGTCACAAAGATGTTGGTTTATGAATTTGAAATCATCTACAAAAAATGGAAGCAAAATGTTGTTGCAGATGCACTCTCAAGAAAGGATGAGGATGTGGAAGAATTGTTTGTGCCATTTATATTATCCAACCTGAGTGGATAACCGAAGCAAGGGATAAATGGAAGAATGATGAAGAGGTGAGGACACTCATTCAAAATCTACAGCAAGATCCCAGTACATATGAAACATTTAGCTGGAAAAATGATTCATTATGGTACAAAGATTGCTTATATCTTTGTAAGAATTCCCAACTCAAACAAAATATTCTTTTCGAATTGTACACCTCTCGCTTAGGGGGGAACTTAGGATTTTTAAAAACTTAACATAGGTTCAAGAAGGATTTTTTTGGGATGGTCGTAAATCTTATATTCAAAGGTTTGTGGCATAATGTTTGGTTTGCCAAAAAAATAAAGTTGAGAAAATTAAGACCCCAGGTATGTTACAACCTTTATCCATTCTAAGTCAAAATTGAGAGGAGGTTTTAATGGATTTTATCACAGGTTTACCAAATTCTGAAGGAAATATTTTCATCATGGTGGTGTTGATAGACTTAGAAAATATGGAAAATTTTGTGCATTATCTCATCCATTTAAAGAAATTACAGTTGCTACTGCATTTATGTAAACAATTCAAAAACTACATTGAAACCCAAATATTTTTGTAAGCGACATAGATCCCATTTTTACAGAAAATTTTTGGACGAGATTATTTTCTTGTTTGGGTACTCAATTAGCTCATAGCTCATCATATCATCCCCGATATGATGAGTGAACTGAGATAGTGAAAAAAATGTTTGGAAGAATATCTTCATTGCTTTGTATCTGATAAACATACACAATGGGTCAAGTGGTTACCTTTGGCTAAGTGGTGGTATAACACTTCCTTCCATACTGCAACAAAAATGACCCCATTTATGGCACTTTATGGATATCATCCACCATCGATCACATCATATTTAAAAAAAATTCTAAGGTTAAAGCAGTGGATAACCTCACTTTGGATCAAAATCAATTTTAACAACTGACATATCAACATCGCAGTGAAAGAAGTTTTGAGGTAGGAGACTGGGTATTTTTACGGCTATAACCATACAAACAAATGTCCCTCAAGAAAGATAAGAAGGATAACAAATTATCACCAAAGTATTATGGTCCTTACAAGGTGTTGCAAAAGATTGGTACTATGGCATACAAATTGGAGCTTCCTGCATCTTCTCGGGTGCACCCTGTTTTCCATGTTTCATACTTAAAGAAGGTTATAGGTGACAAGCTCCCAACTCAAAAAATATTGTGAGAAATTGATGAGGAAGGAAAAATAATATTGGAACCTGAAGTATTCATGGAAAAAGGGACTCGACAGCTACGAAATCGATCAATTTTAGAGTATCTAATCAAGTGGAAGAACTTACCAGCTAAAGATTCGACATGGGGGATGAAAATTTTATACAGAAGCATCAAGAACTACTTAAGCATTGAGGACAACACTTTTTTGAAGGAGAGGGGAATGCTACGTCCCTATAGTACTAGTGTATCCCCTTATTTTTATTGTTAGTTTATCCCCATTATTGTTATTGTTGTGCCAATTTAGTCCCCATATTGTTATTATTGTGCCTCATAGAAGCCCACTATTGTTATTGTTGTGCCCTTACATTGTTATTGTTATGTTGGCTAGGATTATATTGTGACCCCTTACACTCTTATATATAGAAAGGAGGTTTTGTAATTTGTATCATCCAAGAATTGTTCATTTATGTAATGTAAAGGAGGTTTCCCCCTCGAATAGGAATAGGCTGATTTCTAAGTCGTTGATAGATATTTTCTTCTATTTTGTGAGCTGGTTTCAAAACAAAGCATTGTACAACAATAAAGTGAGTTTTTAGGTATTTGCATGGCACTAGTGATTATGATTTGTTATAACAAGGAAGATTAATATTGGACAAAGTTTTGGACATCCATGCCTTTTTTGATGAATATTAGGTTGGAGATCTATATTGCAACATATCTATAATTAGGTATTTGTTTAACCTATTTGGAGGAGAAATCAGTTGGATGAGAAAGAGATAGTATGTAGTGGCACTTTAAACTACAAAGGCTAAATACATGGCAACCACTCATGCAAGAAAGGAAGCATTTTGGTTGCATATATTATTTTCAAGTATGGGGTTCAATACAACGAGTTATAAGGATAGAGTGTGACAACCAAAACACAATTTTATTGGCAAAGAACCATGCTTATCATTCAAAGACAATGAAAATTGATGTCTAGTATTACTTTGTGAGGGATATGGTTGAGGAAAAAAAGGTGTTGTTGGTAAAGGTGGACACTTTGAAGAATGTTACTAATGCATTGATGAAGTCTGTGAACTTTGAGAAGTTTTCTTGATGTAGAGAAACAATGGGCATTGTAGGGCTGGATCAATGATTAATATATCGTGTGACCCCCTGTGTGGAAATAAAACAATAAATGGGATAATTTTGGGTATGTGTTATATTCTTTCCACTAATAGTAGCGAACGTTGTATGTTATGCTACATGCAGTTGGGGTGGGGGGGGGGGGTTTGTAGGGGGGCATTAGCCCCCTTGCATGGAGTCTGGGGAAACAAACCGAGATATTTTTTTATGTAGACCCAATAATTTGTGGGAGGACCCAAGAATGGGGGGTAGACCTAAATATGGTGGCCAGTTATACCCATGGTTTTGTGCATGGGTTTTACACATGGTTTTGGGCACGATGGTTTTCTGCCCATGGTATTTTATAGATCCGGTCAAGGGAACTATGGTTATGTTCTAATTCAGGGTTATGGATCGAGGTTTATGAATGTTTTGACATGTATATATATGTATTGTAACATTGAAAGGAATATAATGAAAAATCAATATGGTAGTCCCGATTTTGGGATCTAGGGAAAATCTCTATGTATATTTGTTTTATGTTCTCACTTTCTGTTTTAAAAATTCATTTGAAGGTAATTTATGTATAGGGTTAAAACTTACACACCTCTCTCTCTCTCTCTCTCTCTCTTGTCCCCATCAATCTCTCTCTCTCTCTGTATCCATACTCGACTATCTCCCTCATTCTCTCCCCATACCTCTCTCTCTCTCTCCATCCATATGATTGAGAATTGTCACTTTATGTAATCAATGATATATGTAATGACTAACACATTTTACATTTTAATTTTTGATTGTGAAATGATTTACACTTTTTGGGAATGTGGTATTGATAAGCCATGCATTAGCCCATGGTATTGTAACAAAACCTATTTACAAGTTAATAATATTCATGATAAGGTGGGGGTGAATATCCGTGGTTAAGAATACTTTTATATTGTAACTTTATTGTAAGTATTGAGTTTTTATGTGCTTATTAGTTAAATTTAAATATGGTTATGGAATCATTATTAGTACCTTCCAAGACATGATTCTAAAAATTGATTTGTCTATTGATCACTATTATTTTAGCATTAACCAATGCAAATTACAATATTTAACTTTGAAAAATTAATATTTATTTTTGGATATTATTAAAAAACTAGTTTTCAAACATTTGATTGGACCATAACTTGAAGTTCTTATTTCATCCTTTGCACGATATAATGCCATGTGGTTAATTGTGTTACATATTTTATGCCATAATTTGTGGATATGATTGAAATATTCAAGCATGATTTATCCACTTCACATATAAACTAATTAGTTCCTACCAAAGCAAGACTGTAGGATGAATTTTATACCCACCACTATTAATTTAGCATTGACCAATGTAAGTTATAACTAGTTATGAAATTTCCCCCATAGAATTTCTAACCTGAGTTGGAGGGACTAAGGTTCCCTACAAAACAAAATTACAAGATAAAAAATTGAATTTTATTATTTTTATTACTTTTAACTTTTTATTATTAATTGAACCAATATTTAAACATTTGCACTAAATTACAAACACTAAAATATATTCTTCATAATGGGCTCTATATTACTTTTAAACTTTTATTATTTTTTAATTGGTTAGACATATATATGTTAAACGTTTTCATTTCCACGTTTTCTATATTGATAATGTGACCGCCTCCTCCCACATTTACACAAGCTAACCGGTCGAGGGTAAAAATGTGACCAAGAGTTACTATAATATGATTCAACTTCCCAAGTATATTTAAGGAAGTGGAAATGACAAGAAAAGACCAATTTTACCTTCCTCATATGCTATAGGACCTTCAGGAGCCAACCAACCCTTCTAGGTGCTCAACCCCTGAGACAAATTGCTATATTTCTGAACTGGAGCCCAAGTTGTATTGATGACAAGTCCTCCATGTGACCAACACCCTCGAGTCACATGGAAAACAAGGAAACTATGAGACTACAAACTTTTTTAGGCATTTCCATGCCAACGACCCCAAATTATGAGCCAATTTTTTAGATCCATGACTTAAGTCACCACCATGAAATTCATGAAAATTTTAGAAATAATAAATAACACCATGACAAGGCCTCTAATGAAATTCTTTAAAAACACTGATTTGATAATGCCTAGCCATGACAAAACTTCAGTGAAACACGTCATGAACATGTAGTCTATAGGTCATATAAACACATTTGAACATATGGACTTCATACTTATATGAAAATTGCCAAGACGAACTGATGTCCTCTCATAATATATGCATTACCATCTATTAGTTGATAGATTAATTATTCATTCATGCACTAAAAAAACATAATGAGGGCCATGACTAAGATCTTTCATAAAACCATTCTTATAACCATAATATAACCAAATGAATAAAAATTATAGAAAAGAAATTAACATCACATAATAACAAGCACATTTACACATAATACACAAGAGGGAAAAAATATCTTATTAACATATGCAAAATGAAACAATGTATGGGAATTTCATGTACCAACCGAACATAGATTAGTTTGAACCAAATATCTCTTTTAATCAATCACTCCCGTGCCATAATCCAAGCATGAATGTCAGATCTCATGAAATAAACCAAACAAAACCAAACTAGGGTTTCCAGATTCGAAACCAACACAAACCTCAACCAGTGAACCTCTTGGTTGAACATCACTAACCATTGCTAGATCGGTCTCTACCCAGGATTTCCAGGGCTCTAGAGTGTTTGTTCCAACCAGGGCTTTGATGACTAGTAACTCAACCCACCAAGGTGTTCCAAAGCATTTTTCCAACCAAGGCTTCCAAGACTAGTAACTCAACAAAAGCTGTTACAGGGCTTACAAAGCGTTTGTCCAACCAAGGCTTCTAGGAACTAGTAACTGAACCCACAACCATAAGGAACACGAGCACCAACCAGAAAAAAAATTAAATCCACAACAACATGGCTATCCAGGGAACAGAAAGGATAAGAAAAACCAGTGTTAATCCAGGCAATCCTCCATGCCAATGACAAATCAAAACCAAGAAACCACACGCATGTACCATGCATGCAAAAACTAACAAAGAAATCATACATGCAACTCATTACCTATAAGAAAAACCTATTGTAGCTACCGATCCCACTATCCTCTTGAACTTTCCTGCTTTTCATTTGCCTTCTTATGCCAAATCCCAAGTACGCCACACTCCTCCAAGAGTGCTCCAAGAAAACTCTGAGTGTATAAGAGTATGAGAGAGAGAAGAGAGAGCTCCAAAATTGAATTTCCAAAATCTAAATTGAAAAATGGCTGTGTATTGATCCTCATAAGAAGTTTTATCATTAATGCCTCTATTTTCTTTATTTTACATTATTTTTCTTCAATTTCCTCATCACATGAAACCTTTGACCTTTCACCTTTATTTTCTCCTATTTTAAATTATTCCATAAATAAAATGCCAATAAATGCCACTTTTCCTTTCCAAATCCTTTTCCATTGCCTCTTCCAATTTTCATAGCCATTAATTAATCACAAGGGATCCCCATCACTATGTTTTTCCACCCAATAATAAACTTGAAATATGTGTCCCATGACCATGGTCTTATTTTTCCTTTATTAAATTTATTACATGAAGTTTTAACCTGGGGATGTTACAGATCCCTTCCCCTTAAGGGAACATCATTATTAATGTTTAATGACACCCGTAACCAACGGAACCGTTGAAAAAACAAATGTACTACTTATGGAGCTTTATAACTTAACTCGATGTAGTATTTACGATGAACATACCACTGAAAGAAAAACACATAATCAACATGAAAAACATAACAACATGACAACCATACCACTCATTGGATATTTATAACACAAATTGATATGGTATTTACATACTTATACATATACATGGAAATGAACAAAACACAACATCAAAACATATACCAAAACTACTTTTCCTCAATCGAAAAACAAGAAAGGATACATAGCCTGCATCTGATCAACCATCTCCCATGTAGCTTCGTAGGGCCCAAAATGTTTCCACTATAATTTAACCTACTCGATTTCTAGATTTAATAGAATAAACATATTTCTATGCAAAATTCATTGACGTTCCAATAGGAATTATCCTTCTGGACCCACCTGCAATATAAACCAATCAATCACATGATCAACATTGTCAACATACTTATTAAGTAATGACACATGGAAAACATCATGGAATTTCACTATCAGAGGAAGTGAAAGTCGGTAGGCAACTGATCCAATCCTCTCAAGGATCTCAAAAGGCCCACAATACCGAGGTGCCAGCTTCACACATGACTCAATCCTTAAGGAGCTATTCTTGGGCTTGATGCAAAAGTACACATGTTCCCCAACCTAAAACTCCTTAAACACCCTATGATGATCTGCATAGCTATTCTGTTTATCTTATGATGCTTTTAAATTCTTCTTGATAACCTACATTTCCTATTCCATGTCTGCCAACATGTTTGGTCCAATCAACACCCTATTAACTGGATCACTCCAACTGATAGGAGTATTACAACTCAGCCCATATAATTCCTCAAACAAACTCATCCTTAGAGACTTCTAATACCCATTTTTGTAAGAAAAATCAACCATAGGTAGACACTCTTCTCACTTCTGTTGCTAGTGCATCACATACATCCTCAACATGTCCTCCAAAATCCTGTTGAAACTCTCTGTTCTTCCATTTTTTGTAGATGATAAGATGTGATGAAGGAAAAATCTATACCCAAACCTAAAAATAAATATTTACAAAACCTAGAAGTGAACTTAACATCCCTTCCCAACAAAATCTTCTTTGTTACACCATGCAACCTAACTATGTCTCTGATGAATACCTGTGCCACTTCTCTAGTTGAATATGTAGACTTTTCTGAGATGAAGTACGCTACCTTTTTCAACCTGTCCACTACAACCATGATATAATCATGATATATAGATGTCTTTGACAAAATTTTAATTAATTTTTGTGAAACCAACTCCAAAAAGAGAATAAAAGAGATATCAATGCCTTAGAAATAAGCCACTTTGAGGGGGCAACCTCCAATACATTACATGAGTGAACAATTCTTCAATGATTCAAATTAAAAAACCTCCTTTCTATATATAGGAGTCCATGGGACCATAATGTAATACTGGTGGGGCCACAATGTAATCCTAGCCGACCTAACAATAATAATTTAAGGGCACACTAATAACAATATGGGGGTTACAAGGGTACAATAATAACAATAAGGGGGTTACACTAACAACAATAGGGGACTATACTAGTAATATAGGGACCTAACATGCCCCTCTCCTTCAAAAAAGTGTTGTCCTCAACGCTTGAGTAGCTCTCAGTGCCGTATAAAATTTCATCCTCCCATGTAGAATTCCTCTGGCAAGTTCTTTCCATTTGATGAGATACTCTGAAATTGATCGATTTCGTAGCTATCGAGTTCTTGTTTCTATGACTACTTCAGGTTCCAATATTATTTTTCCTTCCTCATCAAGTACTGGAAATATTGTTTGAACTTGAATTTTATCCCCTATAACCTTCTTTAATCATGAAACATGGAAAATTGAATGCATTCACGGAGAAGAAGGAAGCTCCAATTTGTATGCCATAGTACCAATCTTTTGCAACACCCTGTAATGACCATAGTACTTTGACGATAATTTATTATCCTTCCTAGCTTGATTGAGGGAAATTTTTTTGTATGGTTGTAACTGTAAAAATACCCATTCTCCTACATTAAAACTTCTCTTGTTGTGATGTTGATCTACCTGTTGTTTCATTCGATTTTGTGCTAAATTTAGGTTATCATTTAAGATTTGGAGAACTTTTTGTTGATGCTCGATGTGATCTTCCACTCCTTGAACCTTAGAATTTTCTCTTAAATATGATGTGATGGATGGTGGATGATATCCATAAAGTGCCATAAATGGGGTCATTTTTGCTGTAGTATGGAAGGAAGTGTTATACCACCATTTAGCCAGAGGTAACCACTTGACCCATTATTTTTGTTTATCAGATACAAAACAACCGAATACATCCTTCCAAACATTTATTTACTATCTCAGTTTGACCATCGGATTGAGGATGATAAGATGAGCTATGAGCTAATTGAGTACCCAAACAAGAAAATAACTCTATCCAAAAATTTCCAGTAAAAATGGGATCTTTGTCACCCACAATAACCCTTGGGTTTCAATGTAGCTTTTGAATTGTGTCCATAAATGTGCAATAGAAATTGTACTTGCTTTAAATTGATGAGATAATGCACAAAAGTGTGCATACTTAGTAATTCTATCAACTACCACCATGATGACACTCTTTCCTTCCGACTTAGATAAACCTATGATAAAATCCATTGAAATCTCCTCCGAGTGTTGAATTGGAATGGATAAAGGTTGTAGAAGACCCTGGGTCTTAATTATCTCAACTTTATTTTGCTGGCAAACCAAACATTCCACCACAAAATTTTGAATATCAAATTTAAAGCCATCCCAAAAAAAAAAAATCTTCACCCTGTGGTAAGTTTTTAAAAATCCTAAGTGTCCTCCTAAAGAAGAAGTGTGTAATTCCAAAGAATATTTTGTTTTAGTTAGGAATTCTTGCAAATATATAAGCAATCTTTGTACCATAAGGAATCATTTTTCCAACTAAATGTATTATATGTACTAGGATCTTGCTGCAACTTTTGATTGGAGTGTCCACACTTCTTCGTCCTTATTCCATTCATCTTCGTTTCGTTATCCAATTTGGCTGGATAATAGAAATTGCACAAACCAATGCTTCCGCCTCTTTCTTTCTTGAGAGTGCATTTGCAACAACATTTAGCTTCCCTTTTGTATATTATTTCAAAGTCATAACCCAACATCTTTGTGACCCATTTTTGCTGCTCTTCTGAAGATAGTATTTGTTCCAAAAAGTGTTTAAGACTATCATGATCAGTTTTTACCTTGAAGTGTCTTCCCATTAGGTAAGTTCGCCATTTCTTTAGTGCATGGAGTATTTATAACATTTCCTTCTCATAAATAGGTTTCTATAAATACTTTCCTTTGATTGACCCACTTCAAAATCACCTATTCTTCCTTCTTGCATTAAAACAACACCAATTCCTGAGGCATCACATTCCACAATAAAGGTTTTTGTGAAGTCTGGCGTAGTTAAGATTGGTGCTAGGCACATTGCCTCTTTAAGATGGTCAAAGGCCTTAGTTTCTTCAGGGGTCCATGAAAATGCATCTTTCTTCAATAATGTTTTTAGAGGTGCTACTATTCTCCCATAATTCTTTAAAAACTTTCAATAATACCCTGTTAACCCGAGAAATACTCACAACTGCTTAATGGTTGTGGGGAATTTCCATTCCTTAATGGCTTTAATTTTGTTAGGGTCTACCTTAACACCCTCATGAGATACAATATGACCAAATATTCCACCTCTTGTACTCCAAAGAAACATTTGGATGTTTTTGCATATAATTCTTTCTCCTACAATAGTTTTAGCACCCTATTAACATGTTGAACATGATCCTTCCAAGACCTGCTGTAGATTAGTATATCACCAAAAAATACTAGCACAAATTTTCTAAGGAAGGGTTTGAAAATGGAATTCATCAACCCTTGAGATGTAGAAGGTGCATTGGTAAGGCCAAAAGGCATGAAAAAAAATTCATAATGACCCTCATGAGTTCGAAATGCTATTTTTGGAATATCTTCAGTCTTCATTCTAATTTGATGGTACCCTGAATGAAGATCCAATTTGGTAAAATAAATTGCTACATGTAATTCATCCAATAATTCATCAATCACAGGAATGGGAAATTTATCTCTAATGGTGAGCTTATTGAGCTCCCTATAATCCAGACACATGCGCCATGAACCATCCTTCTTGTGTACCAATACTACAGGAGCAATGAAAGAACTTTGACTAGGTTGAATTATACCCGCTTCTAACATTTCTGCAATCATACATGCAATTTCGCTCTTTTGGACATAAGGATATATATGAGGCCTGATGTTTGGAGGAACACTTCTTGGAATCAAATGAATAGAATGACCATGATCACGAATAGGTGGGAGTCCTTTTCGAGTTTCAAAAACCTTGGAATGATTGTCCAAGACTTTTTGGAGATCTAGAGAAATAGATGATTTTGATGTTGGAACTTCTAGTGAGAATAATTGTGCAATTATTCCTCTTTGTTCTTTATTTAGAAGATTTTTCATGAAATTAGAGCTTATTATCTTTCCCGAATTCCCTGCAATACCCCATAATTTGACTTCCTTTCCTTCTGAAAAAAATTTCAAGAAAGTTCTTGAAAATTAAAAGCTACCGTCCCCAAAGATTGTAACCATTGTACTCGTAGTACAACATCAACGCCTCGCATAGGAATTGAAAGCATTGGACTATTCAATACATATTCCCCCATGGTTAGCTTGATATTATGGAATTTTCCAGAGAAATTTATAGTTCCTCAATTTGCAACCATCACTTGACATTCTGGTGCTGGGTATAGGAAACAATTTAATTCCTTGGCTACCTTACAATGAATAAAATTATGGGTGCTACCTGAATCAATCAACACTATTACATTTTTCTTCTTGATTTGTCCTTTTATCTTGAGAGTTTGAGGGGTGGTAATTCCTGCCAGTGCATTACACGATATGGTTGGATTCATTTCTTCCTCTTCTGGGGCTGGTTCCTGGTGTATATCCTCTTCTTGTTCATTTTCTTCTTCCTCTTCACAATCTGTGTAAAATAATTTCTTCTCAGCACACTTATGACCTTTAGTGTATTTGCTATCACAACTGTAGCAAAGCCCTTTTGCTCTTTTTTCTTCCAATTTTTGTGGTGTCAACCTTGTAGGTTGTGGAAATTTAGGAGTAGCAACACTTCCATCTTTATAGAAGTGAGTGGTAGGCTTCCTTGTCGCCATAATTTTACATTCAATTTTTCTTGCCAACCTGAATGCCTTCTCCAATGAATCAGGTTCCAAAACGCGAGCTTCATGTTGGATGTTATCCTTTAAAGTACCTATGAAGAGATCAATCCTGTGTTCCTCTGGAATATCAGTTACCCTTATATTCAATTTTTGGAAGTCCTCAATGTGCTTCCCCATTAAACCCTTTTGTTTGAGATTTATCAATTGGCTAAAGAAGGTGTTGCTCTTTGTATCCTCATAATGTGCTATCATTTCCTCCGTAAAAATTGACCAAGTGACAATTTTTTACGAGAGAAAAGCCATCGATACCATACAAATGTATTTTGTTCTAAATGTAAAGTTGTAATGGGTACCTTTTGTGTGTTTTGCACATTATGGAGATCAAAATATTTCTCCATCTATAGTATCCATGTTACAGGATCCTTTCCATCAAACTTCCTCATATCCATTTTTCGAATATGGTGGTTCTTCCTGTCAACATTAGATTTTATGAAATCACAATTAAAATTTATTTTGTTCTCATTATGAGTTTCATCTACTATCTTTTCACCATGAGGAAACATTTCTTGTATCAACTTTTTCAAACCTTCCATGTCTGCCTTTAGATCATTATTCATGTTTTCCATTTTCTCTTCCATTTCATCCATCTTAGATTCCATGCCATTATCTTAGATTCCATGCCATCTAGCTTAGATTCCATTCCATTCTTCAAACCATCCATCTTATATTCCACGCATTTCTTCAAACCATCCATCTTAGTTTCCACACCTTTCTTCAAAACTTCCATGTCATTTTTTGTTGCTCTTTGCGAGAGAAAAATTTGTTGCACTTTCTCTTGTAACTTTGATATGTCATGTTGCCATTCTTCATCTTCATGAGTCATAGTAGAGCTTTCTAAAGGCTTAATGGGTGTTGAATTATTTTTAGGGGCTATTTTAAAATCCAATACTGATATCTATTCTACAATTTTCCCTTGGAATCAATTCAACTTGATTCTTCAAACAAGACTTATGCAATTCAGAAAAAAAAATACACACCTTTTACTTGCTTTTGAGGATCTTGATATTGAAATTGAATTATCTCTATAATTTAAAATCTTCAATATTTGAAATTCAACCGTCTGATTTGATTTGGATTCTTCAAGGAAAAGTTATGTCCAATCTTCGACAATGACCCAATTTTGGACTGGTTCAGTAGAGAAAACTTGTACGAATTTCCATGTGTCACTGTTTCCTCCTTTGGCTCTGAAATTGATAGAAAAAAAAACTACAGTCCGTGTACTTGTGGCCAATTTTTACAGCATTCCAATCCGATGCTCGGAGAGAGAGCTATGAAGATTTTCCCATGATCACCTCTTTGAGATGAAATTCAGAAGCCTCAAAAAGCCCTAACTTCCACAGATCATATATCCGAAATTATTGTGAACCAATATCTAAAATTTTGTGACAATGTTCCTCTGGATTGCGGATTTTCACTCTAAAAATTTCAACTTCTTAACGCTCGTAGAAAAAATGTTACTATGCAAATACCACGATGACCTGTTTAGGTTAAATTCAGGAACCTACAAAATGACCTAACTTGCACAGATAATATCTCCGAAAATATTGCGAACCAAGCTCTGAAATTTTTCGAAGAGGTTCCTCAGGATTTTTTCTTCGCACTCTAAAAATTTCAGATTTTGAACCTTCATAGAAAAAACGTTATAGCGAAAATTCCACGATGACCTGTCTGGAGCAGCGAAACCCTAGAATCTCAAAGCTCTGATACCAAATGTTGTGAAACCAGCTCTAAAAAGAGAAGAAAAGAGATATCAATGCCTTAGAACTAAGCCACTTCAAGGGGGAAACCTCCAATACATTACATGAATGAACAATTCTTCGATGATTCAAATTACAAAACCTCCTTTCTATATATAGGAGTCCATGGGGCCACAATGTAATCCTAGTAGGGCCACAATCTAATCCTAGCCGACCTAACAATAATAATTTAAGGGCACACTAATAAAAATATGGGGGTTACAAGGGTACAATAATAACAATAAGGGGTTTACACTAACAACAATAAGGGACTATACTAGTAATATAGGGACCTAACATAATTCCATGGATTATACCTCCCATTTCCACTCTAGAATCAAAATCGACTATAGTAAATAACCTAGATGATTACACTTTGTTAGGTCCCTATATTACTAGTATAGTCCCTTATTTTTGTTAGCATAACCCCTTTATTGTTATTGTTGTACCCTTGTGACCCCAATATTGTTATTATTGTGCCCTTACATTATTATTGTTAGGTCGGCTAGGATTATATTGTGACCCCATGGACTCATATATATAGAAGGAGGTTTTGTCATTTGTATCATCCAAGATTTATTCATTTATGTAATGTAAAGGAGTTTTCCCCCTCAAAGTGGCTTATTTCTGAGGCGTTGATCTCTCTTTTCTTCTATTTTTGGAGCTAGTTTCACAACATTTGGTATCATAGCTTTGGATTCTAGGCTTTTGCAGCTCCAATTAGGTCAGACCTGTGGCATTCGAAAGATTATTTAGAGGGATAATATAGGGCCAAATCTTAGATATTGAAGATTTGAAATCATAGAGATAATCTAGTTGTAATATCGAGCTCCTCAGAAGAAAGAAAAAGGTGGGTATTTTTTCGAATTACAGAAGTATTGTGTGAAAAATCAGTTTGAATTGATTCCAAGGGCATATTATAGAATAGATATCATTATTGGGTTCTAAAATGACCCCTAAAAAGAATTCAACACCCATTAAGCCTTCAGAATTCTCTACCATGACTCATGAAGACGAAGAAATGCAACATGACATATCAAAATTACAAGATCAAGTGCACCTTTCGCTCTCGCAAAGAGAAATAAAAAATAAAATGGAATTTTTAAGGAAAGGCATGGAAACTAAGATGGATGGTTTGAAGAATGGCATGAATGGCATGGAAGATGGAATGGAAGCTAAGTTGGATGAAATGGAAGAAAAAATGGAAAACATGAAGAATGCTTTAAAAGCATACATGGAAGGTTTGACAAAGTTGATACAAGAAATGTTTCCTAATGGCGAAAAAATAGTAGAGGAAACTCACGATGAGAAAAAAATAAACGCTTTTCTCGATTTCATAAACTCTAATGTTGGATGGAAGAACCACCATATTCCAAATATGGATATGAGGAATTTTCATGGCAAGGATCCCATAACATGGATTCTACAGATGGAGAAATATTTTGATCTCAATAATGTGCAAAACACACAAAAGGTACACATTGCAACTTTAAATTTAGAATAAAATGCATTTGTATGGTATCGATGGATTTGCTCCTGTAAAAAATTGTCACTTGGTCAATTTTTATGGAGGAAATGATAGCACATTACGAGGATACAAAGAGAAACACCTTCTTTAGCCAATTGATAAATCTCAAACAAAAGAGTTCAGTGGTGGAGCACATTGAGGACTTCCAAAAAATTGAATCTAAGGGTAACTGATATTCCAGAGGAACACATGATTGATGTATTCATAGGGACTTTAAAGGATAACATCCAACATGAAGTTTGCGTTTGGGAACCTGATTCATTGGAGAAGGCATTCAGGTTGGCAAGAAAAATTAAATATAAAATTACGGCGACAAGGAAGCTTACCACTCACATCTATAAAGATGGAAGTGTTGCTACTCCTAGAATTCCACAACCTACAAGGTTGACACCACAATAATTGGAAGAAAAAGGAGTAAAAGGGATTTTCTACAGCTGTGATAAAAAATATATTAAAGGTCATAAGTGTGCTGAGAAGAAATTATTTTACATAGATTGTGAAGAGGAGGAAGAAAATGAACAAGAAACTTCAAAAGAAGAGGATAGACACCAGGAACCAAACCTAGAAGAATAAGAAATGAGTCCAACCATATCGTGTAACGCATTAGAAGGAATTACTCGATCCATGTGGATATCAGTGGCCACCCACCTATTCCATTTGGACTCGCACCATCAATTCTTGCAGCTTTTCACTTGAAGCACAACTTACTATTTTTAGCATGTTTTCGGGTCTTCCACTCCCGGAGCCATTTTGGGGCCCTAATGATCCAGGTGGATATTGGTGGCCACCCACCTATTCCATTTGAACCCCCACTATTATTTTTTTTCTGTTTTTAAGTTGTAGCACAACTTACTATTTTTAGCAGTTTTTGGGTCCTGAACTTCTGGAGCCATTTTGAGGCCCTAAATGAAGTTTTTTGGTAAAACCAGGAGCAACATGGGTCTATAGATTGATTTTTCTCACTCAAAATTTTTATTCCTTAGATATATCTTTCTAAAGAGCTATTGAGCATGTCAAACGAAGATTATATGCCAAAGTTACGTCCTCGGGAAGTTGAAACACCAATTTACCCAAACGAGACCCACAATTTTGGTGCTTCAGCTCCTAGGGTTAGTTTTTTGGATGTTTAGGGTTTTAAAATGTTTCTCAACAATAAATAGTCCTTCAAGCCTCATTGTAACACAGTGGAGGGGCCTGTAGTCGTCGCATCTCTTGTCAGAGATACACTACTAGTGCCTTCACCGGCTCATCTATTTCCATTATGTTTGTAATAGGCCTTAGAACCTCAATGTAACAAAATTAAGAGGCCTGAAGTAGCCACATTTCTTCTCAGAGATACTCTACTAACACCTTATCTAGTTTCCATTATCTCTGTAAGCCTATTTTAGTCATTTTTTATTAATAAAATGAAGTATTATTTCCGTTGCATCTCTGTGTTTATGGTTATTTGTGTATTTTTTTGCGTTACCGCATAAATCCAAATCATTACCACTCCTAAAACTCTCAAGATATAAGGAAATATCAATAATAAAAAGGTAATACTGTTGGTTCATTCGGGTGGTGCCCATAATTTTATTCATTGTAAGGTAGCCAAGGAATTGAATTTTTTCCTATACCTAGCACCAGAATGTCAAGTGATGGGTCCAAATGGAGGAACTAGAAATTTCTCTAGAAAATGACATAATATCAAGCTAACCATGGGGAAATATGTATTGAATCATCCAATTCTTTCCATTCCAATTGGAGGTGCTGATGTTGTACTAGGAGTACAATGGTTACAATCTTTGGGGATAGTATCTTCTAATTTTCAAGAAATTTTCTTGAAATTTTTTTCGGAAGGAAAGGAAATTGAATTAAGGGGTATCATAGGGAAGCTAGGAAAGATAATAAGCTCTAATGTCATTACAAAGCTTTTGAAGAAATAAAAACGAGGTGTAATTGCACAATTATGCTCACTAGAAGTTCCAACATCAAAATCATCTATTTCTCCAGAACTCCAAAAAGTCTTGGACAATCATTCCAAGGTGTTTGAAACTCCCAAAGGAATCCCACCTATTCGTGATCATGATCACGCTATTCATTTGATTCCAGGAAGTGTTCTTCCAAACATCAGGCCTTACAGATATCCTTATGTCCAAAAGAGAGAAATTGAACCTATGATTGCAGAAATGTTAGAGGTTGGTATAATTCAACCTAGTCAAAGTTCTTTCTCTACTCCAGTATTATTGGTGCACAAGAAGGATGGATCATGGCGCATGTGTCTGGATTATAGGAGCTCACTATTAAAGTTAAATTTCCTATTCCTGTGATTGATGAATTATTGGATGAATTACATGGAGCAATTTATTTTACCAAGTTGGATCTTCATTCAAGATATCATCAAATTGGAATGAACACTGAAGATATTCCAAAAACAACATTTCAAACTCATGCGGTCATTATGAATTTTCAGTCATGCCTTTTGGCCTTACCAATGCACCTTTTACATTTCAAGGGTTGATAAATTCCATTTTCAAACCCTTCCTTAGAAAATTTGTGCTAGTATTTTTTGATGATATACTAATTTACAATAGGTCTTGGAAGGATCATGTTCAACATGTTGACAGGGTGCTCAAACTATTGGAGGAGAAACAATTATATGCAAAAACATCCAAATGTTTCTTTGGAGTACAAGAGTTGTAATATTTGGGTCATATTGTATCTCACGAGGGTGTTAAGGTAGTCCCTAACAAAATTAAAGCCATTAAGGAATGGAAAGTCCCCACAACCATAAAGTAGTTGAGAGGATTTCTCAGGTTAACGGGATATTATCGCAATTTTTTAAAGAATTATGGGAGAATAAAATCACCTCTAACAAAATTATTGAAGAAAGATGCATTTTCATGGACTCCTGAAGCAGCTAAGGCCTTCGAACATCTTAAAGAGGCAATGTGCCTAGCACCAGTCTTAGCTACGCAAAACTTCACAAAAACCTTTATTGTGGAATGTGATGCATCAGGAAATGGAATTGGTGCTATTTTATTGCAAGGAGGAAGACCCATTGCTTTTGAAATTTTTCCAATCAAAGGAAAGGATTTACATAAAGCTATTTATGAGAAGGAAATGTTGGCAATACTACATGCACTAAAGAAATGATGACCTTACCTAATGGGAAGACACTTCAAGGTAAAAACTGATCATGATAGTCTTAAAACACTTTTTTGAACAAAGACTATCTTCAGAAGAGAAGAAAAAATGGGTCACAAAGATGTTGGGTTATGACTTTGAAATCATCTACGAAAACGGGAAGCTAAATGTTGTTGCATATGCAATCTCAAGAAAGGATGAAGAGGTGAAAGAATTTCTTTGTGCCATTTCTATTATCCAACCAGATTGGATAACTGAAGCAAGGGATAAATGAAATAAGGATGAAGAAGTGTGGACACTCATTCAAAAGTTGCAGCAAGATCCTAGTACACATGATACATTTAGTTGGAATAATGATTCCTTATGGTACAAAGATTGCTTATATATTTGTAAGAATTCCCAACTAAAACAAAAAATTCTTTTGGAATTGCACACTTCTCCTTTAGGAGGACACTCAACATTTTTAAAAACTTACCACAGGGTGAAGAAATATTTTTTTTGGGATGGCCTTAAATCTGATATTCAAAAGTTTGTGGTGGAATGTTTGGTTTTCTAGCAAAATAAAGTTGAGACAATTAAGACCTCGGGTCTTCTACAACCTTTATCCATTCCAAGTCAACGTTGGGAGGAGATTTCAATGGATTATATCACATGTTTACCTAAGTCCGAAGGAAATAATGTCATCATGGTGGTAGTTGATAGACTTACCAATTATGCACACTTTTTTGCATTATCTCATCCATTTAAAGCAAGTACAATTTCTACTGCATTTATGGAAAAAATCAAAAAGCTACATGGAAACCCAAATGTTATTTTAAGTGATAGAGATCCCATTTTTAATGGAATTTTTTGGACGAAATTATTTTCTTTTTTGGGTATGCAACTAGCTCATAGCTCATCTTATCATACTTAATCCGATGGTAAAACTGAGATAGTGAATATATGTTTGGAAGGATATCTTAGTTTTTTTGTATATGATAAGCAAACATAATGGGTCAATTTGTTACCTTTCGCTAAATGGTGGTATAACACTTCCTTCCATACTGCAATAAAAATGACCTCATTTATGGAACTTTAGGGATATCATCCACCGTCCATTACATCATCTTTAAGAGAAAATTCTAAGGTACAAGCAGTGGAAGATGACATTGAGCATCAACAAGAAGTTCTCCAACTTTTAAAGGATAACCTAAATTTGGCACAAAATCAAATGAAACAACAGGCATATCAACATCATAGCGAGAGAAGTTTTGATGTAGGAGACTGGGTATTTTTATGGATGCAACCATACAAACAAATGTCCCTCAAGAAAACTAAGAAGGATAATAAATTATCACCAAATTAATATGGTCCTTACAAGGTGTTGCAAAATATTGGTACTATGGCATACAAATTGGAGCTTCTTTCTTCTTCGCGAGTGCAACCAATTTTCCATGTTTCATGCTTAAAGAAGTTTATAGGTGACAAAATTCCAATTCAAACAATATTTCCAGAACTTGATGGGGAAGGAAAAATCATATTGGAACCTAAAGTAGTCACGGAAACAAGAACTCGATAGCTACGAAATCGATCAATTTTAGAGTATCTCATCAAGTGGAAGAACTTACCCACTGAAGATTCTACATGGGAGGATGATATTTTATACAAAAGCATCCGGAGCTACTCAAGTGTTGAGGACAACACTTTTTTGAAGGAGAGGGGCATGTTAGGTCGCTATATTACTAGTATAGTCCCTTATTTGTGTTAGTGTAACCCCCTTATTGTTATTGTTGTACCCCTGTAGCCCCAATATTGTTATTATTATGCCCTTACATTATTATTGTTAGGTCAGCTAGGATTATATTGTGACCCCATGGACTCCTATATATAGAAGGAGGTTTTGTCCTTTGTATCATCCAAGAATTGTTCATTTATGTAATGTAAAGGAGGTTTCCTCCTCAAAGTGGCTTATTTCTAAGGCGTTGATCTCTCTTTTATTCTATTTTTGGAGTTGGTTTCATAACACACTCTGCCTTTACCTAATGACAATACAAACATATAGCCACAAATTTTCCACTTCCTGCTTCATATTCGGCCAATAGTAGAACTTATTCACCACTGTCAATTTTTTTGATAGCCTGGGTGACTTGAATACGACTTAACATAAAATTCCCTCAAGATAATCTTCTTGAGCTCACTGTTGTATGACACATAGATCCCACCTCTAAATCTCACCAAACCGTCCATTGTGAGATGATAATCCACATCCTGATCACCTGTACCCTACTGTAACTTGTGCATACACTCCCTATACCTGTAATCCTACCAATATTACTGTAATATTTTTTCCTATATATACGTCCCATATGAACTCATAAATACAATGTGATTTACCTATATTATTTTTCTAAGAGCATCTGCAACCATGTTCTCTTTCCTTTTAATGTACCCAATCTCAAAGTCAAACTCAGTGATCATGGCCAACCATCTATCTTGCCTATCTTTCATATTCAATTGGTAAAATATGTACCTCAATTCACTATGATCACTCATCAAGATGAACTACCTACCAAGTAGATAGTGTCTCCACAAACTCAAGACATGGATGATCACAACTAACTCAATATCATGTGTAACATAATTGTGCTCATGCTTATTCAATTTCCTTGATTCATGTCATCCCACTTTTACATCCTGCATAAGGAATCCAACAAGTCCTCTCTTGTAAGAATCTGCACATACCAAAAACTCTTTATCCAGATTTCCAGTCTTTAAAACTGGAGCATTTGTCAACAACTGCTTCAATTGTTTGAAAATGACCGCACATTCCTTTATCCATTCAAATTTATTACCTTTCCTTTGCAAAGATGTAATAGTATAAGAAATCTAAGGGAAGTTCTTGATGAACCTGCTATAATAACCTGTTAACCCCATAAATGACCTTACCTCACCCTCATTCCTAGGAATTTCCCATTCCATGATAGCTTTTATCTTTTCTGGGTCCATTGCTATGCCTTCCTTGGAAACCACATGCCCCAAGTAATGTACCTTTGTTTGAAATAAACTACATTTTCTAATATTGGTATAAAATTGATTCTCTCTTAGCAACGCCAATACTGATGCTAAGTGTTCTCCATGCTCTTCCTCATTCTTAGAATATATCGATATATAAAAAATGAATAAAATAAAAAACTTATCCAGATAAGGACACAACACACTATTCATCAAGTACATAAAAGTGGCTGGAGCATTATTCAAACTGAAAGGAACTACAACAAAATCATTGTTAGGTCACTATATTACTAGTATAGTCCCTTATTTTTGTTAGTGTTACCCCCTTATTATTATTGTTGTACCCCTGTAACCCCAATATTTTTATTATTGTTAGGTCGGCTAGGATTATATTGTGACCCCATGGACTCCTATATATAGAAGGAGGTTTTGTCATTTGTATCATCCAATAATTGTTCATTTATGTAATGTAAAGGAGGTTGCCCCGTCAAAGTGGCTTATTTCTAAGGCATTGATCTCTCTTTTCTTCTCTTTTGGAGTTGGTTTCATAACATTTGGTATTAGAGCTTTGGATTCTAGGTTTCACTGCTCCAAACAGGCCATCGTGGTATTTTCACTATAACGTTTTTTTCTACGAAGGCTCAGAAGCGGAAATTTTTATCACGCGAAGCCGAAATCCTGAGGAACTTCCTGTAAAAATTTCAGATCTTGGTTCGCAATATTTTCAGAGATATGATCTATGAAAGTTAGGGTTTTTTCAGGCCATCGAATTTTTTCTCAAAGAGGTGACCATGGTAAAATCATTATATCTCTCTCTCTGAGCATCGGGTTGGAATTTTGTAAAAATTCACTGCAATTAAATGGACTTTAGTTTCCTGTGTATCAATTTCAGAGCCAAAGGAGGAAATAGTGACACGTGGCATGACATACAAGTTTTCTCTATTGAACCAGTCCATAATTAGGTCATTGTGTGAGATTGGGCATAACTGTGCCTTGATGAATCCAAATCAGGTCAGAGCCATGGAATTCGAAAGAATATTCAGAGGGCTAATACAGGGCCAAATTTAAGATATTGAAGATTCAAAATCACATAGATAATTCAGTTTCAATATCTAGCTCCTCAAAAGCAAGAAAAAAGTGTGTATTTTTTTTTCAAATTGCAAAAGTCTTGTGTGAAAAATAAGTTTGAAGTGATTCCAAGGGCATATTGAAGAATAGATATTAGTATTGGGTTCTAAAATGCTACCTAAAAATAATTTAACACCCATTAAGCCTTCATAAGGCTCTACTATGACTCATTAAGAGGAAGAAGCGCAACATGACATATCAAAATTACAAGAAAGGTATGAAAGCTAAGATGGATGGTTTGAAAAATGGCATGGAAGCTAATATGGATGGCATGGAAGCTGGCATGGAAGATTAGATGGATGACATGGGAGCTAGGATCGATTAGAAAATGAAAGACAACATGAAAGACATGAAGAATGATCTAAAAGCAGACATGGAAGGTTTGATGACAAGGTTAATACAAGAAATGATTCCTAATGGCAGAAAGATAATAGAGGAAACTCATGATGAGAAAAAAATAAATGTTAATCGTGATTTCATAAACTCTAATGTTGTATTGAAGAACCACCATATTCCAAAGATGGATATAAGGAATTTTGATGGCAAGGATCTCATAACATGGATACTACAGATGGATCAATATTTTGATCTCAATAATGTTCAAAACACACATAAGGTACGCATTGCAACTTTACATTTAGAACAAAATACATTTGTATGGTATCGATGGCTTTGATCTCGTAAAAAAATTGTCACTTGGTCAATTTTTATGGAGTAAATGATAACACATTATGAGGATACAAAGAGAAACACCTTCTTTAGCCAATTGATAAATATCAAACAAAAGGGTTCTGTGGTGAAGCACATTGAGGACTTCCAAAAATTGAATATAAGGGCAACTGATATTCTAGAGGAGCACAAGATTGATGTCCTCGTAGGGACTTTAAAGGATAACATCCAAAATAAAGTTCACATTTGGGAACCGGATTCATTGGAGAAGGCATTTAGGTTGGAAAGAAAAATTGAATGTAAAATTATGGTGACAAGGAAGCCTGCCACTCACATCTATAAAGATGGAAGTGTTGCTACTCCTATACTTCCACAACCTACAAGGTTGACACCATAACAATTGGAAGAAAAAAGAGCAAAATGGCTTTGATACAGTTGTGATAGAAAATACACTAAAGGTCATAAGTGTGCTGAGAAGAAATTATTTTACATAGATTGTGAAGAGGAGGAAGAAAATGAACAAAAAATTTCAAAAGAAGAGGATATACACCAGGAACCAACCCTAGAAGAAGAAGAAACAAGGCCAACCATATCGTGTAATTCATTGGCAGGAATTATGACTCCTCAAATTCTCAAGATAAAAGGACATATCAAGAAGAAAAAGGTAATAGTGTTGATTGATTCGGGTAGTACCCATAATTTTATTCATTGTAAGGTAGCCAAGGAATTAAATTGTTTCCTATACCAAGCACCAGAATGTCAAGTGATGGTTGCAAATGGAGGAACTATAAATTTCTCTGGAAAATGCCGTAATATCAAGCTAACCATGGGGGAATATACATTGAATATTCCAATGCTTTCCATTCCAATGGGAGGTGCTAATGTTGTACTAGGAGTACAATGGTTACAATCTTTGGGGACGGAAGCTTTTGATTTTCAAGAAATTTTCCTGATTTTTTTTTTCGAAAGGAAAGGAAATAAAATTGAAGGGTATCGCAGGGAAGCCATGAAATATAATAAGTTATAATTTCATTACAAAACTTCCGAAGAAATAACAACGAGGTGTAATTGAAAAATTACGCTCACTAGATGTTCCAACATCAAAATAATCTATTTCTCTAGATCTCCAAAAAGCCTTTCAAAATCATTCCAAGGTGTTTGAAACTCCCAAAGGACTCCCACCTATTTGTGATCATGATAATTCTATTCATTTGATTCCAGGAAGTGTTCCTTCAAACATAAGGCCTTACAAATATCGTTATGTCCGAAAGAGCGAAATTGAATGTATGATTGCATAAATGTTAGAGGCTGGTATAATTCAACCTAGTCAAAGTTATTTCTCTGCTCTAGTAGTATTGGTGCAAAATAAGGATGGATCATGGTTCATGTGTCCGGATTATAGGGAGATCAATAAGATCACTATTAAAGATAAATTTTCCATTCATGTGATTGATGAATTATTGGAAGAATTATGTGGATAAATTTATTTTACCAAGTTGGATCTTCGTTCAGGATATCATCAAATTAGAATGAAGACTGAAGATATTATGAAAACAACAATTCGAACTCATGAGGGTCATTATGAATTTTCGGTCATGCCTTTTGGCCTTACCAATGCAACTTATACATTTCAAGGGTTGATGAATTCCATTTTCAAACCCTTAGAAAATTTCTGCTAGTAATTTTTGATGACATAATAATCTACAACAGGTCTGGGAAGGATCATGTTCAACATGTTGATAGGGTGCTCAAACTATTGGAGGAGAAACAATTATATGAAAAATCATCCAAATGTTTCTTTGGAGTAGAAGAGGTGGAATATATGGATCATATTGTATCTCATGAGGGTGTTAAGGTAGACCTTAATAAAATTAAATCCATTAAGGAATGGAAAGTCCCCACAACCATAAAGAAGTTGCGAGGATTTCTAGGGTTAACAGGGTATTATCGCAATTTTGTTAAGAATTATGGGAGAATAACAACAACTCTAACAACTAAGGCCTAAAGCAACTAAGGCCTTTGAACATCTTAAAGAGGCAATGTGCCTAGCACCAATATTAGCTACACCAGACTTCACAAAAACCTTTATTGTGGAATGAGAGGCCTCAGGAAATGGAATTGGTGTTGTTTTAATGCAAGAAGGAAGATCCATTTCTTTTGAAAGTCATCCAATCAAAGGAAAGTATTTACAGAAATATATTTATGAGAAGGAAATTTTGGCAATACTAAATGCACTAAAGAAATGGTGACCTTACCTAATGGGAAGACACTTCAAGGTAAAAAGTGATCATGATAGTCTGAAACACTTTTTGGAAAAAATACTATCTCCAGAAGAGAAACAAAAATGGGTCACAAAGATGTTGGGTTATGACTTTGAAATCATCTACAAAAAATGGAAGTTAAATGTTGTTGCAGATGCACTCTCAAGAAAGGATGAAGAGGTGGAAGCATTGCTTTGTGCCATTTATATTATCCAACCAGATTGGATAATCGAAGCAAGGGATGAATGGAAGAAGGAATAAGAAGTATGGACACTCATTCAAAATTTGTAGCAATATATTAGTACATCTGATACATTTAATTGGAAAAATTATTCCTTATGGTACAAAGATAGCTTATATATTTGCAAGAATTCCCAACTAAAACAAAAGATTCTTTTGGAATTGCACATTTCTCCTTTAGGAGGACACTCAGGATTTTTAAAAACTTACCATAGGATGAAGAAATTTTTTTTTGGGATGGCCTTAAATCTGATATTCAAAATCTTTTGGCGGAATGTTTGGTTTCCTAGCAAAATAAAGTTGAGACAATTAAGACGCCAAGTCTTCTACAACCTTTATCCTTTCCAAGTCAACATTGGGAGGAGATTTCAATGGATTTTGTCATAGCTTTACCTAAGTCTGAAGGAAAGAATGTCATCATGGTGGTAGTTGATAGGCTTACCAAGTATGCACACCTTTTTGCATTATCTCATCCATTTAAAGCAAGTACAATTGATACTGCATTTACGGAAACAATTCAAAAGCTACATGGAAGCCCAAAGATTATTGTAAGTGACAAAGATCCTATTTTTACTGGAAATTTTTGGATGAAATTATTTTATTGTTTGGGTACTGAACTAGCTCATAGCTCATCTTATTATCCTCATTCTGATGGTCAAACTAAGATAGTGAATAAATGTTTGGAAGGATATCTTTGTTGTTTTGTATCTGATAAGAAAACATAATGGGTCAAGTGGTTACCTCTCGCTGAATTGTGGTATAACAATTACTACAACAAAGATGACCCCATTTATGGCACTTTATGGATATCATCCATGGTCCATCACATCTTCTTTTAGAGAAAATTCTAAGGTTCAAGTAGTGGAATATCACATCGAGCATCAACAAGAAGTTCTCCAACTATTATAGGATAACATAAATTTGGCACAAAATCGAATGAAACAACATGAATATCAACATCACAGTGAGATAAGTTTTGATGTAGGAGACTGTGTATTTTTACGGCTACAACCATACAAACAAATGTCCCTCAAGAAAGATAAGAAGGATAAGAAATTATTGCCAAAGTAATATGCTCCTTACAAAGTGTTGAAAAATATTGGTACTATGGCTTACATATTAGAGCCTCCTTCTTCTTCGCGAGTACATCTAGTTTTCCAGGTTTCATGCTTAAAGAAGGTTATAGGGGACAAACTTCTAGTTCAAACAATATTGCCAAGCCTTGACGAGGAATGAAAAATCATATTGGAACCTGAAGCAGTCACGAAAACAAGAACTTGACAACCACGAAATCGATCAATTTCAGAGTATCTCATTAAGTAGAAGAACTTACCCACAAAATATTCTACATGGGAGGATGACAATTTCATACAGAAGCATCTATAGCTACTCAGTCGTTGAGGACAACACTTTTTTGAAGGAGAGGGGAATGTTAGGTCCCTATATTACTAGTATAGTCCCTTATTGTTGTTAGTGTAACCCCCTTATTGTTATCTTTGTACCCCTGTAACCCCAATATTGTTATTATTGTGCCCTTACATTATTATTTTTAGGTCAGCTAGGATTATATTGTGACCCCATGGTATAGAAGGAGATTTTTTCATTTGTATCATCCAAGAATTGTTCATTTATGTAATGTAAAGGAGGTTACCCCCTTAAAGTGGCTTATTTCCAAGGTGTTGATCTCTCTTTTGTTCTATTTTTGGAGCTGGTTTCATAACACTCATAATGCCCATAACTAGTCTAGAAACATGTCTTGTAAATGTCCTCTTCTTTGATGTGTAGCTACTGGTATCTTGATCTCAAATCTATATTTGAGAACACTAATTCTCCCTTCAAATGATAAAAAAAAAATCATCGATCCTCATCAATAAATACATGTTCTTGATTTTGACCTTATTGAAATTCCTATAATAAATGCATAACCTAAGAGTGTTGTCATCATCAATAACAATTAGGTTGGTTAGGGATGTCATTTCGCATTAGGTCTATTGTTTTTATCAAATAAATTCTTGAGAATAGATAAAATTTCATGAATTTTTCAATAGTCCTAAAGGTTAAAAGTGTTCCTATGCCATGTAATTAAATTCTTCTCATAAGAAAAATCCAAAATATCTCATGCATGAGAAAATCTGGTCATTACAATGAATTTGACATGAATACCCACGTTCATAGCAAAATCAGTGTAAAATAATCAGAATTCACTATGAACTTTCCTGAAAAATTTGTTTTTGCAGCAAGAGATATTTTTAAAGTTTTCCAAGCATTAAATTTCTTCTTGAAGCACATCAGCTAGCTGGGATGGTTAAAGAGTATCAATGGAGTCTTTGGTTAGTGAGAACACTCATCATAGAGGAGTATTAGGCTGCCAGATCATCATGATAGACACATCATCAAGCATAAAATCACATCACTTTTGCCACCTCACCATTGGATATCTCACCATATAAATTCATGTTTAGAAGGTATTAACTCTAGTATATCAGTTTGCTAACACCTCAACATGATTAGTTTGGTTCGATGGAGATGGTACAAGAAGAATTGAAGAAAAGGGTATTAAAATGATTATGCAAGATGATGATGTTGAAATATGATAAGGAAACACATATTTGGACCATATTATGTCTAATACTATCATACCAGGAATGTACAAGATTTAATAGTGTTTTTGAGGTGAAAAAAAGAAGAAATCACAAAAAATTTTCCAAACTAGGTGAGTTCGTAGCGTGCTCCAAGCTTGAGGCTGCATTTTTGTTACGAACTCGCTGCAGGTTTCCTTAACCTAAAACTCCTTAAAAAAATACATGGCAGAGGGTGCTAGAGGCATGTATTTATCTTATTAGACCCAAGGAAGACCATCCAATAGTCATAAATGTAAAAGTTCATGCAAAAGGTGGTGAAATAAAAATGCTATGAACTCTCCTAAAATTTCTTTTACATGACTGTTTTAGCTGTCAAATTCAACTTCCATGTCTGAATAATATTTTTTTTTTTGGAAATATGATGGAATTTTTTCTTCAAAACAAGCCCATCTACAAAAAACTCTCTTAGTTTTTGCAAAGGCATTAGGGTTTGGAAATTATTCACTCATCTTCGAGGCCTGTTTTCTAGAATTTTCACTAACTAGATTTATGAAAAAATTGTAAAATTTGACTTGGAGGAGGTCCAACTCAACATCCACGTGGCATAATGAAACATCATAACTCCAGTACAATTATAAAATTAGATGGTTGTAGTTGATAAGTGTTATTAAATGGATTTTTTGAGTTATTTAATTAAAGAAGAGTCCTTTTTGTATTCAAACTATGCAAAATGGAAATATCCCTAGGAATTCTCCAAGTGATATAATCCTATTTGAAATAGGTCTCTGATGTGGGAATTTGAATCTAGAAAGGTGGAAAATCATTTTTATGAGTCCTCACTCTATAAATTAGAGATTTTTCCAGTTAGAAAAGGGTTGATTGATGTAATGCTAGAAGCTACTTTTGTAATTTTTTTTTTCTTGTCAGTAATATAAAGTTGCAACAAACTTCTTTCTCACCTAAGATTCATCATGTATTATTGTATGTGTTTGTCCTCCAGGCTCTTTTAATCTTCTTTCAATTTTCTTTGTGTGTAATTACTTGGAATTCATGGTTAAACATGCTCCAACTTCCTTTATGCATCTAGTCTATTGCTTATGTTATGTTTTGATGAGAATACACATGCCTCATCTTCCATAAGAGATGTTTTATATGTGATTGAGTTTCCATACTGACTCCATGCCCAATGGTAGCCATTTATTTGCATCGTTAACCTGCATAAAAAAATTCAAAGCACATTTAAGAGTTAGCCATATTTTGATTTTTATCTATTGAATATCATTCTTATCCTTGAGAAAGCACTCTCATTTTGGAAAGGCTATGTTCTAGCCAAAAGTAAGTTTGAAATAGTTACTCTAGGTTGACTATTGAAGCAACCCATCAACCTCAATTTAGTGATAAAATTTTGGTGTGTCTTCTAGGAGACTGAAGGTTAAATCTTTCCCAGGAGGAATGAAAAAGTTTAGATCTGATTGCTGAAGGTGAACAACAGTCGAGCACAAAAGGGTTGTATACCTTTCACCTGGCGACTCCACTCTCCGAGATCTAGACGACCAAAATTCAATGGTGACTCCACTAGACTTATGAGGAACTCAGATGCTTCCATTCTCATTTCAAGGTATGCATGTGTAGATTTTTCATAAATTTATGGTTTCCTAGATCCTTTTCCCAAGGATGCACATTTTTTAAGGAATGGTCCAAAATTTAATGGAGAATATTTGAGTTTGACCTTGAAGCATATATCAAATTTTCATGACTTTACTGAGCTTCTTAGAGTCGTACATGAAGATTTTTTCATCAGAATATTTTATGATTTATTCCAAGGAAAATGTAAAATTTGGGTTGAAAGTTTGCGTTATATCTATTCAATATTTTTCATCTTTTTGGCTTATCTTTTTGGAAACATAGATGGAAAAAATAGAGTTTTTGGCAAACTCTCTTTCCATTCAAAGTTTTAAGCAATGGAACGATGAGCACACTAATGAGGGAGTGGATGAAAAGTTTACTTCGGCATTGTCTTCTTATTTAAAGTCATTTGAGTGCAACTCAGAAAATAAGATTCAATTCTTGGATGAATTTACTAAGGACATTGAGAAACACATTGAAGTTTTAGAAGATCAAATTCAGTCCTATAGCCATCATTGTAAATATTAGTCTTTTGAAAGTTTTTTCATGACAAATTAAAAAGAGAAGGTAGTGCTACCTTTTCTTTTGAGATTGTGGAGGGAAGTCTTGTTTTTGAAAATGAGTTTGATAACACACAACCAAAATCTTATGTTGCTAAAGAAAGCATATATGAGTTGTCCAAAACTGTAGAATGTCTTGAGAATCACTAAACAAACTATGTCTTCTATGATCCCATAATTGACTACATGGAAAATTTCTATAGTTCAAATTTTCAATTGTGTTTTCACTATGAAAATCAGACCCATTTTATGTTGCCTTTGTCATTACAGTATCCAGTTTTCACTTGTTTTAAGCACAATCAAAGAGTTCAGGTATCATATCAACTCATTGAATGGATTTATTGGAGGTTTCATGTCGTTTGAATCAAGCATGAATATTGCAGTTGTTAGGGTAGAGTTTCATGTACATAAATAAGCTATCTAAATCAGCATTTTAGTTTTCAACATGGTTAGTTTCAGTATCCATTTTTCAGTTTTCAAGCGTGTACTATTCAATTTTCAGTTTGTATAAGTGGTTTGGTTTCGGAATAAAGATAAGTTTGTAGGTTTGGGATTAGCCCAATGGATAAGGCACTGGAGCTATAGGTTATTTTGTGTACCTTAGGGTCACATCATCCGAGGCATTGCTATCATCAATAATAATTAGGTTGGTTAGGGAGGTAATTTCGCATTAGGTCTAGTGTGTTTATCAAATAAATTCACGAGAATAGATAAAATTTCATGAATTTGTCTATATTCCTAAAGGTTCAAAGTGTTCCTATTCCATGCCATTAAATACTTGTCATAAGAAAAATAAAAAATATCTCACGCAAGAGCAATTTTGGTCATTACAGTGAATTTGACAAGAATACCCAAGTTCATAGCGAAATCAGTGTAAAACAGTCAAAACCCGCTACGAACTTGCCTAAAAAAATTGTTTTTGCAAGAAAAGGGAATTTTAAAGTTTTTCAAGCATTAAATTTCTTCTTTAAGAACATCAGTCAGCTGGTATGGTTAAAGAGTATCAATGGAGTCTTTGGTTAGTGAGAACACTCATCATAAAGGAAGATTAGGATGCCAACTCATCATGGTAGACACATCATCGAGCATAACAACACATCAATTTTTCCACCTCACAATTGGATAGCTCACCATCTAAATTTAGGTTCAAAAGGTCTTAAATCTAGTGTATTATTTGGCTAACACCTCAACATGATTATTTTGGTTCAATGTTGATGGTACAAGAATAATTGAAGAAAAGGGTCTTAAAATGATTATGCAAGATGATGATCTTGAAATATGATAATGCAACACATATTTGGACTATATTATGTCCAATACTATAATACCAGACATGTACAAGCTTTAATAGTGCTTTTTAGGTGAAAAACAAATGAAATTACAAAAAATCTGCCAAAATAGGGGAGTTCGTAGTGTGCTCCAAGCTTGAGGCTGAGTTTTCGCTACGAACTTAATGTTGGTTTCCTTAAGCTAAAAATACTTCAAAAAATACATGGCAGAGGGTGATAGAGGCATGTATTTGGCTTATTAGACCGAAGGAATGCCCTCCAATAGTCATAAATGTCAAAGGTCATGCAAAAGGTAGCGATATGAAAAGGCTACGAACTCTCCTGAAATTTCGTGTACATGACTGTTTTAGCAGTCAAATTCAACTTCCATTTCTATCCAAATGGATTTTTTTTTTTGGAAATATGAAGGAGGTTTTGCTTCAGAACAAGCTTATCTACAAAAACCTCTCTCAGTTTCTACAAAGCCATCAAGGTTTGTAAATTATTCACTCATCTTTGAGGCCTATGTTTCAGAATTTTCACTAACCAAATTTATGAAAAAATTGTAAAATTCGACTTGGAGGAGGTCCAAATCAACATCCAAGTGGTATAATGACACATAAATACTCTATTACACTCAAAAAACTAATTTTTTGCGGTTTATAAGGGTTATTAAAAGTATTTGTTGAGTTATTTAATGAAAGAAGAGTCGTTTTTGTATTCAAACTCTGCAAAACATAAATATCCCTAGGAAGTCTCCAAGTGATGTAATTCTATTTGAAATAGGTCTTTGATGTGGGAATTTGAAGTTAGCAAGGTGGAAAATAATTTGTATGAGTACTCACTCTATAAATGAGACAGTTTTAGAGTTAAAAAATGGTTGATTTATGTACAGTTGCAAAAAAATTCTTTCTCACCTGAGATTCATCATGTATTCTTGTATGTGTTTGTCCTACATGCTCTTTTAATATTATTTCAATTTAATTTGTGTGTAATTACTTGGAATTCTTGGTTAAACATGCTCCAACTTCATTTATGCATCTAGTCTACTGCTTATGTTATGTTTAGATGAGAATACACATGCCTTAGCTTCCATGAGAGATGTTTTATATGTGATCGAGTTTCCATACTGACTCCATACCCAATGACAACAATTTATTTGCATCCTTCACATGCATAAAAACATTCAAATCAAATTTAAGAGTCAGCCATATCTTTTGATCTTTATCTATTTAATATCATTCTTATCATTGAGAGATCCCTCTCAGGTTGGAAAGGCTAAGTTCCAGCCAAAAGTAGATTTAAAATAGTTACTCTAGGTTGACTATTGAAGCAGCCCATAAACCTAAATTTAGAGATAACAAGTACCCTTCTTCTTCACAAAAAATACTGGTGCACCCAACGAATATACACTTGGCCTAATGTATCCCTTTTCAAGCATTTCCTTCAACTACAACTTCAACTCTACTAGCTCTATAGTGCTAATCCTGTATGGTGCCTTTAATGTTGGTGCTACCCCCGGTACCAACTCAATGGAAAAGTCCACTTCCTTGTGAGGTGAAAAATATGAAATGTTTGGGGAAAATACATCTTGAAACTATTGTAGAACTAGGTACCTGCTCAAGACCTTTGAATCCTCAACATATTACCTTTATCACTGGAAATATGCACTGCAAATAACACACAACATTTTCTGCGACTGCACTTTTCCTGCATAACTGTAACCATTTTGAATGACGTAGCCTTTTTCTTACCCTGCAAGATTCTCTGTTACCTATTGTCATCCAAGCAATCAATGGAATTGCCATAAAAATCCACCTTATTCCCGTGAATATATAACCAATACATACCCAACAATATACTATATGATCCCAATATAAGTACATTCAAATGCGATGTCGTAGGATACCATTCAATTCAAATGCACAAGCTCTTACCAAGTGATAAATTTTGTTCTTTGTACCTATATCCAACTGCACTAACCAAGAATATGCATGCACTTCATTACTCAAACCCCACTTATCCACGAATTTAGGATTAACATAACTATAGATAGATATAAGGTTAATCAAAATAGAAACAAATTTATCACACATCTTAGCATCCATATCAATAATAGATGCTTAATGATAAACCTGCCTATTATCCAACGCTGCATAAATCTGAGGAATACTTTGTCCAACATCCCCCATTATCTTCACCTCCTGAGAACTATAAATCTATGGTCTGCCACCTTTATGCTACAAAAAATATCAACTACGATGATCCTTGCCACAAGTCCAACACTATAAATTATTCGAACCTGCACCCTTGTTCCGCCCCTCAGACTGAAATAATTATCCTCTGTCATATGCATTAAAATTTTTAGGCGGTGCCGAATTTTATTTGTTACCTGTGTCTTGAGGTATTTCTCACTTCTTATCCCATTTTCCTTTATCTTTTGAATTATCTCTCCAATCCTACTTAGTCTCAGATCTATTCTTTGATTTCTCATAATAATTCTTTAGCTTCCTAATGGATTCCTCCATTGATCTAGGCTCATCAAAATCAATCCTGTCTTTGAATGCTACCGGAAACCTATTGACGAATATATGAATATTCACTTTCTCCTCCTTTAGATAAGGAAAAATGTGCCTCAATAACTCCAAGAATATGGTATTGTACTCCTCATCAATCATAGATCCCATCTTCAAATCATAGAATTCCTTTTCCCTCTCATCATAGTATCTGTCCAATAGATACTTCTTTGTGAATAGTATCACAAACTCACTCCAAGTCAACTCCTATTCATGAATACCTATGAAATTGTTTACATCTTCCAGCCAGATGTTTTCTTTACCTTTAAGGCTGAACGTATCTATTATATCCTTCATTTTTGCTGAGTAATCACACAATCCGAAGAACAATTTCATTCCAAGAAAACAAGCTTTTGCATCTTGTGAATTTTTCATTTATCCATCAAATGTAGGTGGCTTGGATTTCTTGAACTCATCCAAAAATTATCCCCTATCATTACTCCTGTAAGGATGATAATGATGATGACCATGATACTTGTCTGAACGAGAACTAGATTAAGGACCATGTGCATTTCCTCATCTATTAAGTGTATCTGATAATTTTACATCTCTGGCTGTATCATCTCTATGTAACCTGTGCCAACCATGTATCCTAATACCATATGATCCATTAGTCCTATATTCATACCCATGAATTATTCTCAGTGGTCCTTGTCTCTACAAGTATGACAAGCTCTGAAGGATTAGTGCATTAACTTCCGCTTTCTTTTATTGTGACCTAACAAGTCTCTTTTGTGATTGAATGATTCAGTCATTATAATTTTTGAAAATCCTTATTTATGCCTTAAAAATTCTCAGAGTTTCTTCTATGTGAGGGGAGTATTCTTCACCGTGTCACTCATTTGATCTATAGGGAGAATCTCGTGAATGGTAGTCTACCATCTAGCTAGTCATCTTTGATATTCTCTTCCTATAAGGCATATCATGTCAACTAAACCAAAACATAAAAAAACCAACATACCTCATTGTATTTTAGGGGAGGATAACTCATCTGCAAGGTCAACCATATTAGCACATTACATGTATAACGATAATCATAACACTATATAGAAATCATATCAATCATCATCCAGTTAGCATGCATATTGACACAACTACAATACTAATTAGACACAATGCATGCATAAAAAAATATGTACAGAACACATGCACACATAATAAATACAAACAATGACATGTATTCATGATGAACACATCCCAAAAATAGCTCCATCAACTTCTACTTGACATCACAACGACAACCATGAACACCACCATGCATACACAAAAAACACATATACCACAAGCATAAGGAAACATATGAAACTTTCATGTACATATGACAACACATTCATCCAAGAATAACAGAAACCAAACATCACCTAAGGAGAACAAAATCATGCTCTGATACCACCCTATAACCGCCTCCTCCCACATTTACCCAAGATAACTAGTCCACCGAGGTAAACATGTGATGAAGATTTACTATGATATGATTCAACTTCCCAAGTACAATTAAGGAAGTGGAAGAGATGAGAAAATCCCAATACGACCTTCCTCAAATGCTACAGGACCTTCAGAAGCCAACCAACCCTGCCAGGTGCTAAACCCCATAGAAAAATTGCTGTTTTTTTGAACTGGAGCCCTAATTTCACTAATGAAAAGCCATACATGTGACTGAAACCCTCCAGTCGCATGAAAAACAAGGAATCCATGCGACTGCAAAATTTTTCAGGAAATTGTGTGCCAAGGACCTCTAATTATGAGCCACTTTTCAGGGCCATGACTCAGGCCGCATCCTAAAACTTCGTGAAATTTCAAAAAAATGATAAATAAAATCATGACAAGGCCTCTAATGAAAAACTTAAACAAGGAGATTATCCGGCAAGGCCTAGTCATGAAATTTTTTTTGTCAAACAAATCATGAACATGTCATCTATAGGTCATATAAACACATCTGAACATAAGTACTTCATACTTATATGAGAATATCCAATAAGGGTTGATTTCATCTCGTACTGGCTGTATTTCCATCTATTAGGCCATATATTCATTGTTTATTCATGTACTAAACAAAACATAATGAGAGCCATGACTAAAATATTTCATAAAACCATGCTTATAACCAACATATAATGAACAAAATAACAATGATAGAACAACCATTAAGATCACATAATAATAATAAAATTTACATGTAATACACAAGAGGGAAAAGAGCTCTTATAAACACATGAAAAATGAAACTAGGTTTGGGAATTCCACGTACCACTTGACCATAGATTGGGCTGAACCAAATCTCTCTTTCAGCCAATCACCTCCATGCCATATTCCAAGAATGAATGTGGGATATCATGGAATAAACCAAACAAAACCAAACTAGGGCTTACAGCGGCCAAACAACCTCAAACCTTAACTAGTGATTCCACCTCATGGTCAAACATCACTAACCATCACCATATCGATCTCTACCTAGGATGTCTAGGGCTCTAGAGCGTTTGTTCCAACCAGGGCTTCCAGGACTAGTAACTCAACCCACCAAGGAATTCTAGAGCATTTTTCCAACCAAGGCTTCCAGGACTAATAACTCAACCCAAGATGTTATAGGGCTTCTAGAGCATTTGTCCAACTAAGGCTTTCAGGAACTAGTAACTCAATCCACACGCATAAGGAAAATGAGCACCAACTAAAAAAAAGTAAACCCACAACACCATGGCTATATAGGAAATGGAAAGGCTAGGAAAAACCACTGTCAATATAGGAAATCCTTCATGCAAATGACATATCAAAACCAAGAAACCACATGCATGTGCCACATGCATGAAAAAAATAGCATGGAAGTCAAACATGCAACTCAACACCTACAATAAAAACTAGCTATAGCTACTGATCTTACTATCCTCTTGTGCTTTCCTGATTTTCCTTTGACTTCTTGCTCCAAATCCAAAGTACACGACACTCCTCCAAGAGTGCTCCAAAAAACGTCTAGTGTCCAAGGGTATGAGAGGGAGAAGAAAGAGAGCTCAAAAACTAAATTTCCAAAAGCTAAACTAACAAAAAAATGTGTAATGATCCTCAAAATACTTTTTATAATTGAGGCCTCTATTTTCTATTATTTTCCTTCAATTTCCTCCTCACATGCAACGTGTGGCCTTTCACCTTCCTTTTCTCTTATTCTCCATTATTTCATAAATACAATGCTAATAAATTCCACTTTTCCTTTCCAAAGCCTTTTCCATTACATCTTCCAATTTCCATATCCATTAATTAATCACAGGTGATCCCCGTCACTATGTTTTTTTTCCCAACATTCAGCTTGGAATACATGTCCATGGTCTTATTTTTCCTTTATTAACTTTATTACATGAAGTTTTAACCGAAGGTTATTACAAATAAATACATAATATTTATATAACCATATATATGTTATATGTTTTCAATTTTTAATTGAGTCGACATTACATTAGTTTTTTTCTGTTAAATTGTTAAATGTTGAATTTTACAAACATTTATGCCTACACATCCCCCCTATACTTGGTTGGAAAGCGCCTCTTGCCACAATTATTTTGTTAGTTTTAAATTGTTATTCTGATACATGGAATGGTTTAAATAAGTTGACATGATCAGATGATAAATCATTCTAACATTACTTGGTTCATTTTCCCTTCTAGATATATACTATCTAAAGCACCCAAGTTAGTATATTTAATTGATTGATTGTAGGTTGAATTTTACTTATTAACGTTATTGAATCCATTGCACCTTTTTTGCCAAATATAATTATATAGTGGTGATGTGTTTATTTCTTTGTTTTGTGTGTTCATATTATTATATCTTGGTACTTGAATGATTTTATAGTTGCATAATAATTGTCACTTCATTGCAACTATTACTTGGATTATCTATCTTCAAATATATACTACCTAAGGCTTTTAATTCAAGATGTTTACTTAATTTGCTGTAGGTCGAAATATATGAATACATGATATTGAATTGTTTCATACACTTTTTATGGTAAATATAGTTTATTACCAATGGTATATGTGTTATTTTTACTTTACCCTTATCTTTTTCTTGTTTTAATTCTATTATGTTATTTTTTCTTTTTTATTTTATTTTAATTGAAATACTATTGATTTTAATTGCATTCCTTGAGTTTACATTAGATTCATGCATTGTATATTTTACGTAATTTTCAGTCACTTTAAATATTAACCACTTATTATTTTCCAAATTCCCTTAAATGTATAATCTGGCGATATTTATTTTCTATTATAGAAAAAATATATAAATAATATAAAATACAGGGAATACCTCCTGTAATTGGAGAAGACCAGTATCCAACCTAAACGGGTGTATCGATAGATCCTCATTGGATGCCTTTAGGATTGTTTCTTATTTACAAGAACAATCTGAGAGACAACACATAGTATTCCAATAAATTTTCACTCTAGGTAAAGTTCCACGTCCCATTACTTGCACTATGGCATTGAAGAGAAAGTTTGCAACAACCCCTTACTTTCCAAGTTCCAAGGTTCACAATAGTAATGTCATTCCTACTTATCAATTTGTATTGAAATTCATATTTGCATTGCCCATGTCTAATCCTCAAGAGAAAATCTATTTGATTGTGCAGTCTTATGATTCTCGAAGTACTGTTATGACTACTTTTGTTCAAAATTTAAATAATGAGACACACACAGATCATGCATTGTAAGTTTTTTGATGTCATATGATTTCCAAGCTATATACACAGTCATGAACTATTGGATAGTTCACATTGTATAAATGGTTGGTTTCACTTGGTATGTTGGCATTGATGTCAACTAGAGAAAAATTGATGATCATGCTGTTTAGCGGGGGTCCCATGGTTGTTGCAGTGTTTTGTAGAGAATCATCATAGTATCATGCTTATTGGAGAAGCCATAAAAATATGAATATTATGGATGGGAAGCCCAAATTTTGGAGGATATTATGTTTCAATAGATTAAATTAGTTTATCCTAAAAGTGGCATAGTTGAAAAGTTCCTGGAAATATCTTTCCAATGGTATGTGAAAGTATGGAAATGGCCCTCTGGATAAAAAGTTATGATAAATTGAAGTAAGGACTTAGAAGCCCAAATCCTCGGAACACTGGAAGGCCAAAAATATTGATGGTTTATTTAAAAATTTGACAGGATTGTATTGAGCCGGGGCAGTGGCAAGCCAAGAACCATGGAAGCCTAGAAGCCTAGACTCCTAGAACGTTATTTAAATAAAGTTTATGAGATGGAATCAACCAAAGGTAGCGGGCACAATACCCAGAAGATCGGAATCCCAGAAAGCGTGGAAGATCATAAAGAATAAGAGAAAAAAAGGATAAGGCCCTAGGAGTTTACAAAAAGTAATAAAGATGAGAGACATAAAATTTTCCTACATTTGACTTTCTTCCAAATATTGAAAGACACACTCTATACTTGGTTGTGTGACCATTTCATGTGTTTCTATGAGTAAGGGCCTTTGATCCATGAATACAAAAAAACATTACGTGCAAGTATTTGGAGGGGCTCAGGTCAAAATAAAAGGAAAGGTTCCAAGGTGGGTGATAAGGACACGTGGCCAGTGCTCGAAAGCTTGAAAGCCTGTAACTTTTATGAAATTATATTTAAAATGTTACAGGTACAAGTGTTTATGGGATATAACTAATGTAGCGACATTTTTTTTTTAAATATGGATGATTCGAAAACCTCTGTGCATAGTACACATAGGATGAATGAGTCAACAACTGAATTAAATGTGAACAGAGAAGTTGGTGCCATTGATTTATGGCAGCTCTAAAGTTTGAATTGAAGTGAAGTAAGTGTCTTTGATAATTTCTTGCATGTGACAAGTATAAATGGAGATAATGGCTCCAGGATACCATATCAATTAATTTATGGGCTTTGAAAGAGTGTTGCATCTATTGTAGGAAATAGAGCTGCATTTTTAGTACACTCAGGTCTCTATGAAGCATTTAAGAAGGAATGGGGAGCCTTGCTGGAGTGTGTAGGATGCATAAGAATTCATTCTCAGTATGAGAGACCCCTGGATACCCAGTTGATGATTTAATGTGAGGGTGATGGTTGAGTGAACAAAGCCTATTTTTAGAATTGAATGTGGCTGCAGAGAATAGGAAACCTGATACAAAAGAGCAACATGGTGTGCCATGAAAAAGTACATCTCCAGACAACATGAAGGAATTAGAGACAACATAATTCCTAGTGTGAAAAAGGAACAAAACTATGGATTTACTTTGAGCAAATTTAGGTGAATACAACAATTATGTGAAGGCTCAATGTCTGAGGAGCATAGGTTCAAGCATTGATAGCTAGCTAAGTTTACAAAAAATATGAGATTTGAGACTAGAGTGGGTTGAGCAGTGAAGCTGCAGAGCTGAAGGGAAGGATATGGTACCGCAATATATCAAGTTTATATTTTTAATTATAACCATAAGCCTCTGTTTTCAGTTTGAAAATTGTATGAAAAGTAGAACAATGGCTAGAACAACTAGTGGCATACATTCATAAGAGGTTGGTGCCTCTTGGAAAGTGGTGGCTTGCTATTTGAAGGGGGTTGGGGCCTTTTGTGAGTGGTGTTAATTTTTTAAAGTAGGGTAAAATTACACAATAGACAACTAAGGTTATTAAGAAGATAGTTTAACTAGATTCCTCTTTTTGAGAGGATCAAAATTTGCCTATTCATAGCGCCAATTGGTTAATAAAAATTTAAATTATGAATTAACTTAATATTTTATGGGTTGGCCTAACTGCATGTTGATCCAATTAAAGCCCCAAGCAGTCACTCACAAAGTTATAAATAGAGGTGACCTCAAGCTCATTTGCACACATTCACTCACGAGATCTTCTCCATGATATTTTTATTTTTGGTCGTATTTTAGATTTATTAGATCTCATAGACCTACGTTGGATGGAGCTCGCACAGTGGCACATAGTCGATTAGGGTCAAAGTCTAGTGAACAATCCAGGTCTAGGTCTATTGAAGCAGAGTCACGGGAAGGTAAGGCCTTAGTAGCGGCCTTGTTGAAGTAGTGTCACGGTCAGGATGTGTTATGCTCGTGGCCAAGGTGCAAAAGCCATTGGCACATCATGTTAAAGGTATGAACAAAGCCCTGAGGTCAAATTAGGCTATTCTAAAGCTGAGTCGCGGGAACATGGTGTTGAGGTAGAGACTCAGAGCCTCAAAGCCACAGGCTGAGTGTGTTAAGGCTCCGACTCAGAGAGTTACTAGGAATATATAATTTTTTTCACCTTTAGTTTATTATGCAACACTTCTAGACATTAGTCGTTTAGTCACAGTTGAGTCAGAGCGTCATTGAAAAACTCTTGGATTCAGATCTAGGACTTCAGAGTTGAGATCGCTTGATGATATTTTAGATCCGAGTTTTGCTATTGTAGATCTGTTGGTCTTTAGATTATATATTTTTTTTATGCTATAAATGTATCTTTAGTACTCATTCAGTATCAACCGTGCTCATCAGTTTGCTACAACCAGTGTCTGTGCATTTCATTTCTTAGATTGAGTTTCCTTCATGCAGAAGTTTGGGTATAGTTTTAGTGCTTGTATTATATTTGGTTTCTAGATTGTAAATATATGTACTCATGGATCATTGTACTCTCATTACTAAATCATTCAATGAATATCTAAGAAGAATAATTTCCTAGGGTTTTTCCCAGAGTGGGGTTTTCCCTAGTCTCAAACCAATCCTGGCGTCTTTATGTGTTCATGCTTCTCTTCCTTTGATCTTTTACTTTCCATTGCTTAGATGATGATGGTGTTTTTCTTTTTTCATAATTTCATTTTTTGATGGTTAATGATATAGATTTTTACAATGAAAAAATTATTTGGGGTGAATGCAACATTTTAATGAATAAATGTAACTATGAAAGTAAAGAACAATGCTGCTTTATGAAAAATTAACATGGTATCAGAGTTGGTTGAAGAAAAATCATGAGGATCACCCCAAGGAGACACTTCTATGGAAACAAGCAAAGGATGGTAGAGACCTAAAATAATTTTAGGGTACGAAGAAAACCATAGGAAGTTAGTGGATAATGGTTTGATAGAAACCCTAGTTTATGGTAAAATATTGAGATTTGGTATATGAAACTCTCACATAGCCTTTGGAAATATGCTCAAGAACTTGGATCGATTTGAAAGCTGACCTGGTTATTGATAAAGTTGTTGACTGAAGGCAACACTACATTAGGATCATTGGCTTACTCTTGAAGGCTGTTTCAAGAGGGATATTATCATATCTCATTAAAGATACGTATTCCGTGACTTATAAATTTAAACTGTTGTTTATGCTTATAGATCTGATTTCTATGATTATAGATTCTAGTCATTACTTCCTGCATGTATATTTTAGAACCTGGATATTTCTAACGTTCGTGATTAGATGTGATGAGCGGATCCATATTGAAGATATTTGGAAATACAGGAAATATATCTAGATTGGGAAATGAATGAAAGTTGGGTAGATCTCAAAATGCATCTAGATCTGGAAAAGGAAGGATGGCTAGATCCGAAAAAGGTAAATAGGCACTTGCGCACTACATGCTGCATATGTAAATGTGAAAAGGTAATATCATAAGGCATGCATGGTATATTGTTTTAATTTTATGATTTAACTACAACATTGGATGGCTAGGTAAGCCCTTCGGTATATTGAGAATGTATACTTCTCAGATGGCTCATGCATGCATAAGAGTGATATAGATTTATGTTGATGAAATAGTGCACCTGGTATTGAATGATTTGATCATGATGATCTGCTTGATTCCGTGAGAGTACTTGATGTGAGTTCCAATCATGTATATAGTAGCATGACTTAATGTGTGGCTAACATATATTGTTTTTAGATCTCGATTATGATTTTAGTGGATGGTACTCTTGATTCTTGATACAAATAAGATCTTTTTGATCTCTTATGGAAGTTTACCTCATTTATATGGCATTGATAATACTTGATATCAACATGATGAAAGCTCATAGAAAAGAGTATTTGGACCTTGTTGGTTTATCAATTAAACTAACTTGATTCTATTGATTATTATATGCATGGTATTGGCAAACATGATTTTAGAGGCATATTTATGAGATTGATGTTTCAATAATTTGACTATCTGTGGTTATAGCATATGGTGAAATGAAAATGAATTGTTATTGGATCTTAAGGTTGTGTTTTCACATCAACTTTCCACCTTGATCTTTCTAGTCCAGCCCTTGATGAAAGGTGGATGACATGATATTGATGAACATGATAGATATGTGTTTATTTGCTATTTCTTGATCCCTGTAAATATAGGTTGGTGACATGAATGAAATGTATTCTCATTCAGAGGGAGAATGTCTCCTAAAATATTCTCATTCTTTGCCAATATATATTTAATTGAAATATGATTTAAGTATCTGACATTGTTGATCTACATCAGAGATCTGAGCTTCATTATCGCAAAGGAAGACTCATATATGTTAATATGCCTAGTAGAAAAGAAATTAAATTTCTGTATAATGAATTCAGTTTTTACTCTGAATCCATGGATATATGATTTGTCTTATCATTATAAACTGATTTTTGGCAGTGTTGGAATTAAGCATGAAATCAGATGGTCACTTGGAAGATGTCAGTTCTGCAGATGAATTGCAGATGCCAGTAAGATCTATCGGCTGGTTAAGTTCATATGTTTGAACCTAACTTATGTGTGCAGGTGGCCGAGACATTCATATAGATATGTCATCGTGTTTGAGGAATGTGAATCATATTGTGGCTGATTGATATTGATAAACTATGTTTGGCACTTTTGACATGATTCTTAATGATTAAGACATATCTAGATCTATAAATCTTACCATGATTACACGTTTGGATTTTACATGATTTGTTTTGGTGATGATTGATTTTCCTAGATGACTATGTTATGTAGAATTATTGACCTTCAGTGTCGTATGTGAGTATACAGACGTATGGTTCTTTATTGGCCTACTCATTCCTAACACAATGGTCATTGTGACGTAGAATGAACATGCATAATTTAACCATGATGTGTATGCACTTACATCTAATGACAAAAATGGTCTATAATAATATGTTAAATGACAAACTTGAGAAATTTACATGAAGTCAAGACTTGATATGTGTGTTACCCGTCTTTGGTTGGAAGAATCTATACTATGAAATCAATGTCTTTATTAATAGTTGAAACTGAATTCTAATGAGTTTATTTTGTTGACTCAACATTGATTTGAGTAAGGCTAGATATGTTGGCATGATGAGGCCTAAGGGTCATAGAAAGCACTGCATAATTCAAACTCCTTGATTTATATGTTACTGTTATCTGTTGAAGTCAGGATAATGAGTTCCAAGGTATGGCCTTGACTTTTGACTATGGCTTTAATTATACATATTGATAGTCTATCCTTGACAAATGATGAGCATTTGAAAATATAAGTAAGAGGGAGATGAAGTTTGAATATCGTAATTTTTATCACTCATTAATTTAAACAATTCATTGATAGGGTTCATGCTGTCTCATAAGTCATTTTCATGAAATTGACTGAATTTTTTTTGCATTTGGTAATATCCACTATAAGTCTAAAACCCATTCCAAACCATGTCATATCATGTAAAATCAACCTAATCTCTTCTAGTTGTCATTCTCGTGCCTTTTTACCACAAAACATTCCACTAGTAAATTTTTCATAGTTTCGTAGCGAATTATATGGTAAATCATCAATTTTCGCTATGAAACTGCCTAAAACGATTTTCGCTATGAAACTGGGTTTTTCCTGCAAAGAGTGTTAGAGCGGTGTGAGGTGTCAAATTTTGATGGATAAAGACAAAGGTGAGGTCAACTAAGTTATTTTTTATAATTCCCAACCATGCAAGATCATATTTTGTCTCATCATTGTTTTTTGTGGTCACATGTGTCATCATCCTCTCTCAAGTTGTTAAATTACTTTTAAAGAAAATCACCCAAGCCCCTCTCTATCATTAACCCTTTAGCCTTTGCATGTATAAGTGATTTGTAACCTTGGAAGAGTCCAACCCATTGCAAAACAACTCTCTATCAATTTGTTTCTTTACATGTGTCACATGTTTAAGAAGGCATATTGGTTATAAAGGAGGATGGCCATGAATAAGAAAGCGTACACAGGAATCTTTGTGGTTAGATAGGAGCTCATGGACCTTAAGCTATTCATGGAGGAACCTAGCTTTGCTAAAGCATTCAAAAATTCAGGTTGCTTGAATTTATGCTAGAGCTAAAAGGAAATTTGCTTTGTCTTTGGACAGTGTGAGTAGTAAATTTAAACAAAATTTTATGGATGAACAAAGATGAATTCAACAATACTGAAAGAGGTTACTGTTAAGAATAGAACAATATTCTAGACAGCTGGAGATGGTTTTCAAGAAACCAAGATAGGTTTTTCTTTAGAACATTCTGAGTTACAAAAAACTCCTCCCATTTTGCAACAAATATCAAGGATAGGGAGATAGGATCTCATCTTTGAATCCTATTTTTCAGAAAAAACAAAGTCATTGTATTGGTAAATTAACTTTCTAAAGTTGAAAATAATGCTTTTTGAAGAGGGTAAGAGGAATTTTGAACCAAATGTGCCTTATCATATTTCATCATATCAATTTTCAGACTTACAAGTGAAATTTTGATGAAAAAGGGATACTTTTTAATTTTCTCCATAATCAGGTAGTTTTGTAGTGAGCTCCAGGCTCGAAGGCAAAAAAATGCTACGAAATTTCTGAAGATTCATTTTGGCTTAGAAAATTAGTTTAATGAAGAATTAAGAAGGGACGTTGAATGCATTTATATGTTTTTACCTAACAAATGTTTTTGACCAGTAGAGGTGGCAAAAGGAAGGGTGAAAAGACAGAAACTAGCTTGCTACTAAACTACACTATGAAATTTCTGAAGAATGCTTTTTGTATTGAAAACCAATTTTATGAAGAATTAAGGAGGGAGTTTAATGGTATTTAGCTATTTTGACTTGAAAAATATATCTACATCAACAAAGAGAGCTAAAATTTGACTTAAATGGCTGAAACGAATTTACTACCAAGCTACGCTACGAAACTGCCTATTGCACTCTGTTTTTTGCAACGTAGTGTTTTTAGTTGTATTTTGATGCTTGGAAAGTGTATTAAAATGCAGCCAACCATGTGGAGGAAATCCAAGCTGACAGTAGGCCACCCCAACAAATATTCAAGACGCGACAGAAGTGTCCCTCATCTAGTTCAACATGAAGATAAGAATTAAGGTGGTGAACTTATCTTTTCCTAAAAAATAGGACTATTGTTCCCTAAATCTAGTGGGTGCATTTATGTTCCAGTGATGATGAATTCCACTTGAACATAAGATCCTTATCATGTAATTTTTCCACTATGGAAGAAATGAATGTAATAAATGTAAAAATAGAGTCCTATTAGAAATATAATACTTTTAGAGACTAGCTATCTTTTTCGATTCCAGGAAAGTAGTTTATAGTTATGATAGGTGTCAAGGTCATAGTTTGATGACCTAGCCAGCTAGGAAGATCCTATGTATTCAAAAAGGGTTTATTTATAGCCAGGAGATCGAATGAGAAGAGGTTGGAGAGTATTGTACTACACTGCTATTTTTGTAAAACTTTCAGCTTTAGTAATATACAGTGGATGTTTTTGTCTTCTTCGCTTGAGATTCGAATGAGGTTTTCAATGAGTTCTATGTCTTATATTTTTCTTGTTTAATATATGCAGCAAGTTTATGTCGAATTACTCATAATTCTTGGAGCACATGATCTGACTTCCTTTAGATATTGAACTGTTGTTTTTCTTCCTTTGTTGTGTGTGTATCATCGTTTCATTGAAACCTTCATTTGTCTCAGTTTCCACAATAAGGATAATTTTCATTGTTTTTCCTGATTTTGAATCCATTAGCCCAATGGTAGCAATAAATCACAATCAAGTTACAGTCATAGAGTTAGCCATCTAGTAGAGTTTTCATTGCAAATCCTTTGATAAGTTGAGAGATCCCTCTGAGGCTAAAAAGGCTAATCTTCAGTTAAAAGTTGGTTTGAAATAGTTACTCCAAGTTGACCATTGCAGCAGTCCAACAAGACTCTAATTGGTGATAAAATTTTTGCACTGTTGTCGAGGACGAAAGTGTAAATTTTCTCTGGGCGGAACGACAAGGTTCATATTTGACTTCTGATGGTGAACATAAGCCAAACACATGAAGGTTGTACCATTCACCTGTCGACTCCATTTTTCAAGATCTAGAGCTTCAAATTTCAGAGCGACTTCACAGGGAAGAATCGATATTTCAGAACATTCATGGTGATCCAAGATGACAGGGTATGTGGCAAACCCTTTGTATGATGAAATGTTACAAAGTGTAAGGGATGAGTTAGCATAATTTCAGATAGATGAACATTTCTCCACAATAGTATTTCATTGTTTGAAATGCAGTCGACTCACACTTGAAAGTAAAATTTATTTTTTTAGTTTAGCTGCTGAAAGATTAGAGAATGAAATTGAACTATTGGATGTTAAAATTGGATCATATAATTTCCAAGATCCTAAACAATTCTTAGAAGGTCTTCCTCCTCCAAAAAAGGAGGAAATTGTTATACCATTTGACTCGCAGAAAGAGGAAGAATATGATTGTGAGCTTGATATTGTAGAGTTGGAATCAAGGTTCAGCCTTGATGAAGAAAATGAAAAGGATACCCAGGATCATTTTTTCATTGAGATATTAAAAGGGATATCAATAAATTATGTCTTATTTGATCCCATAGATGATTACATGGTTTTATATATTTTAATATGTATGAAAATAATCTATTTATATTTCAAACCAATTTAAATATAAAACTTTAAAAAACATATTGTCTCAATAGGTTATTTTTTTCATATATTATCTTTATTATTTCATTAAATTTCTTATTAATAGTGAATATTTAAATTAAGTACTCAATTTCTATAGTCCAAATTTTCAATTGTTTTTTCACTATGAAAAATATACCCATTCTCTCTTACCTTTATCATTTCATAATACAATTTGTTTTTGGTTCAAGTACAGTCAAGGGGTTCAAGTATCAGATCAACTCATTGAATGGATTTATTGAAGGTTTCATGTCTCTTGAAACAAACATGAAGATTGCAGCTGTAAGGGTTGGTAGGAGTGTGTGTGAATAAGCTCAAGTAAACTGAGAATTTTTGTAGTATGTGCAATTTTGTTTTTTTAGCAATAATCATCAAGCTTGAGCTCGAGGAGAAGGCTATAAGAGTTTGAAGAAGGCTTTGTGAATTTTAGAAGTTTTTTTCTCAACAAGGATGGCACTGGAAACTACAAGTTATTTTCTGTACCATAGGGGTAAATCATCCCTAGTGGAGACATTGTTATCACTCATTAATTTAAACAACTCCATTGATAGGGTTCATGTTGTCTCATAAGTCATTTTCATTTTCAATATAAGTATAAAACCCATCCCAAACCATATCATATAATGTCAAATAAAACTAATCTCATCTAATTTTCATTATCATGCCTTTTTACCACAAAACATTCCAGTAGTCAGTTTTTCATAGTTTCCTAGCGAATTGTATGGTAAATCAACATTTTTCGCTATGAAACTGCCTAAAACGATTTTCGCTACAAAACTGGGTTTTTCCTACAAAGAGTGTTAGAGCGGTGTGAGGTGTCAAATTTTGATGGATAAAGACAAAGGTGAGGTCAAATAAGTTAATTTTCATAATTCCCAAGCATGCAAGATCATATTTTGTCTCATAATTATTTTTTGTGGTCACATGTGTCATCATCCTCCCTCAAGTTGTTAAATTACTTTTAAAACAAATCACCCAAGCCCCTCTCTATCATTGACCCTTCAGCCTTTGAATGTATCAGTGATTTGTCACCTTGGAAGAATCTAGCCCATTGCAAAACATCTCTCTATCAATTTGTTTCTTTACAGGTGTCACATGTTTAAGAAGGCAGCTTGGTTATAAAGGAAGATGGCCATGAATAAGAAAGTGTACAAAGGAGTCTCTATGGTTAGGTAGAAGCTCATGGAACTTAAGCTATTCATGGAGGAACCTAGATTCACTGAAGCATTCAAAAATTTAGGTTTCTTGAATTTCTACTGGAGCTACAAGGGAATTTTCTTTGTCTTTGGATTGTGTGAGTAGTAAATTTAAACAGAAGATTATGGATGAACAAAGATGAATTCAACAATACTGAGAGAGGTTATTGTTAAGCACATAACAACATTCTGGACAACTCGAGATGGTTTTCAAGAAACCAAGAGAGGTTTTTCTTCAGAACATTTTGATTTAAAAAAAAAATCCTCCCGTTTTGAACCAACTATCAAGGATAGGGAGATAGGAGCTCATCTCTGAACCCTATTTTTTCAGAAAAAACACAGTCATTGTATTGGTAAATTAACTTGCTAAAGGTGAAAATAATGATTTTTGAAGAGGGTAAGAGGAATTTTGAGCCAAATGTGCCTTATCATATTTAATCATATCAATTTTTAGGATTACATGTGAAATTTTTATGAAAAAGGGATAATTTTGAATTTTCTCCATAATCAGGTAGTTTCGTAGCAAGCTCTAGGCTTGAAGGCAGAAAAATGCTATGAAATTTCTGAAGATTCCTTTTGGCTTCTAAAATAAATTTTATGAATAATTAAGAAGGGAGGTTGACTGTATTTAGAAGTTGGCTGAAGGAAGGGTGAAAAGACAGAAACCAACTCGCTACTAAACTACGCTACAAAATTTCTGAAGAATTCTTTTTGTCTTGAAAATCAGTTTTATGAAGAACTAAGGAGGGAGTTTAATGGTATTTAGCTATTTTTACTTGAAAAATATGTCTACATCAGGAAATAGAGCTAAAATTTGACTTAAATGGTTGAAACGAGTTTGATACAAAACTACGCTATGAAACTGCCTATTGCACTCTGTTTTTTGCAGCATAGTGTTTTTAGTTGTGTTTTGATGCTTGGAAAGTGTATTAAAAGGAAACCAACCACGTGGAGGAAATCCAAGCTGACAGTGGGCCACAAAAACAAAGATTTAAGACTGGACAAAAGTGTCACTCATCCAGTTCAGCATGAAGATAAGAATTAAAGTGGTGTTTATCTTTTCCTAAAAAATAGGACTATTGTTCCCTAAATCTAGTGGGTGCATTTATGTTTCAGTGATGATGAATTCCACTCGAAAATAATATCCTTATCATGTAATTGTTCCACTATGGAAGAAATGAATGTAATAAATGTAAAAATAAGGTCCTATTAAAAGTATAAGTATTTTAGAGACTACCTGTATTTTTTGATTACAGGAAAGTAGTTTATAGTTATGATAGGTGTCAAGGTCATAGTTCAATGTTCTAGCCAGTTGGGAAGATCCTATGTATTGAACAAAGGTCTATTTATAGCCAAGAGATTGAATGCAAAGAGGTTGGAGAGTATTGTACTACACTACTATTTTTGTAAAACTTTCAGCTTTAGTAATATAGAGTGGATGCTTTTGTCTTCTTCACATGAGATTCGAGTGAGGTTTTCAATGAGTTCTATGTCTTATATTATTATTGTTTAATATATGCAGCAAGTTTATTTCTAATTACTTAGAATTCTTGGAGAACATGCTCTGACTTCGTTTAGATATTGAACTATTGTTTTTCTTCCTGTGTTGTGTGTGTATCATCTTTTCATTGAAACCTTCATTTGTCTCGGTTTCCACAAGAAGGATCATTTTCATTGAGTTTCCTGATGTTGACTCCATTAGTCCAATGATAGCAAGGCCTTTACATTTTCAACCTATAATCAATCACAATCAAGTTGCAATCATAGAGTTCGCCATCTAGTAGAGTTTTCATTGCAAATCATTTGATAAGTTGAGAGAACCCTCTCAGCCTGAAGAGGCTAATCTTCAGTCAAAAGCTGGTTTGAAATAGTTACTCCAAGTTGACCATTGAAGCAACCCAACAGGACTCAATTTGGTGATAATAGGCATGAGTGATAACAAGAATTTCCAGGGAAAAAGGTGTAAATTTCTCCAGGCAGAACGACATGGTTCATATTTGACTTCTAACGGTGAACAAGCCAAACATACGAAGGTTGTACCATTCACCTGGCGAATCCATTTTTCAAGTTCTCAAGATTCAATGTTTAAAGTGACTTCACTGGGAAAAATGTATATTTAAGAACATTCATGGTGATCCAAGATGATAGGGTATGTGGCAAGCCCTTTGTATGATGAAATGTTACAATGTAATATCCCAAAATCGGGATAGCTCAACATGCTTGCACTAAAAATGTATTTTCAGAAATATATGCCATAAAAATGAAAATAATCACTCAAATCTCATAGATACATCCATATAACATCTAATTCCAAGAGGAGATCAGAAATAAATGAAATTAGGTGGTTTAAACAGACCCCCCACACTAGTGTAGCTAAAAATGACCAAAAACCCCAGACACTGCTACTTAGAAATAATGCATAAAAGAGACTACGTAGTCCTTTGAGGGTTTTAAATCAGAAATTAAGGAAACAAATAGATCTTCCCATATATTAGATAAACAAGCTTACAAACTGAGATTTAGTCTCCTTATACAAAATACAAGAGAACCCGGCAAGGGTTTCTTGTCTAACACTCTGCATACAAAATGTGATATTTAGAAATTTACTGAATCACCACTGCAAAAATGAAGCATAAGAGTGTAGAAGGCTGAAATATTTCTGATCTGATGTATATCCCTCAAGGGCTTCCTCCCATGAAAGGATGAACCTCCCAATCATAAGAAAACACTGCAATGGAGCCACTAGACCATGCACTGAATGCTGCCTCCAAAATAATGCATTACCTAGCTGGAACAATGCTGGGAATGTTGGGGAAATGTATGGTTTGATACCATAGATCTTAAATCAGCTCTAGACCTCTCCAAACAGATCCCTCAAGTGAAGGAACTTTCCTCCAATGAGAAACTAGCTTAGAAACCGGGATTCCAATCCCTTCCACTGCTGCACCCTGCAACACTGCAGAATCTTTGTCAAAAACTGCGCTGAAGAATTAGGATGAAGCTTGGCCTAAAAACCTGATGTGGAATTATGAATGCAAACTCTCCCAATGAGGCTCCTCAAGGAGAGAGGTGGGATTCCCGCTCGGGAACACCCGGTGCTAAACAACACTACTAGCCTGCTAAACAACAAGAGGAAGAAAAAGTCTGAGAAAATAAGAATAATGATCTAAAACATGAAGAATAATGCTGCCATCCTCTTCCTTATATAAAAAATGAGTTTTCTTGCCCTTTTCCCCACTCAATTAGGTCATCTCTATCAAAAGATACATCTCCCTCCAAAACTGCATTATTCCTTCTTGGATTCCTCCTCCTCTAGAACTGCGCTGTTGACTTAGTCAAAGTGGACTAAATCAACTTTATTTTATCCCTGTTCACACATGGAGGTGTTTTATTAAGCTAGAAAGAGTGTCCCCTTTCACACTTGGAGTGTTTTTATCCTCCTTAGGAGACTTATGGGCTTTTCTACCCATTTATTCACTGGCTAAAGCTACTGCTAACTCTAATGTTCCATTTAGCTTTGAGGCTAAAATTTTGGAACATTACAGTCCTCCCCTCAAAAATATTTTCTTGTCCTCAAGAAAATGCATAGGGAGAGAAAAATTTCTCCCCTCCTCCTCATGTGGCCTCCCATCAATAGCCCCCATCACTGCATCAAGAGGATATGCAGATAACTGTCATCCAATGTTTCCTCCCAAGTGTGCAAAACCATTTGGTCTACATCAATCAAAGGTGGAAAGTGTGAATGGAAACCTTCTTGCTGTCTCATGGCCTCCACAAAGTAGGAGTGATGACCAACATGGTGAATGAGTGCCTCCCTCACCCATGCTATCATCCAAATGAAGTGAGTCACCCTCCAACATGGCAACTCATGAAGAATCTCCTCCACCTTTGGCTCTTGCAATGTAGGTGGGCTGAATAAATGAACATGATAGGAAAGAGGGCCTATCCCACACTGTCATCCTCTCCACTTATGATAAGTGTAGAGGGCATACTAATCTTGGGCTGCAACATGATTGCCCTCTAATGGCAAGAAGAAGATTGAGTATCCAAGGACTCTTTCTCCAAAGTCATGAGACATGCCAACCCAAACCATTCCATTCGAGATGAATAGCACATCATTACCATATGGCATCCAAATAAGAAATTGGATGAAGATTATGTGAAAGTTTGGATGATACACATGGTCAGTCTGGTGGATACAACACATTTCTCCAACTGCGGATTCAGAGTATCAAGTGGCAAGTTGTCCTCTAAGGAATTTCCAGCTATGCATGTTAGCTCATCTACTATGAAGTAGTAAGCAGAAATATAGATCATCTATATACAATAAATACAACACAACACTTGCCCAAGGTCATGTAGAGATGGGTTATCAATATTACATAATTGGGCCCTAAAGTGACCATGAAACCCATATATAATCTTGCTCTCTTGTGAAGCAATGCACTGTTTACATATGGTGAGAAAATAACAATACTCAATAGAGTAATCAATAAGCACATAAATGTATTTCTTACCATGCATCATGTGTGAGATGAAGGTGAGGTCCATGAGTGAGTCCTCCCATGAGAATCTACTCATAAAAATCTGCAAGAAGAAGGGATAAATATACTCCTTGGAACACTCCATCAATAAGAACACACTCCCATGTGACAACGCTGTACGCCTTAGAAATAAGGCTCCATGACTCCTTCCTTTGACATTCCATATGCCAAAGCCATCCACCATCATGCTGCTGTGTGAGAAGATCTTCTTCCTATATGTAAGTCTCTCATGATCCTTCGATGCTGAAGGGTAGCCTCCTTGCACCATGAATGTGCCTTCCTTTTGTCTATAAATTTCATGAAAAGTATGGGAAGAATTCTGCCCATACTCTCCCAAGTGCAACCACAACAACAAAAATTTTTTCTGCTTCCTCATCTCTCCCTGATACAAGCCATAGAGTAAGATCATGATGGTCAACTTTTATGATGCCCCAACAAACAATTCAACCATGAAGTGCCTCCTCAACTCCTCCAAGTGGTCCCTCCCACAAGAAGATAAAAAATGTGTTGTGGAAATCATGGTTTGCCCATGGTTCCTCCTGAAGTGTACAACATATAAAGTGAAGAGAATCATGTTCCCAATGGGCATATTCAATCTTAAGCCCACTCCCCAAATAAAGCTCCCCATGAATGTAAACATATCAATAATATATGGAAGAAAAGTACAATGAGAACAAGTTGCCAAGTGAAAACCGGAGAGTGAATCATGGTCCCTCTCATGGAGCCAGTGCAGTGCATCCTTTGCCTGCATCAAAATAAGAAATAACAAGTGCTCTACTAGCCAATTGTTTTCTGCCACAGTCATCTCATAAGATGAAAACATGAAGTTACAATATGGTGTCAATGGTGCACACCAAGAATCATGTGGCTTTCCCCACAAACCACCACAAAGATAGCCAAAATCAATGCTACAAGTAGCTGCAAGTACATCAACATACAATATGCAAGAAGAGATAATTCTTCTTGTTCATCATGTTGCTCAAAGAAGGAAAATAAGTACCATACAAAATATGAAATGATTCCTCCTCCATCATGTACTTGAGATCTTAAGCTGAAATGGCTCAACTGGAAATTCTCCCTTACCTCCAAAGAGTAGGGAAGTGGCTGTGACCTCCTCTTCATTACCATCCATGCTATGCATCTCTCCATATGATGATATATGTCATGATGGATGCCCTTCCAAGTGAACTCCTCCCTCAAATGGAAATATGCCTCAAAGTGCATAGAAGAGAAGTCCTCATGTGCTGCATGTAGCAGCTTCTCCTTGAGACTAGAAGATCTAGTCAATAAAATCCTGCCATAGGAATAAATGACTACATCATCCACCATGTATCTATCATATCCATCTGAGTCATCAAGAATAATGCATGCACCAAGATCCTTGGAGTACTCTACCAAGAGCTAAGATCTCCAATAAGGATCAATCCTCCTAAGAGACAACGCTGGTGATCTGGCATTTGAAGCTCTCCTCATGCTGCTGCCTACTACTTTGACATCCCCCATGCCAAAGTCTTCCTCCAAACCCTTCACCTCTCCAAAATCCAAGAGTGGTGAATCCAAATTCAAGATGTCTTCCATCAACCCTAGATTAGGTGACCTCCTAGGTGGAATGCCTCCATGCAGTGAGACATCAATTTCAAGAGTAGACTGCTCATGTGGTTGGGAAACCTTGCCCCTACCCTTACAGTGCAAATCAGTTTGCCTCTTCCTTTCATTGGCTCTCTAAAATAGAGAACGGTGTGTGCCTCTCATCAAGTGATTCTGCTTTTCCTCCCTACCTCCTCCTTCCAGCTGCAATGATGCACAATCATGCTGCTCACTGATTCTGCTTGGACCTCCATGTATGAGATATTGGGGAACTTCTTGTAAGGATACAATAATCCCTCCTATTGGAGCATGTGCTCCTCCTCCCTCTTCATGAGGCACTGGATGTGCTCTAGATGTGACAACGTTGTTTCCCTCGTCATCCTCAATGTGTATGGGAAATATTTCAATAGTTGGATCCTCCTGTGAAAAGGAGATCCCCATGCCCTTTTTTTCAAGAGTTTGAATTGGAAGTCTTGCTTTTGGAAATGTGTAATGCAAGATGTCAGCTTCTCCCATGGTTTTCTCAAGTTTCCCTCGCTCATGTGTCTTAGGAATTTTTTCACCAAACCTCCCCACCAATGTATCTATGAATCTTACATAAGAGGAAGTGTTTGCATTATTTAAAGAACAAGATTCAAAAATCCACCATGCACGAGCCTTACCTATGGAATGCAGCACTGAAACTCTGATGGCTTCATCTTCAACAATATGGTGCAGCTACAAATAGGAGTCTAGCTCCTTCACCCAAGCTTCAGCTAAACATATAGGTGATCTGGAAAAAGTAGATAGAGAAAATCTACCAGTATCCTGCTGCTTTCTCTTTTCCACATGGATCTTGAAAAACTCTTGGAAACTAGTATGATCTCTAAACCTCTCAATTTGAGATTCATACTCCTGCAACAAATCACTAAAAGTTCTCCTCTTAGGCATTCTTCCTCCTCCCATCCATCTTAAGATAGATCTAGGCACTTGACTGCGCTGTGCATCATGGTGTGTAGCTGCATGGTCACACTCACCATGTGAAAATCTAGATTCTGCTCTAGATCCAACTTCCTTTGGAGATCCCATCTCCAATCTCATTCTTTTCAGCTCTCCTTAAAATCTTTGCATAGATTTTGGAAGAAGCTTTGTAAGCTTGTATTCCTTTCTCCCTTCACATACTAAAGCTTTTTGACTTATGTCCATCTCTCCTTCTTCTGAAATGTAATGGCCTGAGATCCATAGGCTGAGCCAAGACTATGCTTTGATACCACTGTAATATCCCAAAATTGGGACAGCTCAGTAAGCTTGCACTAAAAACACATTTTCAGAAATATATGCCATAAAAATTAAAATAATCACTTGGATCCCATAAATAAATCCATCTAGCATCTAATTCCAAGAGGAGATAAAAAAGAAATGAAACTAGGTGGGTTAAATAGACCCCCCACACTAGTGTAGCTGAAAAAGACCGAAAACCCCAGACACTGCTACTTAGAAATAATGCATTAAAGAGACTGCACAGTCCTTTGTAGTTTTTAACTCAAAAACTAAGGAAACAAATAGATCTTCTCATATATTAGATAAACAAGCTTAAAAACTGAGATCTAGACTCCTTATACAAAATACAAGAGAACACGACAAGGGTTTCTTGTCAAACACTCTGCATACAAAATGAGATATTCAGAAATTTAATGAATCACCACGGTAAAACTGAAGCATAAGAGTGTGGAAGTTTGAAATATGTCTGATCTAATGTAGATCCCTTAGGGTCTTCCTCCCATGAAAGGATGAACCTCTCAATCACAAGAAAACACTGCAATGGAGCTACTAGACCATGCACTGAATGCTGCCTCCAAAATAACACATTCCATAGCTGGAACAACACTAGGAATTTTGGGGAAATGTGTGGTCTTCTACCACAAATCTGAAATCAGCTCTAGACCTCTCCAAACAGATCCCTCAAGTGAAGGAAACTTTCCTCCAATGAGAATCTAGCTCATAAACTGGGATTCCAACCCCTTCCACTGCTGCACCCTGCAACACTGCACAATCTCTAGAAAAAACTACGCTGATGAAGTAGGCTAAATCTTGGCCTGAAAACCTGATGTAGAATGATGAATGAAAACTCTCCCAATGAGGCTCCTAAATGAGAGAGGTGGGATTCCCGCTCGGGAACACCCGGTGCTAAACAACACTGCTACCCTACTAAACAGCAAGAGGAAGAAAAAGTCTGAGTAGACAAGAATAATGATAAATAAATAAAAAATAAATAATATTCCAATTATAAACATTAAGCATTTAATATTAAATAAATAAGAAATCATTATTTTATATTTTTTGATTTCATTTCCTAGGTTTAGTCAAACTAGCCGTTATCTTACAAACGGCTAGTTGGAGATTTTATTATCTATTTAATTGGGTTATCTAATCAAATTCTTCATCTTGTATTGATGATGAACCACACTGGCTGGTTCGAAATGCGTTGACCAAAATTATTCTAATGTGATTTTTACCGAAAGATTTTCTCACAATTTAATGGATCACATAAGCCAAATTCCTAATAAGAATAATGATCTAAAACATGAAGAATAATGCTGGCATCCTATTCCTTATATAAAAAATGAGTTTTCTTGCCCTTGGACCCACTCAATTAGTTCATCTCTATCCAAAGATACATCTCCCTCCAAAACTGTGTTATTCCTTCTTGGATTCCTCCTCCTCCACAACTGCACTGTTGACTTAGTGAAAGTGGACTGAATCAACTTGATTTTATCGCTGTTCGCACATGGAGGTGTTTTATTAAGCTAGAAATAATGTCCCCTTTCACACTTGGAGTGTTTTTATCCTCCTTAGGAGACTTATGGGCTTTTCTACCCATTTATTCACCGGCTAAAGTTGCTGCTAACTCTAATGTTCCATTTAGCTTTGAGGCTAAAATTTTGGAACATTACATTCCTCCCCTAAAAAATATTTTCTTGTCCTCAAGAAAATTCATAGGGAGAGAAAAATTTCTCCCCTTCTCCTCATGTGGCCTCCCATTAATAGCCTCCATCACTGCATCAAGAGAATCTGCAAATAAAATGTCATCCAATGTTTCCTCCCAAGTGTGCAAAACCAGTTGGTCTACATCAATCAAAGGTGTAAAGTGTGAACAGAAACCTACTTGCTATCTCATGGCATCCACAAAGTAGGAGTGATGACCAACATGGAGAATGAGTGCCTCCTTCACCCATGCTATCATCCAAATGAAGTGAGTCACCCTCCAACATGGAAACTCATGAAGAATCTCCTCCACCTTTGGCTCCTGCAATGTAGGTGGGACGAATAAATGAAAATGATAGGAAAGAGGGCCTATCCCATGATATCCTCCTATCCACTTATGATAAGTGTAGAGGGCATGCTGATCTTGGGCTGCAACATGATTGCCCTCCAGTGGAAAGAAGAATATTGAGTCTCCAAGGACTCTTTCTCCAAAGTCATGAAACATGGCAACCCAAACCATTCCATTCAAGATGAATGGCACATCATCACCATATGGCATCCAAATCAGAAAGTTGCTGAAGCTTATGTGAAATTTTGGATGATACACATGGTCTCTCTGGCAGATACAACACAGTTCTCCCAACTTCTGATTCAGAGTATCAAGTGGAAAGTTGTCCTCCAAGGAATTTCTAGCTATGCATGTTAGCTCATCTACTATGAAGTAGTAAGAAGAAATATAGATCAGCTGTATAAAATCAATAAAATACAACACTTGCCTAAGGTCATGTATAGATGGATTATCAATATTACATAATTTGGCCCTAAAGTGACCATGAAACCCATAAATAATCTTGCTCTCTTGTGGAGCAATGCACTGTTTACATATGGTGAGAAAATACAAATACTCAATAAAGTAATCAACAAGCACATAAATGTATTTCTTACCATGCATCATGTGTGAGATGAAGGTGAGGTCCATGAGTGAGTCCTCCCATGAGAATATACTCATAAAAATCTACAAGAAGAAGAGATACATATACTCCTTGGAACACTCCATCAATAAGAACACACTCCCATGTGACAGCACTGTAGGCATTAGAAATAAGGCTCCATGACTCCTCCCTTTGACATTCCATATTCCAAAGCCATCCACCATCATGCTGCTATGTGAGAAGATCTTCTTCCTATATGGAAGTCTCTCATGATCCTTCAATGTTGAAGGGTAGCCTCCTTGCACCATGAATGTGCCTTCCTTCTCTCTATAAATTTCATGAAAAGTATGGGAAGAATTCTGCCCATACTCTCCCAAGTGCTACCATAGCAACAAAAACTTTTGCTGCTTCCTCATCTCTCCCTCATACAAGCCATAGAGTAAGATCATGATGGTCAAATTTTATGATGCCCCAACAAAAAATTCAGCCATGAAGTGCCTCCTCAAGTCCTCCAAGTGGTCCCTCCCACAAGAAGAGAAAAAATGTGATGTGGCAATCATGGTTTGCCCATGGTTCCTCCTAAAGTGTACAACATATAAAGTGAGGAGAATCATGCTCACAATGGGCATCTTCAATCTCAAGCCCACTCCCCAAATAAAGCTCCCCATGAACATAAACATATCAACAATATATGGAAGCAAAGTACAATGAGAAATAGTTGCCAAGTGACAACCAGAGAGTGAATCATGGTCCCTCTCATGGAACCAGTGCAGTGCATCCTTTGCCTGCATCAAAATAAGAAATAACAAGTGCTTTACCAACCACTTGTTTTCTACCACATTCATCTCATAAGATGAAAACACGAAGTTACAATATGGTGTCAATGGTGCACACCAAGAATCATGTGGCTTCCCCCACAAACCACCACAAAGATAGCCAAAATCAATGCTACAAGTAGCTGCAAGTACATCAAAATACAATATGCAAGAAGAGATAATTCTTCTTGTTACATCATGCTGCTCAAAGAAGGAAAAGACGTACCATACAAAATATGAAATGATACATCCTCCATCATGTACTCGAGATCTTGAGCTGAAATGGCTCAACTAGAAATTCTCCCTTACCTCCAAAGAGTAGGGAAGTGGCTGTGACCCCCTCTTCATTACCATCTGGGCTATGAATCTCTCCATATGCTTATATATGTCATGATGGATGCCCTTCCAAGTGAACTCCTCCCTCAAATGGAAATATGCCTCAAAGTGCATAGAAGAGAAGTCCTCATGTGTTGCATGTAGCAGCTTCTCTTTGAGACTAGAAGATCTAGTCAATAAAATCCTTCCATAGGAATAGATGACCACATCATCCACCATGTATCTATCATTTCCATCTGGGTCATCAAGAATCATGCATGCGCCAAGATCCTTGGAGTACTCTACCAAGAGCTGAGATCTCCAATAAGGATCAATCCTCCTAAGAGACAACATTGGTGATCTGGCATGTGAAGCTCTCCTCATGCTGCTACCTGCTACTTTGACATCATCCATACCAAAGTCTTCCTCCAAACTCTTCACCTCTTCAAAATCCAAGAATGGTGAATCCAAAGACAAGATGTCTTCCATCAACCCTAGATCAGGTGGCCTCCAAAGTGGAATGCCTCCATGTAGTGAGACATCAATGTCAAGAGTAGACTGTTCATTTGGTTGGGCAACCTTTCCCCTTGCATTGGCTCTTTGAAATAGAGAACGGTGTGTGCCTCTCATCAAGTGATGCTACTCTTCCTCCCTACCTCCTCCTTCCAGCTGCAATTATGCACAATCATGCTGCTCACTGATTGTGCTTGGACATCCATGTATGAGATCCTGGGGAACTTCTTGTAAGGATATAAGAATCCCTCCTGTTGGAGCATGTGCTCCTCCTCCCTCTACATAAGGCACTGGATGTGCTCTAGATGTGACAACGCTGTTGCCATTATCATCCTCAATGTGTATGGGAAACATTTCAATAGTTGGATCCTCCTGTGAAAAGGAGATCCGCATGCCCTTTTGTTCAAGAGTTTGAATTGGAAGTCTTGCTTCTAGCAATGTGTAATGCAATATGTCAGCTTATCCCATGGTTTTCTCAAGTTTCCCTTGCTCATGTGTCTTAGGAAGTTTTTCACCAAACCTCCCCACCAATGTCTCTATGAATCTTACATAAGAGGAAGTCTTTGCGTTCTTTAAAGAACAAGATTCAAAAATCCACCATGAATGAGGCTTACCTCTGAAATGCAATGCTGAAATCTAATGGCTTCATCTTTGGAAATATGGCGCAGCTGCAAATAAGAGTCTAGCTCTTTCACCCAAGCTTCAGATGAACATATAGGTGATCCAAAAAAAGTAGATAGAAGAAATCTACCTGTATCCTGTTTCTTGCTCTTTTCCACCTGGATCTTGCAAAACTCTTGGAAACTAGTATGATCTCTAAACCTCTCAGTTTGAGATTCATACTCCTGCAACAAATCACTAAGAGTTCTCCTCTTAGGCAATCTTCCTCCTCCCATCCATCTCAAGATAGATTTGGGCACTTGATTACACTGTGCATCATGGTGTGTAGCTGCATGCTTACACTCACCATGTGAAAATATAGATTCTGCTCTAGATCCAACTTCATTTGGAGATCCCATCTCCAATCTGATTCTTTTCAGCTCTCCTTAAAAGCTTTGCATAGGTTTTGGAAGAAGCTTTGTAAGCTTGTCTTACTTTCTCCCTTCACATACTGAAGCTTTCTGAATTCTGTCCATCTCTCCTTCCTCTAAAATGTAATGGCCTGAGATCCACAGGCTGAGCCAAGACTATGCTTTGATACCACTGTAATATCCCAAAATCGGGACAGCTCAGAAAGCTTGCACTAAAAACACATTTTCAGAAATATATGCCATAAAAATTAAAATAATTACTTGGATCCCATAGATATATCCATCTAGCATCTAATTTCAAGAGGAGATTAGAAAGAAATGAAACTAGGTGGGTTAAGCAGACCCCCCACACTAGTGTAGCTGAAAATGACCAAAAACCCCAGACACTGCTACTTAGAAATAATGCATAAAAGAGACTGCACAATCCTTTGATGGTTTTAACTCAAAAATTAAGGAAACAAATAGATCTACTCATATATTAGATAAACAAGCTTACAAACTGAGATCTAGTCTCCTTATACAAAATACAAGAGAACTCGGTAAGGGTTTCTTGTCAAACACTCTGCATACAAAATGTGATATTCAGAAATTTACTGAATCACCACTGCAACACTAAAGAATAAGAGTGTAGAAGGCTTAAATATTTCTGATCTGATGTATATCCCTCAAGGGCTTCCTCCCATGAAAGGATGAACCTCTCAAACACAAGAAAACACTGCAACGGAGCCACTAGACCATGCACTGAATGCTGCCTCCAAAATAACGCATTCCCTAGTTGGAACAACGCTCAGAATGTTGGGGAAATGTGTGGTCTACTACCACATATCTGAAATCAGCTCTAGACCTCTCCAAATAGATCTTTCAAGTGAAGGAAACTTTCCTCCAATGAGAAACTAGCTCAGAAACTGGGATTCCAATCCCTTCCACTGTTGCACCCTAAAACATTGCACAATCTCCATCAAAAAATATGCTGATGAAGTAGGCTGAAGCTTGGCCTAAAAAAATAATGTGGAATGATGAACAAAAACTCTCCAAATGAGGCTCCTCAAGGAGAGAGGTGGGATTCTCGCTTAGGAACACCCGGTGCTAAACAACACTGCTACCCTTCTAAACAACAAGAGGAAGCAAAAGTCTGAGCAGACAAGAATAATGATCCAAAAAATGAAGAATAATGCTGCCATCCTATTCCTTATACAAAACATGAGTTTTCTTGCCCTTGGCCCCACTCAATTAGGTCATCTCTATCCAAAGATACATCTCCCTCGAAAACTGCGTTATTTCTTCTTGGATTCCTCCTCCTCCACAAATGCGCTGTTGACTTAGTCAAAGTGGACTGAATCAACTTGATTTTATCACTGTTCACACATGGAGGTGTTTTATTAAGCTAGAAAGAGTGTCCCCTTTCACACTTGGAGTGTTTTTATCCTCTTTAGGAGACTTATGGGCTTTTCTACCCATTTATTCACCGGCTAAAGCTACTGCTAACTCTAATGTTCCATTTAGCTTTGAGGCTAAAATTTTGGAACATTACATACAAAGTGTAAGGGATGAGTTAGCATAATTTCAGATAGATGAAAATTTCTCCACAATAGTATTTCGTTGTTTGAAATCTAGTTGTTTAAATTTTTTTTTCTTGGTTTAGCTGCTGAAATTTTAGAGAATGAAATTGAACTATTGGATGTTAAAATTGGATCATATGGTTTCCAAGATCCTAAAAAGTTCTTGGTAGGTCTTCCTCCTCCAAAAAAGGAGGAAATTGTTATACCATTTGACTTGCAGATAGAGGAAGAATATGGTTATGATCTTGATATTGTAGAGTTGGAATCAAGGTTTAGCCTTGGTGAAGAAAATGAAAAGGATATCCAAGATCAATTTGTCATTGAGAGCTTAAAAGGGATATCAATAAATTATGTCTTATTTGATCCAATAACTAATTACATGGATGAGTTCTATAGTCCAAATTTTCAATTTTTTTTCACAATGAAAAACAGACCCATTCTCTCTTACCTTTATAATTTGAGAATACAATTTTCCTTTGGTTCAGGTATAGTCAAGGGGTTCAAGTATGAGATCAACTCTTTGACTGGATTTATTGGAGGTTTCATGTCGCTTGAATCAAACATGAAGATTGTAGCTATTAGGGTAGGTAGGAGTGCGTGTGAATAAGCTCAAGTAGACTAATAATTTTTTTCAGTATGTACAAATTTGGTTTTTTAGCAGTAATCATCAAGCTTGAGCCTGAGGAGAAGGCTATAAGAGTTTGAAGAAGGCTTTGTGAATTTTAGAAGTTTTGTTTTAAAAAAGGATGGCATTAGAAAATACGATTTCTTTTCTGTGCCACAGGGGTACAACATCCCTAGTGGAGCCACTGTTTCACTCACTAATTTAAACAATTCCATTGATAGTGTTCATGCTGTCTCATAAGTCATTTTCATGAAATTGAGTGAAATTTTTTACATTTGGTGATATCCACTATAAGTCTAAAACCCATCCCAAACCATGTCATATCATGTAAAGTCAACCTAATCTCATCTAGTTGTCATTATCATGCCTTTTTACCACAAAAAATTCCACTAGTCAGTTTTTCATAGTTTCATAGCAAATTAAATGGTAAATCAACAATTTTCACTATAAAACTGCCTAAAACGGTTTTTGCTACGAAACTGGGTTTTTCCTGCAAAGAGTGTAAGAGTGGTGTGAGGTGTCAAATTTTTATCGATAAAGACAAAGGTGAGTTCAACTAAGTTAGTTTTCATAATTCTCAAGCATGCAAGGTCATATTTTGTCTCATCATTCTTTTTTGTGGTCACATGTGTCATCATCCTCCCTCAAGTTATTAAATTACTTTTAAAACAAATCACCCAAGCCCATCTCTATCATTAACCCTTCAGCCTTTGCATTTATCAGTGATTTTTCACCTTGGAAGAGTCCAACCCATTGCAAAAAATCTCTCTGTCAATTTGTTTCTTTACAGGTGTCACATGTTTAAGAAGGCATCTTGGTTATAAAGGAAGTTGGCCATGAATAAGAAAGCGTAAAAAGGAGTCTCCATGGTTAGATAGGAGCTCATGGACCTTAAGATATTCATGGAGGAACCTAGCCTTGTTGAAGCATTCACAAATTCAGGTTTCTTGAATTTCTGCTGGAGCTACAAGGGAATTTTCTTTGTCTTTGGACTGTGTGAGCAGTAAATTTAAATAGAAGATTATGGATGAACAGAGATGAATTCAAAAATAACGAGAGAGGTTATTGTTAAGAACATAACGAGATTCTAGAAAAATGGAGATGGTTTTGAAAAAAATAATAGAGTTTTTTCTTCAGAACATTCTAATTTACAAAAACCTCCTCCTGTTTTGCAACAACTATCAAGGATAGGGAGATAGGAGCTCATCTCTGAACCCTATTTTTTTAGAAAAACATAGTCATTGTATTGGTAAATTAACTTGCTAAAGGTGAAAATAATGCTTTTTGAAGAGGGTAAGAGGAATTTTGAACCAAATGTGCCTTATCATATTTCATCACATCAATTTTCAGGCTTACAGGTGAAATTTTGATGAAAAAGGGATAATTTGGAATTTTCTCCATAATCAGGTAGTTTCATAGCACACTCCAGGCTTGAAGGCAGAAAAACACTACGGAATTTCTAAAGATTCATTTTGGCTTCTAAAATCAGTTTTATGAATAATTAAGAAGGGAGGTTGAATGTATTTAGATGTTTTTATCTAATAATTTTTTTTGACCAGTAGAAGTGGTAGAAGGAAGGGTGAAAAGACAGAAACTTGCTCGGTACTAAACTACGCTAAAAAATTTCTAAAGAATTATTTTTGTCTTGAAAATTAGTTTTATGAAGAACTAAGGAGGGATTTTAATGGTATTTAGCTATTTTGACTTGAAAAATATGTCTACATCAACAAAGAGAGCTAAAAGTTGACTTAAATGGCTGAAATAAGTTTGCTACCAAACTACACTAAGAAACTGCCTATTGCACTATGTTTTTTGCAATGTAGTGTTTTTAGTTGTATTATGATGCTTGGAAAGTATATTAAAAGGCATCCAACCACATGGAGGAAATCCAAGCTAACAGTGGGCCACCCCAACAAAGATTCAAGACTCGAAATAATTGTCACTCATCCAGTTCAACATGAACATAAGAATTAAAGTGGTGTTTATCTTTTCCTAAAAAATAGGACTGTTGTTCCCTAAATATAGTGGGTGCATTTATGTTTAAGTGATGATGAATGCCACTTGAACATAAGATCCTTATCATATAATTGTTCCACTATGGAAGAAATGAATGTAATAAATGTAAAAATAGAGTCCTATTAGAAGTATAAGTCTTTTAGAGACTAGCTGTCTTTTTCAATTCCAATAAAGTATTTTATAGTTATGTTAGGTGTGAAGGTCATAGTTCGATGATCTAGCTAGTTGGGAAGATCCTATGTATTCAAAAAAGGTATATTTATAGCCACGAGATCGAATGAGAAGAGGTTGGAGAGTATTGTACTAAACTGCTATTTTTGTAAAACTTTCAGCTTCAGTAATATACAGTGGATGTTTTGGTCTTCTTCACCTGAGATTCAAATGAGGTTTTAAATGAGTTCTATGTATTATATTTTTCTTGTTTAATATCTGCAGCAATTTTATGTCTAATTACTCAGAATTATTTGAGAACATGCTCTAACTTCCTTTAGATATTGAACTGCTATTTTTATTCCTATGTTGTGTGTGTATCATCTTCTCATTGAAACCTTCATTTGCCTCAGTTTCCACAAGAAGGATAATTTTAATTGAGTTTCCTTATGTTGACACCTTAGCCCAGTGGTAGCAAGTCCTTTACATTTTCAACCTGCAATCAGTCAAAATCAAGTTAAAGTCATAGAGTTAGCCATCTAGTAGATTTTTCATTGCAAATCCTTTGATAAGTTGAGAGAGCCCTCTCAAGCTGAAGAGGCTAATATTAAGTCAAAAGCTGGTTTGAAATAGTTACTCCAAGTTGACCATTGGAGCAGCCTAACAAGACTCAATTTGGTGATAACGGTAATGATGTATCATGGCATGATAAATTTATCTTTAGAATTTCAGAAATAAATTCCATATAGCAATACTGTTGAAATGTATTAGTGTAATATAAATCCTTGGATACTCTGATTTAAAGTTCAAATGTTGATTGAACGTGATATGGAATCTAGTACTTGGTTCATGTTGATAATTCATACATATATGATGTGTATATAACATGGTTGAATTCATGATTGAGTTTCTTCACTTAGAATTTCTGCCAAACATATTTGATTTGGTTGAGATATTTATCCCATGATATGTAGTTGCATGAATGAAATAATGATGTTTTGGATTGATGACCACATTTGGATGCTTCCTTAGTATGAGATCTTCCTTGACACTTTGGAGGAGAGGTCCATAACACGACCTAGGTCGGGTACAATGCTACTGGAAAGGCTAGATGTGAGGCGTGATGTAGAAGCTCCTTAGAGAGCAGATCGAGCATGATCTAGATAAGACATGGATACACGATGACGACAAAGAATCCATAATACGTATAGTTGGGACTATATGTTCTCTATTAATTAGAGACAACGTAGCTTTCCGAGATAAGTTGAGGCTTGTGATGGAAACCTCCGTGAGAGGGAGGATGATTATAGTGTCCATGTCACTACAAGGAAAAGACCCTCTAGCAGATGTTTTTGAGGAACCCCTTATAAAAATACCTCAGAAATCCGTTTCTAGTGGAGGTTACTAGAGGAGGTTGACAGGCGGAGGGTTTTGTGGATGTTTTTCGCTTAGTGCACTTATCATCCAAAATTGCATCGGTGCTTTCAACAAGAGAAAGCAACGGTGCACACAAAACATTGGCACACCAAACACCGTGCGCTCCATACACACCCGCTCGGTCTATCGTATTACTGTAGAGCACTGGTTCTTTACAACTCTTCCACACCAATGCATCATAAAACACCGTGCCAAAACAGAAACCACCTGGTGTGGTATTAAGAAACCGCACCGGTGTGCCTATAAAACCCCACGCACTAGAATAGGGTTAAATAAAAGAAAATTACAGCCAAAAAACTACATTTTTCACTTTTCTCAGTGCTCCAGAGCTTTCAAGCACTAGTGCAATTTATCCTTGTCCGAGCTGCCCTAACATCAGTGCTCCCATTGCACGCATTGCATGCATTGCTACTGTGCATTGCCCACCAATATCCAGCTTGGATTTTGCAAAATGGTGGGAAAATTTTCTTTTGAAAATTATATAAGCAATATACCTCCTCGACGGCCAAATGTACAGGTATTTTTCTTGTTTTTCCATAATTAAGCTTTTTAGTGGATTAGAATTTCAAATAAAATTAAAATTAACGATTTAAATGAAAAAAATAATTTGTCGTGTAGTGCGCTCGAGCTGTTCGGCTTGCACCGATAAGTGATGTTGCCTGTAAAATTTACATGCCGCACTGCAACTGGTGCTAACACTATCTGCACCATTTCTGGGGCTGTATCGAAAGGTGCACTGCATTATTTTAAATTAAAAAAAAAAGCGCGGTGCGGTAATTTAGCTGGTCGCATCGTTGACCATATGGAATAGTGGCAACACGTTTCGTTGACAAAAATATCCGCCTAGGTGTTTTTCAACACACCACATTCGAAATTCTGATAGGGTCAACTGTGCGGCCTGGTAAGAGACCACATTGTTGACTATGTAATTAGTCAGGAGGTCGGTGCGCTAACACAACTATACGTACTGGGGCGTAGATTTTAGTCAGCACACCACACTCCTGACACTGTACATAGTCAACAATGCTCTGAAAATTTTCAGGTGCACTGCCTACGATGCATTTAATGTCATTTTGGGCACCATCCCCGGCGCGTGACAAACAAAAGATGCACCAGAACTGGTGCATCACTGTTTTTTGTGGCGCACCAACTGTTTTGTTTTTTTTTCAAAAAAAATTATATATGGATATTCCTAAATACATGTCTCATTTAATAATTTTTTGTTTTATTTAATACGTCAATCATTCAGAGAGAAGAGGGGGAAAAATAACAACAAAAGGTGGAGTAGTATGACATGGTTTTCCCGTGGGAGGCACGAGAGAGGGAGAGAGATGCGTACCCTTGCCCTATTACAACAGCTACCCAGGGGCTCCTAAGGTAGGTAGGCCTCCTCAAGTCTATGAGGAGGCTACGTCCCTAAAGGGCTATGGTGTTTTTTTAGACATCTTATATGCAGGTGGAATGCCCATCGACAGAATTTCCAGGTTGGTCCTAACTAGTGGTACACGCCCACTAAGGAGGATATATATTCATTACAGGGCTGTCGAGGAGAGGGGTGGATTTTCCCTCGTTCTCGGAGGTTCCAACTTTCTGTGTAGCAGGGAGTCAATTAGTGTACTCCTAGAGATACATTGGAGAGAATGTACTATCTCCTTCACATCTTCAGGTCGTTGGAGGTCAATTACGTATTGGTGCATTTGGTAGTGAGGAGGTGCAATGCCTTTCACTTATTATTTCAACCATTTCACACAACACCAGTGATGGGAAACACATTAGTTGCTCTTTTCTATATTATGTTGATTCTTTAGTACAGGAGCCATGACTTGTCAGGTGGTCTACCATTTTTTTTGTGGCAATTCTGTACAGCCTTAGATAGATACCGTGCTCATGCAAGAGGGAGGGTCAAATTCCATTTTACTTCAGCGATTTTTTGTTCATTTTTTGAAAGGTTTCCAAAGATGAGGCCTACTTTTGTTCGGAAGCCTCGTAGGCTGATGTTCGAGGCACAAATGAACATGTGGGGGCAAATGATGCCCAAGAGGGGTGAGACTGTGTTTCCAGCGAGGATATCACATGATGCACTGGAGTTGCTAGCCAATGTTGACGAGATGCATCCCTTCATTATGTTCCCTTCTCCTTATGCTGGATTAGATTGGAGAGGGTGTGCCAACATCCTATTCACAAATGATGAGATTCTAGATGATAGAAGTAATATTACTGTTTTATTTAAATTTATTCTAACGTGTTATTTAACTTGTTTTTATTAATTTGTGTAATTAAATTGTCTAATTATTATTTTGTAATTGTATATATTTTGCAGACATTGGGTATTTTGATGGTGAGGACATGTCGGCACCACCACATGATCTAGGTGTGGATCTTGATGATGACCAGGGCATGCTAGATGCTGAGGATCATTAGGAGGCCAGTGTAGAGAGAGCTTCTCCTGCTGGTGTGCCGGTACCTCCTTTTTTTAGGCGCGGTTGACTTGATACTAGATACAAGATGGAGTTGGGCGACCAACTCACTGCATTGATTGTTGAGGCGGGCATCAGGCCCGCTCATATGAGAGACATACAGGCCGATGGTAGGTTGTTATAGATGTGGAGAGGCATGCCGCGTGACATGTACAGTCTGATGCAACATGTCTTAGGAGCTACGACCTTAGTTATGAAGATGAAGAGGATCGTTGGACGTTATAGGTGTGGTCGAGATGGAACACGTGATCGACAGTCTGCGAGAAGCGACTCATCATCTCATGATTGTTCACCTCGCGTGACGCCAGATGAGAAGCCTCCACTAGCATCTAGCAGAAGTTATCATGGAGATGAGGTTGGACCATCGGCCACGTCCAGTTAGCATCCTGCAGCATCCAACAGTACTCATGATCATGAGCAGGTTGGACCATCGACCGTTGAGGCTGCACCATTGACTGAGCAGGCCTCGACTAGTACTGCTATTGATGTTGTACCACCTACTAATCCATGACATTTATATTAAAGTTGCACGTTTTTAGCATTATTCAGTTATATATATATATATATATATATATATATATATATATATATATATATATATGGTCCATGCATTTTATGTTCATGTTGCAGTTGTACTTAATTTACATGTTGGTGATCATCATAATGTGTATATTGTTAGGTCATGTTACATATGTTCATTTAATGTGCAACTTGTAAATAGATACATGTGTATGTGATAGCATGAGTTATTTGACATGAGATGTATATTTGATGTTCGTGTTGTGATGATGTTATACAATGCTAATTGTGTTTTGTTAGATGATCATGATCACGATGAGTTAGTGAATTTGAATGTGTTTTTTAGTCGAATATGATGTTTGTACGATGGTTATCATGATCGTGATGTTTATTAATTAATTTAATATTAAATGACCATAATATTTATTAAATATTATGTAGTGATTTTAATTGAAATTGAAATTTTAATTGTATGTGGAATTGTAAAATTGTATTTGTAATTTTAACTATATTTGTATGTAAAATATTTAATGTAAAATTTTAATTGTAATTGTAATATTTAATATATTGTGAAATGATTGTAATTGTAGTTTTAATTGTAATTTTATATTTGACAAATTGTAAAATTGTAATTATAATTGTAATTATATGTAAAATTTTAAAATTGTAATTGTATTTGTAATTGTAATTGTATGTAAAATATTTGTAAAATTGTAAATGTAATTCTAATTCTAATAGTATGTAAAATATTTGTAAAATTTTAATTGTATTACTGTGAAGTGATTGTAATTGTAATTGTATGTAAATTTTCTAAAATTGTAATTCTATTCTAATCATAATTGTATGTGAAATTGTAAAATTGTAATTTTAATTGTAATTATATGTAAAATATTTGTAAAATTTTAATTGTATTAATGTGAAATGTTTTTATTAAAATTTTAAAATTTTAAAATTTGTAAATAATTGTAAAATAATAAATCTATAATAATCTGAATTTTTGTAGCATAATAAAGTTTAGAAAATAATGCAAATAAATTCATGTACTTTAGAATTATCATTATTTTATTATGATCTTACATACCAAAAAAAAAGAACTTTATTCAGCACGCCATTTCTAGCGGAGATTCCTGGTTTTTCGTCCGATGCGCTTATCATCATAAGTCGCACCGGTGCATCTTAGTATTGTAGCACACCAATGCTTCACAACTCTTTTGCACCGGTGCATCATAAAACACAAGGCCAAAAAACAAAATGTGATCTTACGAAACCGCATCGGTGCGCTTATAAAACCCCGTGCACTAGAATAGGGTTAAATAAAACCTCGCGCGAAATAGGTATACCATTGAAATATCTTTTCTAAGAAGGAAAATTTATTCTATAAACTGTAGTATTGGAGTAGCGGAGGGTTCGAATTGCGGGCAAGAATATTTCTGAGGAAATGAGGGTTTGAAAATATGAGAGTTAGAATTTTGGTTGAGAAGTTTATACCAAAGAAAATGAGTGATTAAAACAGAAAGAGGGACAAATATGGTTACAGGGATGCAAATGGCTACAGAGCTTGACATCAAAGAGTCCTATTCACTAAGGGATGTTAGAGAGAGAACAATTGAGTCTCTTGAACGGGCTAAGAGATCACATGAAGGTAACGATTCTCGTTCTTACAAGGATGGTAGGGAAAGATTGGAAAGTAGAGAAAGATCAATTGAGGAAGTCGATAAAGTCAAGAGGCACCATGAAGGGAAGGATTCTCATTCCCTTAAGGACAACAGAGAAAGATCAATTGACGTTGTTGATTGGGCTGGTAGGTCCCATGAAGGGAAATATTCTCCAGAATGCGTTTAAAAGCAGTTGGGAGTATTGTCCGAGCTTCGGCTGGCTTACATAAAATTTTACCGGCAAAGATGATGTCACATAAAATAACATATTCAGCTTTCAATTGAACCTGAATGGCATCTCTAAATTTTCTAAGCTGTGGTCATGTGGATAACAATAAATATCACATGGAAGGTACCCAAAAAATCCAAATTTTTGAAAGTATAGGTGAATTAACACTTATCAAAGAACGAAATGCCAAACAAAATGCAAATGAGATACACTTAAGGATTCCCTGGTTCCATTTGTTATTGAAAATGATGCTCTCTTTGGATGAAACCAGTAAAAAGTCTGTTTGTATTATAAATGGAAATCCAGTGACCATTTCTGTGGGAAGAAAATAATAGATACCTGCAGCTGCCATATTTCCACTTGAAAATCAGTTTCCCATTGGAAAAGCTAATTTAATATCCCATTTTGCAATTTCATTCCTTTTCTCAAACCTATACTCATTTTCTACAAGAAACCATTGCCTCCACATGTAATAACTACATCGTCTAGTCGAAAATCGGTCTTCTTCTGCTAACAAATGTAGAATGAAGGACTCATTGTCATTGCTCCCAGAACATTCAAGGTCAGTTTCTCGTAAAACAGAGATTGTATAAATTTTGTTAAGATCAAGATAGAAATCACAAAGGAAAAAAGAGGAAATTGGATGCCAAGATGGAGGAGGATCTTACAAATGAGCAAGCAGATCATGGGTCAGCAAGCAGATCATGGGGAACCTTTTATTGTTGCAGGTTATGGAAAGGTTCAAGTTTCTTTTTCTGAAAGAAGAAGAGGTATAGTTTTGAAAATAAATGGCCCAAATATTTTCACAGAAGAATTTACATTTCCAAAATGTATAATTTTAGTGTACACACGTAAAAGTGATTTCGGTGCCTCAACCGTAAATTGGTGCTAATGTACAGTTAACCGCACCGGTGCGTTCTAGTTACTGCACAATGGTGTGTTTTAGTTACTATGCACCGGTTCCATGTTACCAATAGACGCATGGGTGCGGTGCTATTAAGTGACACACTGGTGACGAATAAATGAAAATAAAGCACAACTCTATTTTCTTAAAGTGAAAAAAAAAGTGGCAAATTGAAAAATGGGCAGCAAAATATTTTCAAAAATCGATTTGGCTTGTCTTTAAATCCCAAAAAGACACTCGTTGGCCTCCAAGAAGGAAATATTCTTGGTCACATAATCTCTAAATAAGGGATCAAAATAGATCCTAAAATAATTGATGGCATACTGAATATCAGCCACCCTAGACATCTCAAATAATTACAGTCTTTCATTGGAAAGATTAATTTCTTGAGGAGGTTCATCCCCAAGCTTGCTGAGCTATTGAGAAACATAACTAACATGATCAGGAAAGAATTAGGTGTTAAATGGAATATTCAAGCTAAACAATCATTTGAATTGGTAAAGCAAGCCCTTACTCAAGCACCAGTCCTTATCAATCCTGATTTCACCAAATATTTCTACATTTTTTCCTTTGCATCTGAACATACAATAACTGCAATATTGTTGCAGAAGAATAAAATGGGGCAAGAGTAACCTATATCCTTCTTCAGTAAATCCTTAAGAGATGCCCCACTCAATTATAATATCATGGAGAAGCAAGCCTTGGCACTGGTAAAAGCATTAAAGTATTTTAGGGTGTACATTTTACATTCACATATCATTGCCTTTGTGCCACACACCGTAGTTAAAGATATTCTGAGTCAGGACCCCGATGGTAAAAGGGGAAAATGGATTTCCACTATTCTAGAATATGACTTAGAAATCAGGCCTACTAAACTCATCAAGGGACAAGTATTAGCAAAACTCATGGCTGAGTCTAATTTCAAAGCTATAGATATGAATATGGTTGATGCCGTGGAAGAAAAAGAAAAGTTCCCAACACCATTTACTGAAGAAAAATTCATGAATTCTCCATGGTATGTTTTTTTTTTTTTGTAAATCTGTCTACTTCTATATTAGTACAAAAATATATTACATAGAGGCTGAGGCCTCACAGAGCTAGCCCAGAGAAGAGGCATACTTATCATAAGACCATAACTGTTGACTGACTGAGATGAACTTTGAAGACCAGGACCTTGTCCTACTGTCGAAACAGTTGATACTGAAAACCAAAATGATGATTGGAGTGCTAGACTCGCTACAACAAGTGTGACTGAGACAGACATAATCCATGGCAAAAATTACAGACATACAGAAGGATGCGCTGAAGCTATTTCTTGCGCCTGAAAGCATGGATAGCAGTGCGTAGGGAGCTGCTAGTCGACTACGTAGAATTTCATTAAAAAGCCGACAAAAACTGTGAAGAAGAAGGGAGAAGAACCCCTTCTGAGTACCTGAAAGCCAAAACTGAGGAGCGAGAGCCATTAAGCGTCGTTGGTGGGCGAGGGCGCTTCTTCCACCACAGGGCAATCATACGGACTGAGTTCAGCATCTGCAGAGGGTGAAGGAGCATGACCTGAAGGCGCGCTCGGCCTGGCTTGCTGGAGCTCGGGCTAAGAGGCCGAAATACCCTGAAAACTTTGCAGACTGACCCCTGGCGGGCAAAACAGTATTCCATCTTCAGATTCCTGAACAAGGCCAGAGGGAGTAGAAGGCGGAGCTTGGGCTGTCGGGTTGATCCTGAATTTGATGGAGACCGAAGCAATGAAATCATGGCGGTTGAAGGAACAAGGATAATTGAAGCGAGCCGAATGGAAGTGCTCAGAGGAGGTAAGGCGAACATGGGCTGCAGAGGTGGAAGGGCGTCTGCCACGCCCTCGACCTCGTCTTCTGCTGGAAGCCACAGAACGACCAACCTCAGTATCCGAAGATTCCGACGAGGTGGCAGAGGAGGGAAATGCAGGTGGTGTATTGACTTGCCCACGAGAAGACCCTCTTCTGCTCGACATTCTGGGCCTCAGACGAGGCATATTGAGAATGAAAGGGTAAGCTGTCCAAGCAATCGAGAAAGGAAAGGAGCGCAAGCTCTGAGACTGTAAAAAACCAATGGACGGGCTGTGGAAGTTACAGAACCGACCACAAGAGACGTGAAGACCCTCCGCAAGCTCGAAACAGCAACCTAAACGACACCTCTTGCCATTGCTGGTGCGCAACCAAGGTTCGAAATCGACCTGAGAACAACTGGAATTCAACGGAGAGACACACAACACTGGATGTATAGGCGCCATTGCAATGTAATGGTCGAGAAAACGAGGCAGGAGGAGCTGCATTAAAGCAGCAATAACTGTATACACTGTCATATATGAGGTGAGCTCGGAGCGCGAAGGGGTGGCGGTGGTGGTAGACCACGTGCCCACCCGCCCCCTTGTCAGCATATCATAACGCAACCCGTACACCCGCATCCGGGAAATTCTCCATGGTATGTTGACATCATGTCTGTGTTGATTTATTTAAATGCTCCTCCTTCCTTGTCAAAAACAAAAGCCATATTTGTAAAACAGAAGGCTTTAAATTATTGTATGATAGATGGAGTTTTATATTGGAAAAATGTTGTTGGGATATTACTAAAATGTTTACTTGAGAATGATGCAGGAAAAATCATGCATGAAATTCATGAAGGAGAATGTGGAGGGCACTGATATTTGAAGACCACAGCAAACAAAATCCTCAGATTTGGTTACTATTGGCCCACCCTTTTCCCGGACACCCACAAACTAGTAATTTCTTGCCACAAATGCCAATTTTTTTATGGTAGAAGAAAGTTCTTGCCCTTACCCTTGAAACCTATTAGTGTTGAAGCACCCTTTCAATAGTGGGGTTTGGACTTCATAGGGGAAATCTACCCACCTTCCTCAGCCCAGCACAAATGGATCCTCACAGCCACTGATTATTTTACCAAATGGATAGAGGCCATACCCACTAGGAATGCTACTGACTCTGTCATTATTAAATTCCTTGAGACCAGCATATTGTCCAGATTTGGCTGTCCTAGAAAAATAATCACACACAATGCTGCTACCTTTAAATCCAAGAGGATGGTTGATTTATTCCATAAATATCAGATCACCTTGGGCCACTCCACTGCCTATTACCCCCAAGGAAATGGACTTGTTGAATCCTCAAACAAGAGCCTGATCAACATCATCAAAAAATTATTGGAGCAGAACTAGAAAGCATGGCATAGTAAGCTCATTCATGCCTTGTGGGTTGACATGTTAACCACCAAAAATTCAATCAACATGTCCCCCTATTAGCTGGTCTATGGCATGGATGTTGTTTTCCCAACATCCTTGGGAGTTCCAGTCATGAAACTCCTTAAGGAAGTCTAAGCTGAAGAAAATGATATGTAGAGAAGGATCAATCAGACTATCCACTTACAATAGACCAGAGAGGAAGTTTACCAGAGAACTCAAACAGTCCAAGAAAACATCAAAAGGTTGTTTGACAAAAGGACTAAAGCAAATGACTTCCAAGTTGGGAATGTGGTTCTCAAATGGGATTCAAGGAGAGAATAGAAAGGAAAACGTGGTAAGTTTGAAAATCTTTGGAAAAGGCCCTACATTATTCATTACACAAGAGGGCATAATGCATTTTTCCTACAAGAACTGAATGGTGAAGAAGTGTTGGGAGTGTTAGCTCCCGAATTGGACCCCAGGCTGAAAAGAGAAAAATAGGGTAACAAATAAACCACGCTCAGCCTTGTAGCTAGCCCTACAAGGACATGAGAGGGCTCTCTCTGTAATGATAGATATTCAATAAAGTTGCAATAATGATATGATATTAGGCTAGATAAAATGATGTGAAATAATTTTAATAAATGAATGGATTTTCAGGGATGTGTGAGATAATAAAAGGGGACAGTTTGAGACTGAGGAATTAGATCAGGACACAGGGTATTTCATGGGGCAAGATAGGCAGGATATTTAGCAATTAGATTTAAATAAGGATGGAATGGAGAGACTGGTGAGGAGCTGAAAAGGGCATAAATTGGATCCTTTTCAAACAGAAGAAAAAACACAGAGTATGAATGATTTACCAAGGCAGAGCATAAAATGGATTCTACCTTTTTGTCTTGAAAGCATTCAAAAGGAAATAGTTATGGATGAGAGGTGGAACATAACAATTTACATATGAAACAAAGGAGAAAAGAAAATGCTAAAATCATACCACATGGATCCCACAAATTAGAGCTGCATCTCTTATTAATTCCTTGTCAAACTGTACAACGGAGCGCTGAGCTTTATTTCCACACTATTCCCCTACTGCTCATTTACAGACTGATTTACAATTACAATAAATAAGCTGAAATGTGGGAACATAGATCCACAAAAAAAGGGATTTTTTCTAACAGCTCAGAACTAAAATCTGGATATGGAAAAGAGAACCAACGTTTTGCCTCTGAAAACAAGGAACAACAATACATTTTGGCACTTTGAAAATTCGCTGTTATATTGAATGAAGGAAAAATAGGCAACCGAGAAATAGATTTCCTATTTTGCATCTGCTGTAACAATCTTTGTTTTAATTAAGTTTTCGACCAGCTGACTGTCACTTTCCATTATTTATTTAAAGAAACCGACTTTTATAAAATGCTGTTGAAATAAAATAGAATGAAATTATATGCTTTCGGTGAAGGGAAAAATCAATTTTTAAATGGAAAAAAGGAAGGGAAAGAGGCGGGGTCCACATTATAATCACAATCGGGATCAGATTGGAGGAAATATAACATATAGCAAAACCTTATAATATGTTGTGGAATGCATTCCAATACACAATGGTAATCACAATCAGGGATCGGAGAGAGGGGCAGACATATGGCGATATGGGTTTTCTCCGATGTGATGATCAAGCCCCGATGGGTAATTAACCATAGAACGAGAAATCCTTTATAGATCGAAATAAAATGAAACTTAATATTTACAAAGGAAAATGGCTATTTAAATGTGAAAAGGCGGAGGACAATGTGGTGGGACTGGGGTCAATCGGCGTCGGAGATCGGAGGGGAGTGGAATAAAGTGATACATATGAAATTTCCGATGCGATGGTCATGATGGGTTGTGGGCCGTCGGATTGGACTAGGATATCGATGGCTGAGGGATAATTGGGAGCAGGCCATTGGTGAGAGTCAACCGGAGGGGGACAATCAGAGGCGCCGATTCCAATGGAGCGATTGCATACGGTCCGTCCGATTGTTGATCGGATCAATGGTCAGGAAGTGCATCGGAGGGGTTGATCAGGGTTTTCCATCAGAATTTGTTTAATACAATCGCATCAGAAGTTGGGCGATGGGCCAATCGAGTGCACTTAAAAAATGTGCCAATGCGATGGGAAAGGAAATTAAGGTGGTAGAGTCTTATAATATAAAACTTTGTTATGAAGTTTTATTATAAGGTTTGAAAGCATGGCAAGGAAGTGGTTGAAATGGTAGGGATTTTATAATAATAAACTTTGATATGTTTATTATAAAGTTTTACAAGGTATGGTGGGGAAGTGGTTAAGGAAAAAATCACATATTTGTTTTAAATAATTTTATAATGCAATTTTATAATCGGAGGGAGGAAAAAGGGATTTTATAAGGAAAAAATTAAACTTTAAACATAAATTTTAAGGGAAAATGGGAAATAGGGATTATTTGAGGATACAGGGGACTTTTACTTCACTTAAGCATAAATTTCAATCCAGAAGTCAGTTTTGAGAGTGCAGTATACCGTTGTAAAGCTCTTTCTGGGCTCTTTCTGATGGGTCTACTTGGAAGATGATTTTGCACTAAACATGCTGTGGAAAAAATATCTAAAGGTAGGGTGATGATCATGTGGAGATGACAGCTTCTAAATTGTGACTTATTACATATGATGACATAAAATTACATAATGAATGATAATAAACGCAAGATATCATGTTTTCACCTCAAAACATGGTTTTGAGGTGAAAATTACATCAAGCTGAATAAAATATCTCTTTGATCTTCTAAGTGATGTGACTTTGACTTTATTGACTTCCTCATGACCTTGCTGATATTTATTGACATTTGACTCATTAATTTGACCACAGTGAGACCCTAGCAACTAATAAGACCCATCCTATGACCTACTGACATGATTTTGAGAATGAAAGTGACTCATAACTAAAGACCATAGAAAGGAGAATCAACAAGTTTCTCATGAGGGGAAACTGATGAAAAAATCACTACCATCAATGAATCCATGACCTAGTGGAATGGTGAAATTTATTGGTATGGGACTCCTAATATGCAAATTCGAAAAGAAATTTTGATCCCTGATGGAAGTATGACTAAACTGACACTAACATTGGCTCCAATGGGGATGGTAGCTCCTTGGAGGTGGAAAGAATGTCGTAGACCAAGTAGCCTTATCCATTGGGAAATGGAGTCAAAACACTAAAAAATGACATGATGTAGACTGAATCTGACTCAAGACTAAGACTGAAACTGAAATAAAACCAAACCATACACATATCATCCAAGTTTTATAGCCTTCACCTCAGGCCCCAAACTTGAATGGCTGTGTACTTGAACTCTGATAAAAAATAGCATGGTATATAAAATGATGATGATATAGATTCTGATCCATTGTCTTCAAAAATGGTAGTGCTTCAAAAGCCTACCATTTAGTGCTCCTCCAGGGAAATCTTGGCCATCCATTTCTGAAAGAAAGAAGGAATTCTATCCTCTGTGTGCTGAAATCCTACATGGTCCTTTCCAAAGGTTATCAAACTTACCGTGCTTCCCTTGCATCCCATTTCAACACTACATCATCTAACTGAAAATTTTCTGCTTTAGTCTTTTGGTCATAGATCTTTTTAATCTTCTCCTACAACTGAATCGCATTCTGTGACACTTCTTCTCTTGTTTGCTGAAGGTGGATCATCTGATTGATCCTTCGCTGATTGTCATCGTCCTCGCTGCCAACTTCTTGCAATAATCTCATAACTAGGACTGTAAGAGATGTGGGAAAGACAGGATCAGTTCCATAGACTAATTCAAAAGGCGACATACCTATTGATTTCTTACTGCTAACTATATCTGCTCACAGTGCATTGATGAGATTTCGGTGCCAATTTCTTTTGTTTGCCTCCAGGATTTTCTTAATTATATTTATCAGAATTTTTTTTGATGAATCTGCTGGGCTGTTTCCTTGTGGATAATACGGTGTTTGATGGCCCAACACGATATTGTATTTGTCACAAAAATCGACCATCTTCTTGGACCAGAACGTTGTTGCGTTATCTGTCACAATTTTGTATGGGTAGCCAAAATGAGGTAAAATATTTGATTCAAGGAATTGAATAATTATCGTGTCAGTCGCTTGCCTTGCTGGGAAAGCCTCGATCCATTTTGTAAAGTAATTTGTCCCTGTCAATAACCATCGATGCTGTGCTGAGGATGCGGGATGAATTTCTCCTATGAAATCGAGTCCCCACTGCTGAAAGGGTGCATTCACTGAAACTGGTTTCAAAGGAAGTGGAAGCAATTTATTCTTCCCTTGGAAGATTTAGCAGTCATGAAAATTCATCATTTTTTTGTATAAATCGGAAAATAACGTGGGAAAATAGTACCTGGATTTCAATAACTTGTTAGCTATAGTCTTCCAAAACATGTGACTGCCACAATCTCCTTTGTGGAAATCATGCATTACCTTCTGGGCTTCTTCTTCAACCAAACAGTTGAGAAGAACACCTCCTGGATCCTTCCGATACAGAGCATTGTTTAAAATGCATTATTTAGCAGATTTAAGTTTCAAAGATCTACCTTTACTCTTAGACATGCTTGTAGGAGGTGAGAGATGTTGAAGGACATAAAAGATATCTGAATACCAAGGAGACTGCAGAAAAATATATGAAATAGGAACAAGCAAAACTTCATCTTCATCCTCTGATATTGCTGTAATGAGGTTTATATCTAGGGCACACAGATTTGATTAGGCCATCAATTTGACCAAGCCTTCGCCTTTGATCAACTTCGTGGGCTTGATCTCCAAGTCATACTCCAACATAGCTGCTATCCATTTACCTCTTCGACCTTCTGGATCAGTTTGCATCAACATATCCTTCACTGCTACATTAGGGACATATGCTATAGTATGTGAATGCGGAATATAAACCCTAAAATCCTTCAATGCCTTGATAAGAGCCAATGCATGTTTTTCAATAATATTATACCTTAAAGCAACATCTCTAATAGTCCTACTGAAAAAGGTGATTGGCTTTTCTACCTCATCTCTCTTTTGCATTAAAATAGTAGCCATAGTATGCTCAGATGTAAACGAAAAGATAATTAAATCTTGAGTATAGTTGGGACTAATCAAAATTGGGGCATTAGAAAAAGAAAAATTTCCCAAATTGAATAACGTGATAGCCTCCTCACTCCATTTAACAATGTTTTCCTTCTTCAACATATTGGTCATTTCTCTCAAATTTTCAGCCAAGTTAGGAAGAAATCTACGCAAAAAAATCATATTACCATTAAAGGCCTAAATCTCCTTTTTGTTTCGTGGTAGGTCTATGAGCTGAATTGCCTCCACTCTAGCTGGATCGATGTGAATACCATATTTAGAGATGATATACTCAAGCAAATTGCCTTCATCCATGGCAAAGAGACTCTTCCTGGGATTGAGAGAAATCCCAAACTTTCTGCAACACTAAAAAACAACTCTCAAATGGTGTAAATGCTCATCATTTGATCCTAAAAACACTGTCAAATCATCCAAATAAGCAACAAGAAAAACATCTTTTTCATTTGCGAAAGCAATGTCCATTGCACGCTGAAAAGTAGCTCCAGTGTTCTTTAGTATGAATGGCATTTTAGCATACTGGAAGGTTCCCCAGGGCATTGTGAAGGCAGTTTTATCTTGGTCCTTCTCATGCACCAAGCTCTAGTTGTAGCCCAAGTATCCATCAATTAGTGACTTCCTAGATGCTCCAACTACTCTCTGCAGAATATGGTCCATTTTTGGAAGCAGATAATTATCCTTTAGGGATGCTTTATTCAAATTCCAAAAATCTATACACAATCTTATCTCTCCAGTCTTCTTATGCACCAGGACCAAATTTGAAATCCAGTCAGAAAATATAATGGGAACTATGATACCTGCTTTGTACAACCTATTTACCTCCTTTTCAATGGATGGCAGCAGCTTTGGATTGATTCTTCTCAGCTTCTATCTGAAAGGCTTCTGATCCGGCTTGATAGGAATAGTATGCTAGATTATGTTCTTATCATACACTTTCAATTCTAAATAATCCCATGCAAACACATCATAAAATTCAAAAATAAATTTAACATACTTCTCCTTTACCTCAAGGGACAATGCCCTTAACAAATTCACAAACTTGGGCTTGTCAGGTGTTCCAAGATTCACATCTTCAACTCCTTTCTCAGTGGGAACTAAGCTTTGCTTTTTTGCAATATCATCCTGATAAAAAATCTCCTCTAGAGGTATGAGGCCTCTAGGAATTACATTATCCTTTAGCTGCAATATGTCCATCTGGTTTGTTTCCAATTCCTGATCATCAACCTCATACTCACCTTCTATTGGAGTGTCTTTTAATTTTCCATCACCCTACAAAAATGCATTAATCTCATTATCATCCCAAAATACTTGCCAATACCTTAAATTGTCCAGAACAACAGGCCTATGTTTGACATATATCTCAAACTTATTGCTGGAGTTCATCGGAATCTTCAAGTTGCTAGAAGTGGTGGCAAGAGAATCAGCAATGAGATTCTGCATCTTGGGTACTGTTGTCAAAGTGTACTTAGGGAATGTCTTCAAGATATCCAGGACTGCATTTCTGTATGCCCTCAATCTCAGATACTTTTCTTGGTATTCTCCTTTCACCTATTTTATTATCAGCTCGGATTTTCCATACACAGAAATCCTAGCTTCTTCGAAATTTTGAGACCTGCGATCAAAGCTTCATACTCCGCTTCATTTTTAGAGAAATCAAAGCCAACTTATAAGCACATACCCTAACACTATTGGGAACCTTTTTAGGCTGGAAAACAGGGTTCCTAATCCATATTCCAATACCAGCTCCATCCTTACCAAAAAATCCATCAAAATCCATGCTCCACAGGCCTTCTTCTTCTTGTTGTAGATGCTGGAATTTTGTTTCTTTCTTCTCTTTATCTTGACTGATTTCTGGCTGTTTACTGTCTTTTTGCTGCTGGCAGGTAGGAGGCTCAGAAGTGCTTGCTTCTTTGTATTTTTCCTGTTTGAGGACTTCCCTAAAATTCTTTGAAATCTCAGGTATTTCATCTACTTGTACCAACTAAACATTCTCATCATTTAAACCACCATCATAATACAAGACAAAGGACTCTAAATCCGTGTGGACAAAATTAATGGGATGGTTTACTGGCTTCTCTTTGCTAGTAATCATATATTTCATTTTCTTTTCGCTATATAACTTTCTCAACTGGCCAAATACAGGGATAATGGCATAAGATAAGTCAAGTTGCATGGTTCCCTTAATTTTTGCACCCTAAGACCTAGATAAAAGCATTCCAAACCTTGGTGGGACATCAACAACAACTACATCCATCAAGACATTTTTGGCTGGGATTTGATCTAAAGACACTACCAAGTCTTTGATAAGACCAATACAATGGACCCTAATTGAGTCAAAAGAATACAAATCATGGTATTTTTGAGTAATATCAAGGCATAGCTTCTCCATGACAGCTTTGGGCATCAAATTATGTGAGGCTCCAGAGTCCAACATAGCATTATGCAAGATGAACTCATGTACTCTAAGACTCAAGTAAAAGGGAGGGACTTCATTTTATTCATATTATTCTATGGCTGAACCAAAAATAAGTTCAGGGTAGTCATCTTCTACGTTAACCATATCAGAAATAGAGTCTATTTGCAAGACTTTAGACACTTGACTTTTATATGCACTATTCTTCACCAACTCTGTGAGGGGCATAGACACTTTTAGCTTAGAAATTTCATTTTCTAAATTAAAATAAGGATATTTTTCTACCTCTTTAATGCGAGGGTCTTTCTTCTTTGTTTTCTCCTTCACCGTGCTCTGCTGGTTCTTTTCGTTTGTTGTATTAGTAGCTACAGGTGCTTTGCTAGAGTAAGGATCGGCCGGCTCTTTCCCTTTCTTCTGTGCATCATTCTTCATTTGGAGTTCTTTTCTATTTTGAATGGGACTGATTGTAACATATCTGTTCCTTAAAGAGTACTACCTTTGCTGAGCTGACAGAGCATTCATATACCCTCTATGGTAATCATCAGACTCTTCTTCCAACAGTGTGTCATTGGCCAAAATGAAATTTTGGTCTTTTTGAATATCTGAAGTCACCACTGTGTATTCTTTGTCTTATGTAAGGAAAATTGGTGCACCATCAGCTGTGAAAAAGTGATTGGTCTCAATCACAGGATCATCGTCATCTGAGTCTATCCCTTGCACGTAGTTCTACTACAATGGTGTTTTAATCTGCTGCTGTGGTGGCGATTCTTGGTCCTGCACTCTTTTCTCTCTCTGTTTAATTCTAAATTGTGGTTGCTGCCCTCTGAAATTCATATTTCTTATTTGAGGCTCAGCTCTATCTACAATGGTTAATCTTTCAACCATTTTTTCCACTGTTCGAATCAGAGTGTCCATTTTGCTGTCTGAAGCAGACGCTTCCTCTTTCACTGTGACTCTTTTCTCAGCTCTGGCTCGTGCTCTTTTAGCCAGCAGATTAGCTTCAACGCTTATTGCTATCTTCTGCATGTATTCAAGTGAAGACAAATCTCTTTCACGCAGCTGATATGCCATATCGGCATCAAAGCCATCTAGAAATTTCAGTAATGCTAATCCCACAAGAGGTTTCAGGTTAGCTAGAATAGCATTATATACAACATTGAATCTTAAACAATAGTTCTGAACAGTTTCACCCACATTTCTTTTAATATTCTCATACTCAGAGAGAATTTGGAGTGGGTTATTTTTACCTCCCACCGATCTAAAAACTATGTGAAACTCCTACAAAGTGTGAATTGAGCCTGCTGGTAAGGCTCTGAACCATTTCCTACCTTCACCTCTGAAGCTCTGAACAAACAACCTGGTAGTTACATTCTCTGCTTCCACCTCATGTAGATAAAAAAATTCATTCATCTTATCAACATGCTGCTGGGCTGTGATGCTTTGAGCGGCATCAAAAATGGGAATTGTACTTTGATAATCAGCAGGAATTTCATTGAGAACCTGAGGTAAGACCAGGGGTGCATACTAGGCAGCCATGGCTCTAGGAGGATTTAGAACAGTATTTGTAGGATTTAAGGGAGGTGTTGATGGAGGAGATGATAACTGAGGATTTACAGGTGGGAATACTGATGAATTAGGAGGAGGGAATGTTGTTCCTGATGACTCTGAAGGCTCAGGAATATTAGTTACAGTGATGGAATGAGGAGAATTGATGCTGGGGCATTAGACACTAGCCAGAAATGTAGGAGGTTTGTCCACATGTTGTGGCTAGGTGGGTTCGAAATCATCTAAATTGTAACAAATAGGTGTCAATACCTCAGCTCACTGTATCATTTAGAGTAGTTCAAGTTGTAGAAGTCGAATAGTTCAGTTAGTCCATCTGTCATGTTTCAATTAGTTGAATAATTGTAATTAGGCTTTTGATTTTCTAAATGGTCCTCATAGAGGAACCGAAGAGACACATTTTAATGTATATAAATTGTATCCCTCGAATGTAGTAAAGGGAGGAGAAGGGAAAGAAGAGAGATTTTCTGTAATAAAATATCCATGTGTTAACAATTGTTTCCAGTTACATAATTTCAGTGCTCATTGGCCATTAAATTGTCTCGAACTGTTAATTGTGAAGGAATTGTTTAATTGAGAGGCGATTGTGCACTGGTTCTGCGTGAAATCGTTGAGTATGGTGGTTGTATAATTCCACTTTTCTCTATCTATTTTTCCCGTGAATTATGTGAATTGAATTCCAATGCAGTCCTCTGTCTATATTACTACGAAACTCCCCACTGAATGGTTGGACCGAACTCTATTGAAATAAACCGGAGTTGTGTACTTGAGTTAAGGCATACGAAGGATTACGCAACTCGACATAAACCGTGGTTAATCACTGTACCAAAACCATGAATGGAATTGACGAAACCACCCTGCCCACATCGCACCGCTTTTCTGGAGCAAGCGGTTTTCTCTCATCGCGAGCGATTCCACTGAGCATTTGACACGTGGCATTGGGCGAAGTTCCAAAACCATCGTTGCTGCACGCCATCACACGTTAAAGTCTATATAAGGATGCTGAGCGATATCATGGACCGTCGTTGATTTGGGAAGGAGCCATCGGACGGTGATCGTTTGATAAAGATGCACGGATGATAACCGAGGTACTGTGCGTGCATTTGATTGGCTATTGATCCTAGAAGTGGGGCCGGAGCCAAAGGTTTATTATAAATTCATTTGATAAAAGTGTTGGACATTTATATAAAGTTCAGAGATGTAATTTAATTTTCAAGGACTGTTAATAATGTTTGTGTAGAGCTATAAAAAGGGTCTCTTTCACCTCTATTCACCTCACATTAATATGTCAACCCGAGAGCGTTTTGTCATTACAAAGAGTGACTCAATCCGAGGCTCATTTGTCAGAGTAATGCTAGTAGTACAGTGCTTTAAGAAATACAAGAGTAAACGGATGCTTAACTGAAATCAAATTACTTTAAAGAAATAAATCACACACTCAGAAAACTCAATAACTTATCAGTCAAGGGTTCGGTAATGATAAACCATCCCTTCAGAAACTGATGGAAAAGGAACTAAATCATAGATCACGAGCCTGGGAGCTAGACAGTGACTGTTACTGCTCACTACAGCCTTAGATCATCTCTCACAACAAACCATCAAATGCAGATAAATAGAACAACAAAGGAAATAAAGGATTAAACCACAATTCTGAAATGGAACAGCAACTCTAAAATGGAACAGCAATTGAATACTAAGTCCCGCTGGTTATAATCAAACTCAATCTATACACTCTTTGCAATCAAAGAACATTCTATCACTCTAAAGGCGAATTACACAAATCATATTAATGGAACAGCAATAACGATTAATGAATTATGGAACAATACTGATTCATTAGAAACGCACACAACACAAACGTTAATATAACAGCTCTGTAACATAACAGTAAAGATATGCGACTAACTCTTGAAAGGATTAATAACGTAATGCGGAGTTAACACACAAGTCTGGCTGTAGAAACTTCAATGATTCAAACTTGAACAGAGCATGTAATATGAACTTGTAAAGCATATCAAATAATCAAATAGCAATAATAAACAAACCACACAGAAACGAAGCTGTAATGGTACAGAAGCAAGTGTCCTTCGGGGCCGGGCCCTTAGCCTCCAAGGATACACCGCTTTAGGTTAACGCAGATGCGAAGATGGAATAATCACCAGTCTTTCATTAATACATTGATCAAAAATACATCGAACCAGTTCTCAACAAAGCTGAATAACCAAATCGAATGTCTTACAAAAGATTACATCAAACGTATCTTATCTCGCCATTCTCTGTCTCTAAACTAACATTACTTGTCTCTTTTTATAAAAACGATGGTGGAGATGTCCAAGCAATTAGATAAGTAAAGCAGTGATCCCTTAGGATCTTTGATCCTAAGGGATTCGCCAAACAGTTAACTTTCATCCAGTCTTTGCTATTGCGCTGAGCTGGTGTCCTCTCTCTCTTGCCCGAGCCGATTCTCCTTGATCTTGTCTCCCTATGTTTACGTTTGGTTCTCATCCAGAGGAACAGCGGTTATCTCCACTTCGTTCTTATCTTTAGATCAGCAACCCTTCGTTTTCCTCTTTCCCTGTATAGAAAATAACCATTATCAGTGGCTAAGTTATACATATCGATTTTCACATGTTTTGTGATAGTTCCCTATGACTTTCTGAATCCATGATACAAAAGGTTCACAAATTGTATTAAAAAGTCATTAAAGTAATCATCAAAATCATACCTTTTCAGTACTCCACACACCCCCCTGCTTACCTTGTTTCATGTCCTCATGAAAAAAAATTGTAGTTGACATGTAATGCAGTGAGAGAGTATGCTGGAGAAGGAGTTTCATGCGGAGGCCTACAACCATGTTGAGTGATTAAATAATCAAAGAACTGACCTGCTTGCCCTTCAGGCATATCATACAGGGCCTGGTATCCATGTGTTGGATGCCAAATAATTGGAGCGCGAAATCTACACCCTAACCAGGATGACCCTGCTTTTAGAAGGCTCTAGCCATAGAGATTCAAACGGTCAGCAGCGAACTCAAAGTTCTCATACTTAAATGGCTCTCTGAGCTGGATGTGTGGATCAGAGATTCGATATCGAAATTTGGCTGCATTAGTGGCCAAGTCCTTAATGGAAAAGAAATACTCTAAACCCTCTTGAATGTGTGCCTCATGCATAGGCCCTAATGTTACAATGACACCTGGAGTCCTTATGTGGTTTATATGAGCTGTCCATAACCGTACTGGGTTCCTAGGCTCAGCCCTAACTCTTAAATCTAGACCATTTTCTTGACTCTGAAAGGTATCATAGGCTTTCAGCCACTTAATCTGGTTAGCTCCGAATGAAATGAATGCTTGGAATTGAATATCACCAATGGAGGGACCAGGGTTCGATTTAGTCTCCTGACTTAGCACAAGGTCATGTAAATAGAGTTCACACAACAACCTCTGGACTTTTACTCCATAATGTCTACAACAGTCTATAAAATCATTGACATTGTTGATTTGTATGGGGGTGCCTGCCTTAACAGCTTTTATTTGTAATTGCAAATACCGTTCTAATAGGAACAGAGCATAGTTTTTATCAGGGGCCCTACATGCTAAAACATTATTATATAAAGAACACAAGTCATTCATCTGTTTGATAGTAGTATCTAGTTTATAAGTTACCTGTGTGACTTCCTCTTGTTCCTTCATCCATCCTTCAAAAACCTGTCTTTTAGATTGACTGACATCCCTTAGTTGCTGCTGCAACTCTTCATATTTCTCCAGCGGAACCGTTTGCTCTTTAAGTTGCTCCATTTCTTGCCGTGCTTGTTTCACCATCTTGTGCAAGGTTTTTGTCTTTGGATCTTTTCTCCATGCATCAGTAGAGGCGGGGAGTTTTACCTGAACCTTCTTGTTACGCTGTTTAGAGTTCAGGACCCTGATTACCCCTGAGGGTGGTGCCTCCGTCTGAATTTCCTTATCATCTTTTTCTCTCTTAATCGGAACGGCAGTTGGAACCTCCGAGTCTTGGAAAACAGGCTGCTTGCGGGCCCTCTTTTTCCTCTTTACTTTCTGGTTCTTTTTCAAAATCCTGTTTTGTTGCCTGAGCTGTGTTATCGTGTTTAATAGTTTAGTCCGTTCCTTCCTCAACTTCTTGATTTCCATTGATTCCTTTGAAGGAACGGCAGTCTGTTGATGATGAACTGGATCATGACCAGTTGCTACCTCTTCCTCCTGAGGTTCTTCCTCACTGCTCTGCTCCGGCTGTTCTGGTGTATGCTCCTCAACTGGTTCTGATTCTTCCTCCTGGGGTTCTTCCTCTAGACTTTCCTCTTGTGACATGGGAACAGATTGTTCCCGTTCGGTATTTTCTTCTTCTTCATCATGCATGGGCATGTTCTCTTCTTGAAATTGGTCGTGGGGATTCTCTGAGCTAGAAGGTTGACCGTATTTACTCATATTGGCTAGGATGGCGGCCAGGTCATCTTCTCTTAGTAAGTCCTGTAATGGACTATTCTCCTGCTGTCCCATTTCTTCTTCCTGTTCAGTTTCTGCTTCTTTTTCTGTTCCCGCAGGCTCGGGTACTTCTTCTTCGGGTTGCTCATATTCAATTATTATTGGTTGGCTGGTGCCTTCCTGAAGCTGTTCCAGCCTTCCCCTTATTCGAGCCAACCGGGCTGACTTTCTGGGTTTGTTTATGCTTCCTCTCATCTGAGCTAACCGAGCTGATTTCCTGGGTTCCTCTGGTTGCTCGGGTGAATCAACTACATGCTTTCGCTTTGCGGATTCTTGATGTAATTCTGGTTGCTGCGATGTACTAGCAACATTTTCTCTGTGTTCTGCCTGTTGTTCTAGTGTGTTTATAGAACGTCTGCGTCTCAGGGATGGTTCTGTCGATCTTCCTTCAATCAGTGCAATGAGTCTTTCCCAGCTGCTCTGCTGCTGGGTAAGACTATAACTAACAACAAGTCGAATTAACCCGTGGTGACTAACAATTGCCTCTACGTGCTATGCCCTTTTCATACTTTGTGTAGCATCATGTAATGACGAATTTAAGAGTGCTGGTAAATTCACAGAGCATTTCTGTTTTAGAACAGCTAAAAGTTTAAGGTGTCGTGGTCTTACCACGTCTTTTCTTCCTTCGCAAGTAATGTAGCTCTGTATTATTCTTGCTAGCTCTGTCCAGGGTTCACCTAGGGTCGCTGGCAGAATTCCTTTCCCTTTGATTGTCAAATGCTGGCCTTCATATTGGAAGATGTCGATGACCTTCTGTAATCGTTCCTTTTTGAATGTCCATACCGGTCCGGTAGCTGGTAGTCCTGAGACTTCTGCAATTATGGTATCAGTGACCGCTATGCGTTTCCCTCTTACTATGGAGTGGTCTTCTTGTAAATTCTGTAAGAACTCCATTGCTACTGTCTCATTACCCTCCTGTAAGCGATTGAAATAGTTCAACCATCCTGCCCTTTCCAGGATTTCTCGGGCAGCAGCAGAGATCGTTAGCTGTTGAGGCTCACTACGAATTGCCTTGCCCCCCATGATTTCGCTGCGATTTCTAAATGGAACAGCAAAAACGTTTTCGGTTTGAAACACAGAGAGCAGGGTTTCGCAAAAGAAAACATAGAGTATGCAACAGTGTAGCAAAAACAACTTGTGCGAAAAAAATAAAAATAAAAATATGCCATGCCGTGAAACCATGCCAAACCGTCGTGAACCAGATTTTCCGAATGATGAATTGAAACGTAACACAGGGAATGATGAGGTTAACCTCCCCCCCCCCGCAGTGTGATAGGCTGTCCCAGCCGGCAAATAATGGAGCGGCACCCAGTCTGTAATCAAGTCAGAAAGGAACAGCATGTGAATTTATGCCATGTTGAAAAAGGACAACAGATTACCGAAATTGAGGCGGAGGATGGATCGCGTGATATGATTTGAGGCTGCTGTGTTATGATTTGAGGCTGATGGATAGGCATGTATCGTATTCGCCACTCTTAAGCGGTCATGGTCACCTCCGTTGCCATGATTGGTAATGATAAATATTCATGCGGTGTATAAATCGGGAAATAACATGTGATTAATGCCTAGGATAAAGAAACAAAAGAGTGTTAATATCTTACCTATTGGCGTAAGCAAGGTGACTTCGATACCATTAACATTACTCTGCTGCCAACAGGTGTTCATAACCTTGGCAGAGTTGTTTTTCACCCCCGGAACCATGATCTTGTGTGTATACTTAGGACTGTTATTATGTCAGAATGTAGACCATTATGCTGGCTTGGTGACCAGTTAACCATAATGCCATTCACGAGGAAAGAGCGAAACGTGGGCAGGCCGGCTCTTAATGAGACCTCCTGTTCCAAGGTTTGTTTATTTTGATACACCTTTTGGACCATATCCCCGGTGTGGTGGCCAGAATGGGAATGCCACTTCACTTCCCTCCTCATGATCATGGTAGGCTGGCTCTCAATGAGACCCCCTATCCTGCATTTGACATTTGACATGTTTTTTCTTTTTCCTTATTTATACACAAAGGGTGGTTCAGCACTCCTTAAGAGTAGGAATGGTGGAAGAAGTCTTATTATCTCAATAGGAAGATTTAAACTCTTTGCCCTTATTCCCAAATATTAATAAAAATATTTTTAAGGGAATCAGCATGATAAAGATAACCAATCAGGGCAAAATTAGTAAAACCATGTCACAAAAGGTAAGAAATAAGTATGTCTTTCCATCTGTCCTTTTATTAATGCAGAGCCTTATAGATAGAGCGATTTATGGTTTGCAGATTTCAGTATGTTGTGTCTTTATATTCATCGCATAAATGCATAGCTGAGGCTTGAAGACTAGAAAGAAGACGGGAAAAAGCATCCTCAATTTAAATCATCAAAGAGATCAAAAGTATGCAAATGGTGTTCCGTTGAAAAAGTAACAACGATGGATAATAGAAAAAGGAACAAAACTGCGAATGCCGTTCCTTTTGGGAAAAGGAACGGCAATCATACGAAACACTCCATATGCCATTCCGTTGAAAAAGTCAGCACAGAAATAAAAGAACGCTGTTTTTTTTTTGAAGAAAAAGGAACAGTGGTAACCAAAAGGAACAGCGATAAGCGTAACAATATCGTTTTTCTGAAAAAGGAACAGCAGAACAAGAAAAACCAATATAAAAAACACACATATGCTATTAGAAGAGCAAAAATCAAACTTTGTGGAAGAAAAAGGAACAGCAAAATGACAAGAATTATTCAAATCAAACTTATGTACAAGAATCACTCAGAAACAAAAAAACTTTATGTACAAATTGCAAAAAGAAATAGACCCTTAATGAAGTGCAGGTGAGGAAGATTTCTCTTCCTCTCCTAAGATCTCCAGATCAGTATCTCGGCGTATCTGCTGGCAGAAGGATTCCCGAGTAAGTGGTTTACGGTAGAGACGGGCTCGGTGACCATTTACCTTAAATGCATATCCAGAACCGTCAATAGTGATTAGAGTAAGAGTTCCATTGTCATGTACCTTCTGGATTTCGTATGGTCCCAACCATCGAGTCTGAAGTTTTCCAGGGAAGTCCCGAAACCGAGAATCGTATAACAAAGCCCAGTCTCCCTCGTGGAAGACTTTATTCTTAATGAGCGCATCATGCCATTTGGCTCTCTGCTGTTGAATTAATGCTGTATTTTGTAGTGCAGAGAGTCGAATTTCGTCTAATTCATTGATCTGCTGTAGTCGATTGAGTTGTGCCTCAGTTAAGTCTAGGCCAACTTCCTGTGCTGTACACAGTGTTTGGATTTCGAATTCTATGGGAAAAATAGGTTGTTTTCCAAACACTAGTTGATAAGGTGAGTAACCAGTGGTGCTCCTCCATGTGGTTCGATAGGCCCAGAGTGCTTCAGGTAGTCGGGTAGCCCAGTCACGCCTATGTGATGCAATAGTTTTCGTTAGGATTGATTCTATTATCTTATCGCTACTTTCTACCTGCCCATTCGCCTGTGGGTGATATGGAGTAGTGATCTTATGCTGGACATGATAATTGTTAAGTGTTGCAGCTAATTTATGCCCAACAAATTGTGGTCCTCCATCTGTAATTATTTCCCTAGGAAGGCCATAACGGACAAATAAAAGAAACAGGAACTGTATAACAGAGTCCTCTGTGGCTCTTGGTAATGCTTCTGCCTCAACCCATTTGGTGACATATTCTGTTGCCACCAGAATATATGTTTTTTGATTTGATGAAGGGTTGATGGGTCCAACGAAATCCAGAGCCCACCGTTCGAATGGTTCAATGACTAACTGTGGTTTCAGAGGCATTTCATCAGCTTGACCAGGTCGTCCTGCTCACTGGAAACTGTCACAGGCTTGGACGAACTTCTTTGCATCTTTGAAGATCGTAGGCCAGTAATATCCTGTCTGCAATACTTTATGTCCAGTCCTACGCTCAGCGAAGTGCCCCCCACATGGTCCATCGTGACAGGCTTTTAGGATGTCAAATATTTCATCCTCTCTAACACATCGCCTGATATGCATGTCTGCTCCTGTGTTAAACAAATAACCTCCAATCCACGAAAATCGAGAACTTTTCTGAATAATCTGCTTACGCTCATTAGGAGTTAAATGTTTTGGTAATTTACCTACTGCAAGGTAATTGGCAACATCAGCATACCAGGGTGTTTGAACAGCAACAGCAAATAGGTGTTCATCCGGAAATTGATCTTCCACTGCTGCTGCATCGCTTGATTTTGGTATCCTTGAAAGAAAATCGGCTACAGGGTTTTCTTTGCCAGGGCGGTCCTTGATTGTTATATCGAATTCAGCTAGAAATTCTTTTTCAGTAACAGTGTAATTCAATTCAGCAGGGGATAAATTTTTGCTGATGTAATATATAGCATATGGTTTTTTATCCTCTTCCTGCCCAAGGACTGAACCAATGGCTGTATCTGAGGCATCAGATGATATCTGGAACGGTAGGTCCCAGTTTGGTCCTCAAAGGACTGGGGCTGTGGATACAAGCTTCTTTAGATCCTCGAACGCATGGTCACATTTTTCTGTCCAAAGAAAATCAACGTTACCAGTCAGTGCATATAAAGGAGCAGCAATGTGCGAATAATGCTCTATAAATCGTCTATAATAACCCGAAAATCCAAGAAAACTGCGTACCTCCGTTTGAGTAGTAGGAGTGGGAATAAGCAAAAGTATTTGGATTTTGGCCGGGTCTACCTGAATGCCGGCTGCTGAGACATAGTGTCCTAGGATAAGTCCTTCATTCATCATCAAAAAACATTTTTCATTGCTTAAGCAAAGCCTAGTAACAATGCAGCGTTGTAGGACTTTCTCTAGGGTGTCTAGAGCTGGATCGAAGTCATCTCTGTATGGTGTAAAGTCATCCATGTAAACTTCAAGTCCATCATTGATTAAATCTGCAAAAATACTAAGGATAGCTCTCTGAAATGTGGCAGGAGCATTACATAAGCCAAAAGGTAAAACTCGATAGGCAAATGTTCCCCAAGGACAAGTAAAGGTAGTTTTATCCTGGTCTTCAGGGGCAATCTGAATCTGATTGTATCCACTGAAGCCATCCAGGAAAGAAAAGAACTTCGTCCCTGCTAAAGTGTCCAATACTTGATCTATGAAAGGAAGAGGAAAATGATCTTTTTGTGTTGCCTTGTTAAGTTCTCTATAATCCACACAAATTCTCCATTTCCCATTCTTTTTTGGTACCACCACAAGTGGAGAGACCCATTTACTATCAGAGATAGGGTAGATAAAATTCACATCTAAAAGTTTTTGAAGTTCAGTTTTTACAACATCTTTTAGATGGGGATTAAGTCTCCTTTGCGGCCGACGCACAGGTCTGGCATCTTTTTCTATGTAAATGTGGTGGGTACATAACTGGGGATCGATTCCTTTCATATCAGGGTAGTCCCATGCAAATGCTTCTTGATATTTTGTTAACAGATGGATGAGCTTTGTTTCTTGTTCCGGTGTGAGATTAGCATTGATGTTTAAAGTTTTCCCTGGTGCAATTTCCACAGTTTTACTATTTGCAACAGAAGTGACAGGTATTATTTGATCATGAATATCTTTCAGGGGATCTTCTTCTAACTCATTATCAAATGCTGCTTTTATCATGTGACATTGTGTGCGAGGTTCAGTTTGAGTAATGAAATTGTTAATGGCATCGTCTTCTGTTTGATCTTTTAAATCAAGTGCCTCTTGTATAGTTAATGGAGATCTAATGTTATCAGTAAGATATGATACAGGGTGCTTATTCGTTTTAATCATTGTGACACTTGGCTGCGCTGGAGGATATAGAACTAAATTTTTGCTATTTGGTCCTCTGGTTATGGTCATATTTCCCTGTCGACAGCCAATGTAGGCATCGTCAGTAGCGAGCCAAGGTCTACCTAAGATTAGCGGGTGTCCATCAAGTCGGGTTTTTGGATTAATTATCAGGAAATCAGTTGGATACTCCCAGGATTCTACAGAGACCATGACATCATCTAGAGTGCCCTCTGGTCTAACCACAGATCGGTCAGCCAATTCTAACAGAGTAGAGGTGGGTTCTACAGATGTAATGCCGAGCTTTTGGCAAGTTGTGGTTGTTAAAATATTAATTGCAGCCCCTAAATCAACTAAGGCATTAGGCAGGGTCTCGCCATAAATTTGAACAGTTATAATTGGATTCCCGGGGTCTTCATATTTAAGGGGTGTTTCTCTTCCCGACAATAGGTCAGATAAGGTGCCGACTACTTGGACTCTTGGATTGTTTGTTATATTCCTCCTTGGTTTCTTTATGCACAACTCTTTTATGGTTTTGGCGTATATGAGAATGTCTTGAATAGCTTGGAGGAATGGAATTTTTATGTACAAGTTTTGTAATTCTCCCAGAATGTCAAAGTCAGGGTGTTGTATGGATCGAGGTATGGCTAATCGTTCTGGGAACGGAGGAGAGGATGTGGTTGCTTGATTACGAGTTTGTTGCTTATTTACATCCTCTTGTTGTGACTGATGTTCTCTGGGTAACTGATCTTCAATATGAACTGTTTTATCTCCCTCAGTTTCAATTATACGCCCAGATCTTAACTGAAGGTCGTTGCACTCCTTTAAGTCAGATCCTGGTTCTGGTGATTCTATGATTTGAATAGATTGGACCTGCATGTTGTTTGGATTGGGATCGGGTTGGGCTGGGAGTTGCGGCCTCAAGTTAGACTGGGGATTTTGTTGTAAAGCTGGCAAAGTAGGTTGAGGGAGCGGAATCGTTCCGGCTGGGTGGTACATCGGTCTTTGCCAGCTTGTCTTCCAGGGTGAATTTTGTGAAGTAGAGGGGGTCCATTGTGAAGGATATGGGCCATTTTGCCAATATGGTGGAGTGTAAGGGAAATTTGGCCAACCAGTTTGGCTTGTTTGGTTCAGCCATGGATTTGGAGAAGGAAATGATTGTGGTGACCAGTTTGTAAATGGGGTTTGAGATTGATTTTGCCACATACCATATTGTTGAGCATTATACTGTGGGTTTTGAAAGAAAGAGGTCGGGTCTGGAAACATACCAGGTTGTCTTGGTTGCCACGGGCGGCACTGGTTGATTGAATTCACCGATTCTGGTTCTTCTTCTGCTTCCTTATATACTGCTTTCAATCCAGGAAGTGAGGGGCAGCTCTCCGTAAGGTGGTCTTTTGTACAGATGGCGCATGTTTGGACTTTATCCAGAGGGCACTCCTTGTGGCTGTGTTTTTTTCTGCAACGAGGACAGAAGATTACCATGTTCTGTTCTGCCTCCAGCTGCTTTTGTTTAGCCTGCACAATATCAAGTTGTGTAGTTAGTGTCCCCATAATATCAGTTTTAAAATTTTCTAATAAATTTCCAATTTCTGCACGTGTTACTCCTTCTGCTGATACTTTGTTATCTCTTGCAAACCGATCATATTCTGTCGGTTTTATTCTTGTGCTGCCTCTCGAACTCCCGATACATAAGTCAAGGATGTCAGTAAAATTCTCTTGATAAATATCCCCTTTGCCCATAATGTTTAATGTTTCAATCCATTGTTCCTTCATGCCCCTCATTAATGCAGTTTTTAACACATTATCAGGTAAAGGTAGCGATGCATAAGGAGATCTTTGTAAATTATACTGAAAAAGTTCCACATACTCCTCTAATGTTTCATTTGGTCTGGCTATCATTTGAAATATTTCGTCTTTTAATTCTCTAGACCTACAATAATCCTGGTATTTCTTTAAGAAGGATTCTTTCATTTGATCCCAATTGTTGATAACCCCACCACCTAGCCCCATAAACCATCTTAAGGCAGCCCCTTTCAATGTAGAGGGGAATAATTTCAATTTTTTGGGATCGGTGGTGTAATCGTACCCCCGACATAACACATCGAATTCGAATAGGAATGCATCCGGATCCTCTGATGTGAGTCCATGAAATGTGGGGATATGCTGAAGAGGGATAGCTTTCATGGGTGCATTTGCTGCAGAATCCACTCTAGGATATTGTAATGTAGAGGTTTGAGTGTTTGGCTGGTTTTGAGCGTTTGGTTGGTTTTGAGCCATGGGATCGAATATATGCCAGTAACCTTCTGGGATATCTAGGAGGGTATTCCTAGGTTGGTTGGGAACGGTTTTGACAGGGATCTTTTTAATAACGCTTCCTTTATCCGGAATAATGGGAATACCAGGTGTTTGAGGAGATTGAATCTCTTCAACAATGACTTTCGCGGCACTCCCCTTATCTGTGCTATCTAATGGCTGATTTGTTTCAAGAGGAGATTTTGGTTCCTCGGTTTCCCCTGTTTCTCCTTCTCCTTCACAAAAGTTGCTAGAGTTCCCTTCCTGCAATAATTCTGAAGTGGAATTTTCAACTTCTTGAAAGTCCTGCTCCTCAGTTTGACTATGCACCTCAGCACAGGCTACAGATGGTGATCCTGTGGCCTGAAGGGAACTAGTAGGTGGTTTAGAAGTGTTTTTCTTGAAACCTACTGATGGCTGAGACTCTTTTTTCTTATAGATTTCGTCTATGAAGGTTGTTCGGCCAAGGGTCACCGGCCCCTTAGCTTTTTCAGGTTTGGATGGGGGTTTGATATTTTTTTCTGGTTTTTTCTGCTTAGTCATGCACTCAAAAATAAACTACGAACTTCTATTCAAACAAGCAAAAACAAATCTGTTAGGAAAGCGGATAATGAGCAGGTCTTTTACATGCTCTGCAGGTAGGTTCTTACCTTCCGTTTTTAGGATCCAACTCCTCCCTAGCAGGCTTGTACACTACTCTGAAAAAGACAAATGGCTTCACTCTTTCCCCGGCAACGGCGCCAAAATGTAGATCTATAAAAAGGGTCTCTTTCACCTCTATTCACCTCACATTAATATGTCAACCCGAGAGCGTTTTGTCATTACAAAGAGTGACTCAATCCGAGGCTCATTCGTCAGAGTAATGCTAGTAGTACAGTGCTTTAAGAAATACAAGAGTAAATGGATGCTTAACTGAAATCAAATTGCTTTAAAGAAGTAAATCACACACTCAAGAAACTCAACAACTCATCAGTCAAGGGTTCGGTAATGATAAACCATCCCTTTAGAAACTGATAGAAAAAGAACTCAAGCATAGATCACAAGCCTGGGAGCTAAACAGTGACTGATACTGCTCACTACAGTCTTAGATCATCTCTCACAGCAAACCATCAAATGCAGATAAATAGAACAGCAAAGGAAATAAAGGATTAAACTATAATTCTGAAATGGAACAGCAACTCTAAAATAGGACAGCAAATGAATACTAAGTCCCGCGTGTTATATTCAAACTTAATCTATGCACTCTTTGCAATCAAGGAACATGCTGTTAATCTAAAGGCGAATGACACAAATCATATTAATGGAACGGCAATAACAGTTTGGGAATTATGGAATAATACTGATGCATTAGAAACGCACACAACACAAATGTCAATAGAACAGCTCTGTAGCTTGACAGTAAGGATATGCGATTAACTCTAGAAAGGAATAAGAACGCAATGCAGAGTTAACACACAAATCTGGCTGTAGAAACTTCAATGATTCAACTTAAACAGAGCATGTAATCTCAACGTATAAGCATATCAAATAATCAACTAACAGTAATGAACAAACCACACATAAACGAAGCTGTAATGGTACAGAAGCAAGTGTCCTTCGGGGCCGGGCCCTGAGCCTCCAAGGATACACCGCTTTAGGTTAACGCAGATGCGAAGATGGAATAATCACCAGTCTTTCATTAATACATTGATCAAAAATACATCGAACCAGTTCTCAACAAAGCTGAATAACCAAATTGAATGTTTTACAAAAGATTACATCAAACGTATCTTATCTCGCTATTCTCTCCGTCTAAACTAACAGTACTTGTCTCTTTTTATAAAAACGATGGCGGAGATGTCCAAGCAATTAGATAAGTAAAGCAGCGATCCCTCAGGATCTTCGATCCTGAGGGATTCGCCAAACAGTTAACTTTCATCCAGTCTTTGCTATTGCGCTGAGCTGGTGTCCTCTCTCTCTTGCCCGAGCCGATTCTCCTTGATCTTGTCTCCCTATGTTTACGTTTGGTTCTCATCCAGAGGAACAGCGGTTCTCTCCACTTTGTTCTTATCTTTAGAGCAGCAACCCTTCGTTTTCCTCTTTCCCTGTATAGAAAATAACCATTATCAGTGGCTAAGTTATACATATCGATTTTCACATGTTTTGTGATAGTTCCCTATGACTTTCTAAATCCATGATACAAAAGGTTCACAAATTGTATTAAAAAGCCATTAAAGTAATCATCAAAATCATACCTTTTCAGTACTCCACAGTTTGTTTATCAAATTCTTCGAATTTGATAAATAAAATCCCGAGAAAAGGAAGAAGACCACGTGGAGGTGAAAGAATCAAATAGGGAAACGCTGACAGAGCCACGACTGCAGTAACCAAAACCCCCTTAGGTGTGACTTTCAATTTTGTTGTCGTCATTTGTGGTATCAGAGCTGTTGTTTCCAAGTTTTTTTTGCAAGAGCTGACATGGAAATCTGAGTTGGTAGAGTTGATGGCAGAAGGAGACCTATTTCCAACGCAGAGGTGTTGGGAATGTTGTAGAGGGTCGAGGCCAGAATGGATGCCATGGAGCAAAGACAACCCAGAGATCCTGAAGACATCAATGAACCTGAAACAGAAGAAGCGGAAGAAAATGTTGAAATTCCCCCTGACATGAGGCTTCTTAGAACTGTTCTGGGGTCTGCAGTTAAGTCCAGAATTGAAGTGTCGAGTTATGCAGGGAGACTGAATCCAAAAGAGCTGGTGGACTGGATAAATGAAATGAACAAGTGCTTCAATTATGAAGAAATAAGCGAAGATAAAAAGGTCAAGTTTGTGGTGACAAAGCTGAGGGGACATGCTGCACTTTGGTGGGATGGAGTGCAGGCAGAAAGGAGGAGAGTTGGCAAGAAACCTATCAAAAGCTGGACCAGCGTGGTGGCTAACTTAAAAGGTAAATTCTTGCCTAGTGATTATCAACTGACATTGTATAGGAAAATGCAGAACCTGAGACAGAGGTTGCTGACAATAAAAGAATACACAGAGGAATTCTATAGAGTAAGCATAAGAGCTGGGCAATTTCAGGACACACTAGAGAACACTGCTAGATATGTGAATGGTCTCAAGCTGGAGATCCAAGATGAGATTGGTCTTTTGTCTCCTAAGACAGTTGAAGAGGCCTACCAAATGGCCTTGAAAGTAGAGGAGAAACTCTTGAGGAAACAGTCTGCCAAGAAGAGAGGTACTTTCCGTGGAAAGGAAAGTCAGGGTGGTAGAGGAAAGCCTACAACACCCAGGGATGGAGCTAATAGTAGCTCACCTCAGAATGCATCTACAGAGGATTATTCAAGGGGCAGAAGGGGTTCTTAAAGAGGAAAAGGAAGGGGAGGTAGAGATAGAGGCAGAGGTAGATATTTGAGGTGTTATAGATGTCAGCAAGTGGGACATAACCACTATGAGTGTCCAGAGAATGTGGGTGCTGGTCCAAGAAATGCTGTTGTTTCCCAGGCTGGAGAAGAGGCAGAATTTGAAGAAGAAATTCTACCAGAGAGGGGAGAGTCCTTAGTGGTGAACAAGGTCCTGTTGAAGCAACCTAAAGAGGCCACTGAGCCTGCACAAAGGAAGAATTTGTTTAGGAGCATATGCAAAGTCTAAGGGAAATGATGCTAGCTAGTCATTGATAGTGGCAGCATAGACAATTTGGTTTCTACTGAGGTGATAGAGAAGCTGAAGTTGAAGACGAGGGAGCATCCAACTCCCTACAGGGTGTCCTGGCTGAACAAAGGGCACCAGCTGGTTGTGAAAGAACAGTGTGAGATAGAGCTGCAAATGGGAAAATACAAAGATAAGGTCCTGTGTGATGTAATGCCCATGGATGTGTGTCATATACTATTGGGTAAGCCTTGGCAATTTGACCGAGCGACAGTGCATGATGGCAAGAAGAACACTTACAGGTTCTTCAAGGATGGGGTACATCATACATTGATACCCATGGAATAAGGAGAGCCATCCAGCAGAGTGATTGATCCAAAGACCTTGTTGCTGAGTGGGAAGGAATATCTGCAGCAGATAGAAGAGGAAGAGGTAAGTTTTGCTTTAGTTTGCAAACCTAAAGTAGTTGTTACTTCAACAAAGATTTCTGATTTGCCAGTAGAAATCCAAGAGATGCTAGATGATTATTGTGACATTATTGTGGATGATTTAACTGATGAGCTGCCACCTGTGAGAAAGATCAGCCATCAGATAGATTTTTTCCCTGGTTCAAATCTACCAAATAAGACAGCCTACAGAATGAATCCCAAAGAAAATTATGAAATCAGGAGACAAGTACAGGAATTGGTGGACAAGGGGCTGATCAAAGAAAGTTTGAGTCCATGTGCAGTACCAGCAGTATTGAGCCCAAAGAAAGATGGGGGCTGAAGAATGTGTACTGATTCCAGAGAAATCAATAAGATCACAATCAGGTACAAATTCCCTTTGCCCAGAGTTGAGGATTTAATGGACTGTTTGAGTGGTGCTAAATATTTTTCAAAGATATATTTAAAAAGTGGATACCATCAGATTAGAATAAGAGAGGGTGATGAGTGGAAAACTTCCTTTAAAACAAATGAAGGACTGTATGAATGGATGGTAATGCCTTTTGGGTTGTCAAATGCTACTTGCTTCTGGAACTTATGATTGAAATGTGGAAGAATTGTGCGAATTGTGATAGAACTAAGACCGATATTTGGATGTTATATTAGTTTTAGTAGAACTAAGGAAGACATTTAGGCATCTTAATCATGTCTTGAAAAGGCCCATAGAAAAGCGTTGATAAATTTAAAGAAATGCTCATTCATGAAAGAAAGTTGTATTGGGTTTGTTACGTAGAAGGATTGAAGATGGACCCGAGAAAAAGTTGAAAGTGTGGAGTGGCCTTCGCCGGAATGTTTTTGAGGTAAGAAGTTTCCGCCATTTTGCAGTTCTACGGAAAGTTCATAAAGCTTTCATTAAGATCATGCCCATAATTGAAGAATATCAGAAAGCAACAATTTTAAGATGGATTATCAAAGCGAAAATTTTAAACATTTTGACAAGAAGATAATGAAACTGTTTTGATCATCATATTTGATTTTTACTAAACCATTTCAAGTAAAGTGTGATGCGAGTGGAGAGGCCATTGGAGCTGTGTTGAGTCAGGATGATAGGCCTGTAGCATATTTCAGTGAAAAGCTAAATGATACCAGAAGAAAGTATTTCTCTTATGAGAAGAAATTCTATGCAATTGTTCAGGCATTAAAAAAGTGGAGACATTATTTGATGTCCAGGGAATTTGTATTGTATTCTGACAATCATGCTTTGCAGTATATTGTAGAGCAGCCCAAGTTGAAGCATAATCATGCTAAATGGGTTGAGTATCTCCAAGGTTTTAATTTTGTTTTGAAACATATAAGTGGCCAACCAAATAAAGTAGCTGATGTTTTGAGTAGGAGGCACATGCTTGTTCAAGAAACTAATTTTGAAGTTGTAGGGTTTGATTTTCTCAAAGAACTGTATAAAATAGATCCTGATTTTAAAGAAGCATTTGAGGCTTGCAGTAACCCTGTGTTGACATATAGAAGCCAGTGGCTGGATTAATTTCTGCAAGAAGACTTACTATTCAGAAGAAATCAACTGTGTGTACCAAAATGTTCCATGAGGTAAAATTTGATCAAAGAAAAGCATAATTAGTGAACATGAACACGTTGATATTGAAAAACATGAATAGTGGTCAGCTATCTTGGCGGATGAGAGCAGAAGTAGACAAGTTTGTGAAGAATTGCAAGATTTGTTAATATGCCAAAGGAAGGAGCCAAAACGTAGGATTGTACACTCCCTTACCCATTCCAGACAGGCCTTGGGACATGGTGAGTATGGATTTTGTTCTAGGGCTGCCCAAGACTCAGAGAGGGAATGATGCAGTCTTTGTTGTGGTGGACAGATTCTCAAAATGGCACATTTTATTCCATGCTATAAAACTAGTGATGCCACCCATATTGCTACTTGTTTTCAAAGAAGTTGTTGAATTCGCCAGGTTGCAGAGCATTGTTTGGGAGCCAGAACACTCGTTTGTGGGTCATTTTGGGAGGGCACTATGGAAAAAATTAATTACCATGGGTTCCCCAGGCTCTTATAATCCCTAGTTGATGAAATGGCCAAGACAGTGAACGGAGATGCAGGAAATTTAGAAGTCTTGTAGGAGAGCATCCCAAGAAGTGGGATCATATTTTGACCCAGGTAGAATATGCATATAATGACTCATCAAATAGGAACACAGGACAGAGTCCATTCCATATTGTCTATGGAATGCACCCTAGGGGAATATCAGAGTTAAGGAACCTGGGAAGGGCAGAGCTAAGGAGCGCAGATGGTGAGGAATTTGCTTCAGAGATCCAGGCCATACATGAACAAGTGAAACAAAAACTACAAGGCAGCAGCATCAAATACAAAAGCAGAGCAGACTTGAGCAGAAAAGAAGTTCATTTTGAAGTAGGAGATCTGGTTTTGGCACACTTGAGAAAGGAGAGATTCCCAAAGAAGCAGTATAACAAGTTGAAGTTCAAAAAGATTGGGCCATGCAAGATACTTAGAAAGTTTTCTGCAAATGCTTATGAGATTGAATTACCTCCTGATGTTGGAATATCTCCCATTTTTAATGTTGCATATTTGTACAAGTATGAGGATGATGGTGAACGAGAAAGATCAGCAGACAAGGAACAGATTGAGTGGAAAGAGCAGCTACCTCCAGCACAACCATTGCAACCAGAGAAGATATTGGACAAAAGAGTGTTCAGGAAGACCAGAGGACAAGAGTAATTTCAGTACTTAATCAAATGGAAGGACAAGCCAGAGGAAGATGCCACTTGGATGACTGAAGGAATGTTGCAGAAGATAGGCAGATCAGTGGAAGAGCTCATGGACAGGAGCCCATGAAGAAAATTGCCCTCGGGAGTCTGATGCAGAGGCAATAGACACTAGCCAGCAATGTAGGAGGTTTGTCCACATGTTGTGGTTAGGTGGGTTCAAAATCATCTAAATTGTAACAGCTAGGTGTCAATACCTCAGCTGACTGTATCATTTAGAGTAGTTCGAGTTGTAGAAGTCAAATAGTTCAGTTAGTCCATCTGTCATGTTCAGTTGGTTGAATAATTGTAATTAGGCTTTTGATTTTCTAAACAGTCCTCACAGAGGAACTGAAGAGACACATTTTAATGTATATAAATTGTATCCCTCGAATGTAGTAAAGGGAGGAGAAGGGAAAGAAGAGAGCTTTTCTGCAATAAAATCTCTGTGTGTTAACAATTGTTTCCAGTTAAATAATTTCAGTGTTCATTGGCCATTAAATTGTCTCGAACTGTTAATTGTGAAGGAATTGTTTAATTGAGAGGCGATTGTGCACTGGTTCTGCGTGAAATCATTGAGTATGGTGGTTGTATAATTCCTCTTTTCTCTGTCTATTTTTCCCGTGAATTATGCGAATTGAATTCCAACGCAGTCCTCTGTCTGTATTACTACGAAACTCCCCACTGAATGGTCGGACCGAACTCTATTGAAATAAACCCAAGTTGTGAACCTGAGTTAAGGCATACGAAGGATTACGCAAACCGACGTAAACCGTGGTTAATCACTGTACCAAAACCGTGAACGGAATTGACAAAACCACCCTGCCCACATCGCACTGCTTTTTCGGAGTAAGAGGTTTTCTCCCATCGCGAGCGATTCCACTGAGCATTTGACACGTGGCATTGGGCAAAGTTCCAAAACCACTGTTGGTGTGTGCCATCGCATGTTAAAGTCCATATAAGGATGCCGAGCGATATCATGGACCGTCGTTGATCTGGGAAGGAGCCATCAGACGGTGATCATTTGATAAAGATGCGCGGACGATAACTGAGGTACTGTGCATGCATTTGATTGGCTATTGATCCTAGAGGTGGGGCCGGAGCCAAAGGTTTATTATAAATTCATTTGATAAAAGCGTTGGACATTTATATAATGTTCGGAGACGTAATTTAATTTTCAAGGACTGTTAATAATGTTTGTTTATCAAATTCTTTGAATTTGATAAATAAAATCCCAAGAAAAGGAAGAAGACCACATGGAGGTGAAAGAAGAAAATAGGGAAATTCTGACAGAGCCACGACTACAGTAACCAAAATCCCATCAGGTGCGACTTTCAGTTTTGTTGTCGTCAAGAATTCAAAATGTAATCGTCAATGGAGGAATTTTCTCTTTTAACTTCAATATCTACAAGGAACTCAGGATCTAAACTGTATCATCAATGTTACTTTCAGACTTATTTCTAAAGAAAGGAAGCTCAAAACTTTCATCAAAGGAAATATCTTCTACAAAAAACCACTCACTGGGCCAAGAATAGGATCTGAAGATAGGTCTGGGACTTAGTGATCTTTCTTGTCTTCTGACAATTCTTGGGATAAGATTTGGATTTTCAAACACAGGGGGAGGATATGGATCTGGATTTGCCTTGGTGTATCTTCTTGAAGCCAGTGTGTGTAAATTTCTACTGGTCAAAAATTCTGTTTCAGCCTAACAGACTCTAAAAATCATTTTCCAGAACCGAGGAATTTGCAAGAAAACTTTTACTGGGGTGATCTGACTTTTATGCTCTGATAACCGAAATATTATGACTGTGAACAAGTGGCTGTAGTTATGTTCTTTTCCAACAATTCTTTAACAATGTCCGCCTTCTCAAACAAATGTTTAATGATTAACGCGACATAGGGGAACACGTTAAACACTTAAACGAGCCTTAATCTAGTTGTAATGACAAAATATATCAATGGAAAGATCCTTTTAAACCTTTCGAACTTATATCATAGCACACACTTATGCTACCAGCGCGACATATATTTTATTTCAACAGGGGCCCACGCATCCGTATTCTGCATTTTTATGAATAAAATAAGCATATAATAGTATAAAACTGCTGGATCATACCCTGATTTATCGCCCATGCTTCTAGGCGCACGATTGTCGTCAGATCAAAGGCGCTTCAGATCGAATGATTCTCGTGGATGTCGCGTTTTTTCCACAGCAGAAGTTTAATAGCTGAGAGTCGCACGAAATGGGTGGTTTTTGGGTGATGATGTGCCCAAATCTCACTAGATCGCGTTTTTATGAAGTAGTTTTGCTCCGGGCCAAAAGCAGCGTGAAATGGGTGGTTTTGGTTTCCAAAACCCGCCAGTGGTAAATCAAATCGAGCTTTGACTTCATGCTTTGACCGTGGTTAAACGCTTTAATTCCTTGCGTTAATTAGGGTTGGGTCCCACTAATATTATTTCTCTTCCAGCAATAGAACTAAGCTTTTTACTTCAACCACAGAGATTTGTAAAGAACCGTCGCGTTTTGTATAACCAAGGTTTAACCTTAGCCAAAGGTTTTAATACTGGTTATTCACACAGGGCATGATTATGACCTTCTTTGAAAAAAGAATATAACACAGTCAATGAGCGCCAAGAATATAAGCTCACAGACAGTCAGATCGGCTTCCCTAGTGGAGTCGCCAGAGATGTTAGCTCCCGAATTGGACCCCAGGCTGAAAAGGGCAAAATAGGGTAACAACTAAACCACACTCAGCCTTGTAGCTAGCCATATAAGGATAGGAGAGGGATATCTCCGTAATGATATATATTCAATAAAGTTGCAATAATGATCTGATATTAGGCTAGATAAAATGATTTGAAAGAATTTTAATAAATCAATAGATTTTCAGGGATGTGTGAGATAATAAAAGGGGACAGTTTGAGACTAAGGAATTAGATCAGGACACAGGGTATTTCATGGGGAAATATAGGCAGTATATTTAGCAATTAGAGTTAAATAAGGATGGAATGGAGAGACTAGTGAGGAGCTGAAAAGGGCATAAATTGGATCATTTTCAAACAGAATGAAAAACACAGAGTATGAATGATTTCCCAAGGCATAGCATTAAATGGATTCTACCTTTCTGTCTTGAAAGCATTCAAAAGGAAATATTTATGGATGAGAGGTGGAACATAACAATTTACATATGAAACAGAGGAGAAAAACAAATGCTAAAATCATACCACATGGATCCCACAAATCAGAGCTGCATCTCTTATTAATTCCTTGTCAAACTTTACAATGGAGTGCTGAGCTTTCTTTCCACACTATTCCCCTACTGCTCATTTACATATTGATTTACAAGTACAATAAATAAGCTGAAATGTGGGAACATAGATCCACAGTAAAAGGGAGCTATTGTAACAGCTCAGAACTAAAATTTGAATATGGAAAAGAGAACAAACATTTTGCCTCTGAAAACAAGGAACAACAATACATTTTGACCCTTTGAAAATTCACTGTTATACTGAATGAAGGAAAAGTAGGCAATTCGGAAACATATTTCCTATTTTGCTACTGAAAATGTGAAGCTGGGTTACACTTTTTGCCCTTTTTTGAGAAAATTTTTTCATTTTTTTCGGTTCTTCAACTTTATGCAAACTATAATAATTTTTCTGTGTAGAATTTCATTTTGCAATAAAAATTAAAGTTGTGAGAAATTTTTCTAGCTTTCTATTACTTATTTTTTGAAATTTTTTTATGCAAATTTGATATGTCAACTTAGCGTTTCTTTGAGTGTGCGTTTCTTAACAATCGAAGGATTCATAAGGAGTCATGTTATGACGCAATGTTGCATTCATTGAAAATTTGTGTTTTTGAGAAAAAAAATGTGTTATAACAATCTAGAAAGAGTCTACTTTGGTTTTGTCATATTTACAACGCCAATGGATGCATATCATAATTACTAGAATTTTTTGAACTGGTCCAATATGAAAAACTGCGTATTTTGGATATGTTTTGCAACGCAAGAAATTTCTTAACATATAAGTTATAAACTAAAAATCTAAAAGATACCCATTAGAGAAGACGGACCAATGTAATGCCCCATAATTTTTTCAAATTTTTTTACAATGTATTTTGGGAGATACAAAATTTTGATTTCACTGAATCACAATGACGCTCAGAAATTGTTTGCACCCATTTTATTAGAAAAATAATTAAAATTAGTAAACATTTATGAAATTCCATAAAATATATATTTCCTGAAAGTAGATTCAATTCTGAAAATGTTGGTCTTGGTTTTGACAGTTAATTAACAACCTTTCATGGAGTTTAATCAGTCCAAAGTTGCAGAAACGTATTCAGAGCCTGGTTTTTGCGTAACTGGTGACGCATTAGTTTGGCCAAAATTTGATTAACAGTTCGGCTGAACTATGTTTTGTGTCGATGGCTCGTTAAATCTAACGAGTTAATAGTTCGGCCGAACTATTGTATAACTTTCCGTCGGCCGGAAAGTTTTGCGAAGCCCCTACTAAAACACATTTCGCGGCAATATAAATTGCCGCGAAATTATTCACAATTTTCGCACATTTCGCACATTTCATCTCATTTTACAAAGATCTTGGTTTGGGTTTAAAAAAATTTCTTCAAAGTTTGGATTTAAGAGCATTTCTTGGAAGCAAACTGATTTTACAAAGAATTGTTTTGGGTTTAAAGAATTTTTTTGGAAGACATTTCTTGGAGGCGGCCTGATTTTGCAAAAAATTGTTTTGAACATAAAAAAATTTCTTGGACGTACATTCAAAAGAAATTTCTTGGAGGTATGTACGTGTTTTGAGTTGAAGTAAATATTTTGAGCTTTGTTTCATTTTTATAAGACATTTTTCTCTCGAATTTTTTAAAGTAAGTGTTTTGAATTGGAGTATGTATTTTTTGCAAAAAATTTAAACTGAATTTTTTTAAATTAAATATTTTGTTATATTTTTTATAATTGAGTTATTGTCTAATTTTTTGAAGGAAATTTTTTGAACTTCATACCCTATTATCATGGGAAATCAAAGAACTTGTGCGAGAAAATATGATCGAAAAAGAAACCCTAAGGAACGTAGAGAAGAGATGAGACAATCTCGCAAAAGAAAGTTAGAAGCCCTCTCAAATATTGAAGAGGAAAATCAACCTCAAGTAGAAATTGAAGCAGGTATGTAAATGTAAATATTATGATCTATTGACATATTTAAAATTTTCCTAATGTAAAATGTGAAGCTTAATTTTTATTTGATGAACTAATTTGAAAAATATTTTGTTTAATGTAACAGACATAGATATTCCTCAAAATATTGAAGAATAAAATCAACCTCAAGAAAAAATTGAACCAGGTATGTAAATGTAAATATTATGATCTATTGATATATTTAAAATTTTCCTAATGTAAAATGTGAAGCTTAATTTTTATTTGATGAACTAATCTGAAAAATATTTTGTTTAATGTAAACAGACAGAGATATTCCTCAAAATATTGAAGAAGAAATCAACCTCAAGCAGAAATTGAAGCAAGTATGTAAATGTAAATATTATGATCTATTGATATATTTAAAATTTTCCTAATGTAAAATGTGAAGCTTAATTTTCATTTGATGAACTAATTTGAAAAATATTTGAAATTATAGATATATTTATTAATTTAGTTATTTATTGAATATGTACTATTTTTTCGAATATGTACAGATGAAATCACTATTGATAATGAGATGTTAGAAAATGTTGACACTCACACATATGGAGATAAAAAACCTGACCATGTTATACGATATCGTGTTAACTGCATTTTTGAAAAGTATTTCTTAAATGAGCGGGTGACAGTTTAGGCTCAAATGTTGAAAGGTCTCATATCATTAAGGAAATTAAAAGAAGCTACGACACTATTGGGTATTCGAAAATCAACCAAAGATAAAAAAATGAAGGAAGATGTGATAAAAAATATGAGTAGTGCTATAAATTCAATTAAGAGATCTAGAGAGAAAGATGTTTCAATTGTACATAGAGGAATACAGATGGCAATGGTTTCATCAAGTACTCAAGAGAATCGTTTGGTAACATCTATGGCACGAGCACTGGGAACCTCGCGAAAAAATTTGCACAAACATCGGAAATTTCGGCTGCAAATAGATGTAAATGATGAACTCACTTGTTGGAGAGCTATTTGTAGGCAACCATACAAAGATAGACTTGGAGAAAATGTTAAAACAATAATATATGAATATTGGAAGAACAATTCGCGTGTTTCGCCAACTGCAAGGCATGTGATGCGAAGAAGAATAGCACGAAATCAGTACGAAGAACATGAAAAATATTTCTTGGAAACCACTCAGATAGAGTTATTCAACAAGTTCAAAGAAAAGAATCGTCAAATTCATGTTTCACTCAGTGCTTTTGTTCAACAAAAACCATGGTATGTAAAACCTATCACCGTATGCGACACTTGTTGTTGCCATTATCATGTGGAATTTGAGTTATATTATGACACATTCCTTGATTTCGGTAGAAAATTATGGAAGGATTCACCTCCTCCTTCCACTATCCGTGATTTCATATTTCAACTTCTATGTGAAAGAGAAAGCGATGAACTATTTTACAAAAAGAAATGTGTTGGTGGTAAAAAATGTGATGATTGTGGAAATTTGACTAAATTTAAAAACAAATATCGTATTGATATAAATGATCAATCATTGTCCAACATGAAAGTGAAATGGAAGAGATATGAATATATCGATACATCGATTCAAGGTGCAAATAGTGTTAAAAGAATTGAATTACTAGAAGATGAAATTTTTCTGATAGAATTTTTGAGAAAGTTTGAGGCAGAAATTTACAAATACACCAAGCATTCCCATAGAGTTCGATGGCAAGACTTGCAATTCAAAAAATCTCGTGAAGTTTTTCCACCAGGGACCATTTTGTCAGTGATTGATTTTGCAGAAAACTACAGATTTGTTCCACAAAAAGAAATTCAGAGTGAATACTATCATTCTGACCAAGTCTCCATGCTCATCCATATTCTATATAGACATGCTAAAAAAAATGTCGATCATATAGAAAGCACGAGTGAAAATCGACATATCATTAAAGAATATCACTTTTATATCAGTCATGATCGTACACATGATACATGTTTTGTACAACATTGTTTTGGAAAAATTTATGATTCATTGAAAAATCGTGGAATAACATTCAATGAACATTGGATATGGTCAGACGGATGCGCAGGTCAATTCAAATCTGCACGATCATTCTTTTGGTTGTGTTGTCTTCATAAGAAAACCGACATTAAACATTCTTGGAATTTCTTTGAGACTGGCCATGGAAAAGGAGAACATGACGGTGCAGGAGCATGCATAAAACGAGCACTTGTGAACGCTGAAGAAGTTGTTCAATGGTGCATCGCTGCTCTAAGCTATGAGAGAAACCCATCAAAAGAAGTGAGAAAGTACATTCAATTTAATTTATATTGGAAATCTAATTTTAAACATTGTACATTTATCATGCAATGTTATCTTTGATTGTATTTTGATATCATATTTACAAATTATTTTTGTAATTTTCCATATAAAGGTTTTTCTGGCATATTGGAATCGAAGACGTAGATAGATCAATTGGAAATGACGTTGAAACAATAAAAGGGACTCGAAAATTGCATTCAATTCAAACAAAGTCACCCAGAAATGTGTTTGCATTGGATAAAATAAAATATTCTTGTTTTTTTGATGTTTGCATAGACAACACAAAATCCAATGACGTTTGTGAAAACAAAATGTATGTGAATGATTGGAAACATACAGAGCTAAATACAAAGGGAAAAATGTCTGTTGCAATGTTTGAAGAAATGAAATCAGAGGAAACTACAATATCATCTGATGGTGATCGAGTTTCTGATCTTGTTAGAGAAGGTAACATTTGAATTACTTTCTAATGATTTAAAGATCTAGAAATAAATTTAAATATGCATAATTTTGTTAAATTTATTTTATTGTACAGGATATGTTTTTGCTGTAATTGCACCTATTGACAATGATGAAAATGTGAAGTATTATTTGATGCGTTGCACTGAACGAAAAATGAAATTATTACAAAACTATAATGATCACGGATTTCAATATGACAGAGGGTCTATTATACTGAAAGGTTATTTTTTCAGAAAAACTCATCAAAGTGGAGACTTTGTTTACTTTGAAGACTGTGAACCTGATTCCATAAGTTGTCAATATAGTCACTTGGTGTGTGCAGCACGCATAAAGTTGATAGAAGTTCAATCAAAGAAAAAATCGAAAATTAAGAGATGGAAAATGTCAAAATCTGATCATGAACGAATTATTGAGGATGGAATTCCATTAGAATTTTTTCGAGTGAATTGTCCAACAATTTATTATCTTTGGATTAAATATGTTTTATAACTTCCAGTACTCAACTAAAGATTGAGCTGCTTATGTTATTTGTGCAAGTGTTTTCACATGTACAAATTGTTTGGGTACAAGCACGTGCTCTAGTATCAACTGAAAGTAGTTTTTCTATACATGTGCATTGATGAAAAATGTTATATGTATTGGATATATATATATGTGTGTGTGTGTGTGTGTGTGTTCTAGAATAAAATTAATTTTTCTAGTTTTACTATGTGCATTGATGAAAAATTATTTACGTACTCAATATATATGTTCTAGAATGCAATTAACTGGAACTAGTTTTTCTATGTGCATTGATGAAAAACTAGTTAGATTTTCTGGTAAAAAGTATGGACACAATGTAAATAAATCATCTGCAGTATAGTTTTGTATGAAAATTCCTTTCAGACGAGAGACTCAGAGCACTTCTCCGACTTTTGGTGGGATTTGACCCACATCTCTAATCCTGATTGAAAATATAGTACAAAATTTGCTTGTCCAATGGTCGGATATGTTCAATGTGCATTGATGAAAAATGTTACTTGTCTTGGATAGATATGTTCTAGAATGCACAATTAATTTTTCCAAGTAGTTTTTCTATGTGCATTGATGAAAAACTAGCTGGATTTTTTGGTAAAAAGTTTCAACAATGTAAATAAATCGACAAGGCTACCTATTTGAGTGCATTAACGACATTGACCCAAATTAAACAAACATATATATGTACTGGACTTATATTTCGAATCAAAATTAAAGGGATAATTTGTACATATATCTACTTCTTTAAACTCTTTTTTCAATTAGAGCTCAATTGATACATGGTTAGTTGCATTGAAAAGCTATGTTCTTCCTATTGGAAATTTTTTCATTCAAACAAAACTACATGGAGAGATCAAAAGCAATCTTAAAATTCCAATTTTACTTCAACCATCCAAAAGGGATTTGTGCAACATTACTTGACATGCCATGCCAATTATAGTGAACAACTATCCAATAGAAACATTTAACATTATATACCACATTTGCCAAATGTAGATTGAAACCATCCAAAACTTTAAAATTTTAAAAACTTTTGATAATATATCGTGCAACATTAAAACATTAAACATCACATGCGAAATGTAGATTGAAACCATTCAAAACTTGAGTTTAAAAAACTTTAAATTATATATAGATCGTTACTTCACATGCCATGCCATTTATAGTTCAACTAGATCCAATAGAAACATTTAACATTATATACCACATGTGCCAAATGTAGATTGAAACCATCCAAAACATTAAGTTTTAAAAACCTTTTGATTATATATTGTGCAACATTAAAACATTAAACACTCAAAGTTCATTAAATATCACATGCAAAATGTAGATTGAAACCATCCAAAACTTGAGTTTTAAAAACTTCACATGCCATGCCAATTATAATTCAACTATCCAACACAAACATTTAACATTAAATATCACATGCCAAATGTAGATTGAAACCATCCAAAACTTTTAACTTTTAATTTAACAAAAAAATATAGATCACAACATTACTTCACATGCCAAATGCACTCCAAGCATCCAAAACTTAAATTTTAAAAACAAAACAATTTATAACACATGTCATTACATAACATGCCAAATGTAGTTCAGATGACAACAATAATTTATAGATGACAACATTACTTCACATTCACATGCCAAAAGTACTAAAACCATCCAAAAATTAAATAAAACAAATTATATTAACAATGTAATAAAATATGTCCAAAAATTGTAGATCTCACAAGTATCAAACTGTATCAAGTTTAACAAATTTTAAGACCATCTAAATCTTGAAATCAAATCTATAAATCATGTCCATCAAATAGAGACGGATCTAGCGTCTTTCCTATCAGGGTCTCAATCTGCGCCCTATCACGTGAAGCATCATGGGAAACCTACATATACAATGCACATGTACTTGAACATTAAAATTTGATGTTTTAAAAATGAATGAGAATATATATATCTAGAACTTCATGTAAAAAACAAAATATAACAAAAAAATCATGCAATACCTCATAAGGTTCCCTCTCCATTTGATGAACAAGTTCTCCCATAGGAACATCTGCAGCAGTAAACTATACAATATACATGTACAGTTAAATATATATATATATATATATATATATATAAAATTTATATATAAATTAAAAACTTTCAAATGAAAATGCACGTGTACATATATAAACTTATTTTCAATAATATTAAAAAAAGGAACTAAAGACAACTTGTTCAAATGCTGTGGATGTTCCTATTTCCGTCGCTAGAGTCCGCAGATTAAAGAAATCTTTTATAAGAACCTAAATTCAAACAAATTTAAATAACTCAAAATATAGATCTCTCTCTCTCTCTATATATATATATATCTCAATTTTTAATGGAACTTTTTGACGTAGAATATATATATATATATATATATATATTAAACATAAATTTTAAACTTGTGAAAAATTGTCCATACTTGTGGCTCATCTCCCAAGGAAGTAGAAGGTACATCTCCCAAGAAAGAAGAAGGTACCGCCATCCCAAAAACATCAGACGGAATCGGTACCTATTAAAACACTTTATCAAATTATATATATACATACATCTACATGTGTGGCAACAATTATTTATTTTAAAGTCACTTAAAAAACACTAACATTTTCCAACATATCTTGATGGTTAGACCCATCTGCATTGTTTGAACCAGAGGTCCCGAACGTGATATTAACATTTTCGTCACGCATCATGTGTGAGAACTGCAAATGGTGTTTTAACATATAATCATACATTTTTGTTAGATTAATGTACACATACAAACAAATGTATACATGTACATACACATGTATTTATTACAAATTATACACATGTATATGTAAAAATAATTTCAAACCCTAAGGTCAGTAACACATACCGTTCTGGTGCCCTCTTCCTCATGAAAAATTAGGTCTTGCAAACCATTGCGACAATTTATTGCATATGTTCAGAGATCTTCAACATTCATGTTGTAAATCTCCTCATCTGTACAATAAACAAAATTGACACGTGCATTTTCACGTGCTATCTGTCGATTTAAAAAAATATCGACTCCACTCAGTCCACTATGAACATTGTTGATCATAACATCCCTTGCTTCTCGACTTATTTGAGAAGTCGCATCCATCTCTGATCGCAGAGTTTCGACTCGAAACGGTCGACTCACCAATGGCGGCTCAGGGCGAGGCAACTCCACATCTCTATTAGCGCCCTTACGGTCATATAATCGACCTTTCCCCGGGCCAAAAAATTCTGAAGGAAGGTCATTGTAGTTGGGTTTCATACCCAAAAAAAATTCTGCATAAAACATTTGTGCAAAATAAATAGGAACCTCATCGTTCCATGGAAGCCTTCCATAGGCCGCAAGATGCCTATCATAAAAATAATGAGCTTTGTCTGGGTGCTTGAAATACTGCACCTTCAACATTTTTCTTTTTGGCCCTTCCTTATAATTAAACATTGACTTGGCCACTTCTTTTGTAACTTTTTGTTTTACTTCCTCCCATTTATCGGGACCCATCACTATTTCTTTTCTCTTTCTCATCATTTCTACAAATGAATTAGTCGTTGGCCCAAGATTTCTATACACATTTACCATTTCACCTAATGAATGTGTAACTATTTCAAGGCTTTGTCGACTCTCAACAGGTAGGGACAAAGCCACGAGTTCTCTTTGCAATTTTGCATGAAGTCTTTCACATCTTTGTAAGGTGCATTCTGCCATTTTGGTTTCTCATGGTATATCAGTAATCTCTACCGGATAAGTTGTGCTGGGTTGACAGCCTTCTTCTTGAATGTAGTGGGCTGCCCTACATCTATTTTGACCACTATTTCGAACATTTTTAGCCTATGCATCAATATATATAAAATTTTATATATTAGAAAAAACGCATGTAAAAAAAGTTGTACAAATTTAATGAAAAAATATTGAAATTGATGGAAACCTTGATGTTGTTGGCTAACATCTTCTCCAACATGACCCTGCTGAGAACCAGACCCAAAATGACGCTGCTGAGAACCAGACCAAAAATGACCCTGTTGAGAACCAGTAGCCATTGATTGGCCTTCAGGGGAATAAATATCACCCCCTTCATGCAACGTGCTACCACTCATACATCGATCGGTTGAACCATGGCCACGCTCCATGGATGGAGTAGAAACCCTTCTCCTATTACCTCCTAAAAATTAAAATATGAAACTTATTAACAAATAATTTAACTCACAAAGTTAATAAAAAATCAATTCCATATGTACACACATGTATGGAGATTTAAGATTATATTTAAATACCGTGAACATCCCCCGATCCCTGAACCTCCATATGGGATTTGGCTGATCTTCATTGTTCATCCTCTATGATATATATCTATTGGTTGACATTTACACAAAATAGATTTCAAAAAATCAATTTATAATTTAGTGTACACAAATTATGTAGAACACAACTTTCAAAGCAATAATTTATCATGTGTGAAGCTAAATTTAATCGAAAAAGAAATTATAAAAATGATAAGTTCACCAAATTGTGCTTTACATGGTGGGAGCACACTTGGTATAAAATTTACCACTTATACACTTTAGTTTGTGGGAGAAATGACACATGTACATAGTTTACCTTAAAGTTGTTGTGTTTTATGGATATTAAAATGAATAACTTCTATTTACATCCATTCTAAAGATTGACTGTAGGGGCATTTACTAGATATGTCACCTTTCATAAAAGATGAGATCTAGAGGCTAGCTGGCCCTTTACAGACTCTGCCTATAGAACTTGTAGAAGTAAACACTAGAGGCATTAACAATATCAAAGAACATTTTCATGCTCAGACATGGGAATGTGTCTCTTTCCCTACGCAAAAAAATATTTCAAGGTAGTTAATCTTCATAGACACGTCATCAAGCAGGTCAATGTGATCATCCCCAACTTACTTTTCATGAAATTACGCTTGGAATCCTCTACAACCTGGTGGATGGAGTTGAATGGGAACTAGGTCAAGGCCTTTACAAAATACATGCTAGTGAATAACACTTACTAGGTTATGCCAACAAATAAAGTGGGAGAAATGTTTTCTCCTCGAGGTTGTCCAATTGGGTGTGTAATACCAACTTCACCCATTTCCTAATAGGTTTCTCTCTTAGGTTACAAATTTCTTCCACCTTATTAGTTATATGTTTTTCAATTTCCCTTGGATTCCTTGAATTTTTTCTCCTACCATCTCCCTCTCTCACTCCCCAAATTATTGTCATCAAACATGCCCCATTGAGGATCTGGAGCAATGTTTGCACCATACTTAGAACCGTCATTGCTGCTAATTGAAATTGGAGTCATGTATACTAGATTTCTTGCTTAAGTGGCTCTTACTTGGAAAATATCCTGAGATGAGTTTGACATGATGGTCATATGAGGTTGGAAGCTACTTGGTCTAATTTTCCTTAAATCTTCAAAAAAACATAGCAAAAATGTCATTTTTGATCATTTTTTATTAGCTTCTACATACAGCAGATGTTATCACAATTGCAACACAATCATGTTCCATGAGCATGAATTATGAATGTCGCAAGCCAAATTGCAAGGAAATTTTCATTCATTTTAGGCGAAAGAAGGCTATGACATTAAGGTCCATGCTAGAAAAAATTATGCAAATAAGGTTGCTAAGTCTTGATACTTACCATGTGTTTCAAAGCCATAATGAAGGTTGGCTTTGAGAGTGTCCTCTCAAAGCCCTATCTTGAGATGAAATTTAATTCAATGTCTCTTAGAGTTGCAAGGTGGAATTGATAGAACTATTTTATTTCTTTACCATAGATGGATATCTCCTTTCATCTATACCTTTCTCTACCATCTTATTTCCAAGTGAAATGGGAATTTTCACATTTTTAATGTCATTACCATATAATTTGGTAGTCTGAAGGCTAGACCTATCGCAAGTAAGGTTGTCATACCAAACTATTTCTCTTGCTCAACTCAGTGACCATGAATCTCTTCTCACACTACTTACCATATAAGGTCTTCAATTGTACATGTCACACAAAGTTGGGGGTTCAAGGTCTACACCTATTAGGTAAAGTTACATATTTTATGGCATTGTGGTCCTTAAATTTGGGGGTGTTCCACCTGAAAAAATAGGCATTAAATATGGATGAAAAGGATTTGTTTTAACTTTGATACAATTTCCTCGTGGAATTACTGAATTTCTTGACGACATCATGCTAGATTTTCTCAGAGAAGAAGGTTTTGGAGGAGAAATTGAATTCTTTTGACTTATTTTTGGCATTGAAGTTTGAAATAGTAGTTTTGATGACTCCATTGATGACCTTGCTGAGGAATTTGATGCACACAATATTGACTTTGAAGATGGTTTAGAAGATGTTGAAGAAGTTGTAGATTTTGGTGTTGTCATTGAATGTTTCTTTGTTGTTGGACTTGATCAAGACACAATTTAACTTTACGAGCAGATTGAAGACCTTGAAGAGGTTTTAGATTTTGTTGTTCTCACTAAAGGTTTTTGTCTAGTTTTGCTTCTTAAAAGAGGTTGATAAAGAATATAGGAAGACAAAAAACTAACCAGTGGTGTAATAAATGGATTTCTTGGGAGGTAGATTGGCATATGGACTTTTGGTAGCTAGAACTTTTCCAAATAAGTGAATGTATTTGAAAACAAAACCTCTAGTTTATTTTGGTTTAGACAAGGTCTAGAATTTGAAAAGTGAATTCCCTCTTTCTTCCTCTTGCATTTCCAATGATCGGAATATGGATTGAGGGAAAATTTTTTCCTAGAAATCAAATTTTTGCATTTTATTTGTTGTACACATGAGTTTTTAAAAGCTAATTAACTAATAAATTTCTCACAAAATACACAAAAAGCTTGACACATAAACCCCTTCCCAATTGGCTAACTTTAGACGATCCTAAACACATTTTTATTTAACTAATGAGGGAGATAGCCCAACAAAACTAGTTTGTCCATATTCAAATCAAGTTGGTATCAAAGTACAATTTAGCTCATTTTAGTCAAGGTTAGTTAGAAGAATTAAATATTGGTTTCTGTCTTCAATTTCCTCTCAAAATGAATGTGTACGTGCTTTTGAGAGACACACTAGAGGAATAAGGTCCAAATTTTTGATGAAAATGTGCTATGAAAGTAAAGGTTTAAAGGAAAACATGTACAAGGCATAGTTGAGTACAAGGCATAGTTGAGCCAAATGTTGTTGAGGAAGGGCCTAATTATTTGGGTCTTGCTTATGGAAAACATGATGGAGAATGCTCCAAAGCTAAGGAGGCACATGAAGCTATTCCAAGAAGGAATTTTATTTCGTGTTCATTACCTCAAGCTTGTGAAGTTTGTGTTCATGATGAATGGAAAAGTTTGACACCCACTTTGCAAGAAGATGTTAATAATCATGCAGCTAATGAGAATGTAAAAGAAGAGGATGTTGAAATCTCTATCTAGTCATTGAATTCATTGCTAGTATTCAGAGGAGAGCCACTACCTCATCAAATTCACCCCCTCAAGAAGGCGACAACGGTGAATGTTCAAGGTATAAATTTGCCTTTAATCAAATTGCTTTTGATTATGATAAACATGGTAAATATTCACATAAGATATAGAAAAGAACTTGCACATGTTCCTTTTGTTGTTTGAATAATCATAATGTTTATAGATGTTGGAAGAAGATATCCATGCACATTGAAACTTTCTAAATAAATGAGGCAAAAAGTCAAAGGCCCATTGGACAAGGAAAATGATGTTGAAAATAAGATGCAATTGTTTATTACTCATTGCCATAAGAAAGGTCACCTTGTACAAAAGTGTTGGACTTTGTATCCAACAAGTCATCCA
>CM076576.1:305785717-306150048 GCA_034641835.2 Pinus albicaulis | reverse complement strand
TTTAGTACATTACAAGATCGGATTGAATCCCATTGTTATATTTTCTACCCAAGTTTCATCATAATGGTCAATATGTGACCATGTGTCATGCCACATCATCATGTGGAATGTAATGATGCATATTCAAGGAAAAGGACAGATGTAATATGTGGAATTTCAAGAGTCATAAGTAGAATATGAAGAGTCACATAGTCATATATGGACAAAAATCACATGGTGAAGTCAAAAATTCACACAGATAAGTCCAAAGGTGATTTAGAAGTTCAATTTTTATTTATAAGCCAAAGGACATATTAGAAGTTCAAGATTCATAGGATAAACCAAGAGTCAAGGGGAGATGAAAGGTCATTACTCTTGTTATAAAAGAAACCTAATAACTCAAGAAAGGGGCTTTTGGAGGCTTAGCGTTTGGAGAGCTTGAATTTTAGCATAGGAGAGAAGACTATTATCTGGAGAATCAAGAAGTGACTTAACGTTCCACTATTGGAATGAGTGCCTCACTATTATTTATGAAAATAATGGAAATTAGGAGAAAGGGAGGGTGAAAGGTCACAGGTTGCATGTGAGTAGGTAAATGAAGGAAAATAGTGGGAAATTGAATAAATTAGAGGCCTCGTAAATAAAAATACCTCATAGCATTAATTGGTATCTTTTTGTCATTTTAGTGTTAGAATTAGTCTTAGAGAGGAGAAAACACCAAGAGGAGAAATAAATCAAGCAACCAAGGAAAGGAATGGAAAATCAAAGGAAGGCAAGGATCAAGCAGCTTCAATGGGAATACTTGCAGGCAACACATTGCATGTGTGATTTCCTATATGGTTTTGAAATTCTTGGTATGTTCATGTTGGTATACGGTTATTTTGATGTCATTGGAATGGATTTTTCCAGGATTCGATAGTGGATTTTATCCCAACCTTGCCATTTCCAAATAGTCATGGTGTGATGGGATTGTTCTCGATTTTGAGCTCTGGATTGCCAGATGGTTTCAAAATATGGGGTGAGGTGGTCTCAGGAAAATTCAAAAAGGCCTAGGAATCACTTGACCGGTAATGGAGGGATACACGGTAATTATTGAGGGAAAAGATGGGAAAATTCCTCAAGGATGCTGAAGAAGTTATGAGGCATCGAAGCTCGGTTCAGTTTTGTGATCTTGGAACCAATTTAGGTGTGATCATGGTATGGATAGGGTGGAGGTGGTTTAACCTCTGGATTCCCTTGGTTTTGTTTGGATTGGTTTATCCCATGATATTCCACATTCATGCTTAGGATATGGCACAATCATGAATGGATGAAGGCATATTTGGCTCAGCTAATCTATGGTCGAGTGGAACGTGGAAGTCCCGAACTCGGTCAATATTTACCTATGTTTAATGAAGCTAATTTTCTCTTTCTTTTGGTAAGGAAACGTACTGGTTAATATGTGGCTTTAATGTTTTTTGTCTTATTTTTATTTACCTGGTTATATGTTGGTTATAAACATGGTTTTATGAAAGATTTTAGTCATGTATCTTTTCATGTTTTCACTCATAATTGAATAAATAATTAATGCAAGACCTAATTGATTTTAAGATAGATAATCAAAGAAGGTAGTGACCCTTCTTGTTAAAACTCAGATGAGTTTTCAATCCCCCATGTTCATACTTGCATTCATGACCCATAGGTTTTATTTCTACCAAGTGTTTGATAGAATTCCAATCCCAGTTAGGGATGGTCAGGTCAAGGCCTCGTTCTAGTTTTTGGTTTATAAGCATTTTATCCATGTCTTTTATGTGTTCTAGAAGTTTCATATTTTTCTAGATAGAGTCCTATCCCCAGGGCCTAGAAAATAGCCTTAATTCTCGTAGTCATTGGCAAAACTATGATGCAGGACTATGGGAGTGATTGGGAACCCATAGTCACTTGGAGGCCTTATAAAGGGAGTGAATGGGGCTCTAAGTCAGGGAAAATGTGAGTTTTAACAAGGGCTCTAAGTTAGGGAAGTTAGTAAGGTATTTTTGTGTTGACCCCATTTCCTTAAAGTCATCTAGGAGGTTGAGTCATATCATAGTGACCCTCAACTCATGTTTATCTCGAGCAATCCGGTGAAAGTGGGTAAATGTGGGAGGAGGCATTGCACTCCTAATTAAAACAATGTGAGGTGTAATTGGGACTTCACATCAGGAAGGCCCCCTATATGTTAGTTTTATCCATCACCATCAACATTCTGGCACTAGAAGGAGGCAAGGAAAATTTTAAGGATGGAAATTTATCTGAAAGTTTAGAAACCTTGGCGAATCCTACTAGTCCATAATATGCAATCTGTAAAATGTTTGGAAATATTTTTGTAAAAATATTCAAATTTATGATAATTTTATATAGTCTCTATATAATTTTTTGGCAATATTTAGGGTAAAATAATATTTTTATTTTATAAAATTTGGGCGAATCATTATTAGAAAAAAATGGAAATTAGTGAATCTTTTTTTGGAAAAAGTATATTAAATTAGCCCACCTGCGAATATTATCCCCTAAAATTTTCCCTGGAAGGAGGGCCAAATGACAAGTTGTGGACATTAAGTCCATTTTGAATCTCTTATCTTTAATGGCTCATCCGCAAATCATACGCTCGAGGTGTTTTCCAATATATATAGTGGTCAAATTTTAATCCCTGATGAGCCTCTTTATGACTTATCTCAATTGAAGTTTTATTGTGAGGATGGAACATTCATAGCCGAGTACATCTCTGGTTTTCTTAAATTTTGTAAATATTATGAAATAGATGATGAAGATCTTTCTTATGTTTTTTTATTCCTCACCCTTGAAGTTCGAGTTAATCGATGGTGTCATACCCTGCCTTTTGCTTTGATCCATTCATTTTATCAATTCTTGAAGGAGCTTCATCAAGATTTTCATATGTATGATTACCTATATGTTCTTAAAATTATTAATCAACTAAGAATTTACCCTAATGAATCAATTGAATATTTTTCGAATCAATTCCTTCACTTATGTTGTGACTTTCCCATGGAATATTTGGATTGGGATTTCCTTAAAAGAAAGTTTGAAAATTTGGTTCAAATATCTTTACACAATGAGTCTAAACCCCTGGATGTTAATATTCTCCCAACGTTTAGAAACTATCAAACACCTCCCATATCAGAGGAGGAATGTACTATCCATTTTGTTCCTTCTCCTCCTCCTTTTCCAGTACCAATAGTGGTGCCTTTATGTATTAACAATCAATTTGGGAAATCCATAAATCAAATTTCTGATCCATCTATTCAACCTTCTTCCACTTTACATGATTCAGATCTAATGGAGTAAACCTTGGAATGGTTCATGAAGCCCCATGTAAAGGTTAATCCTTACATTCCTCAGGATGATATTTACACTCATAACCCCAGTCTTGAAATTTATTTTTCCAATTTTCCTCGCCATCATATCATTCTCATAATGCCTTGTTCCTTGATTCACTTGATCAGTATCCTTCTATAGATTCTCTCTTTTCCAATCTAAATAGTGATCGAGTGTGAGGTAGTCACTCTTCACAGGTAGAGGATCAGAAAAGCGGGGCTTCTTTTTATCTTTCTTCTCTTTTTAAAAATCCTAAGTGTCAAGGTAATGCTCTTATAGCCATGATATTTTCAATCTAAAATATTTAACAACCAAAGAGGAAGATTCTACATCTCAAAAAAGTGAAGATGGTCCTCTCGTTGATTCATCATCATTCTTAATCCTTGAATATTCTTGTGTGCTATATTCCCAACCTAATCAAATTAGTGGCTTACAAAATCGTCATCCTATTGATAACATATCCACTGGTACCTCTGATGATAGTTATTCGCACTCACTTTTTGATGTTTCTAATCCACCGAAACTTGATGATAAACCTTCTAAAGGTTCAAGGACTCATCAGGAATTTGAAGCACTTCATCTTTCACTGATGGTTATGTCAGGTTCTCATAGCCATGATGAGGTCCGTGAACTAGGTAAAATTAATGTTTCCTCACATTATTATCCTCTCAACTCCATCTCCTCCTATGAAAGCTCATATTTGAAAGAATATGAGATGCATCACTCATTGTACTCTGATTTTCTTGTTGAAGAGAGTATGTTTGCCTTTGTTTCAAATCCTTCTGATTCTTTCCTAATTGGTACATATTGTGATCAGGTACAAGCTAGTGGTGTCTTATGTTCCACTTCATGCGAAGGAAGAAATAATACAACTCATCTCTTTCATGAGATTCATTTGGATGATTCTTTCCCATATTGGAAATCGTGAAAATCTTACTTGTTAAACAACCATTATATTAGCACTAGAACATTTGATCAAATGAGCAATATATTCACTAATGATTATCATGTCACAGTTGATGATGATTGTCTGCATTCATCTGTTGATATTATGAAACCATTGATATTTTATCATCTACCATTTGAGGATTTAGATGTTGGTCAGGATGGTAAAGCACCCTTGCTTTCACCGATGGTTATGCTAGGCCCTCACGTCTTCAACCAAATCCACAGACAACCTCAAATTAGGGTTTTCGATGAATGCTCAATATTCAAAAATTTTCAAAATTTCAAATTTTTCATAATGAATTTCATGATAGAAATGTTTATTGGCTAAAAGACTCTTATGTAGTTAATCCCTTTTCAAGCATGTGGTATTTTTTCTCTCTTTTGTTGAATTTAGGGTTAAGAACAAATGAATTCATACCATGGATAAATGCTCTAGATTTTCAAGTTTATCATTGTGTCTCTAATGATAGAGTTGCAGCTTAGCTGGAAAAATATTTTCTGGAACATTTTCCTGCCCAAGGCTGCTTGGGAGGGGGGGAAGAAGCGGGAAGAGAGACATTTTCAAGAGCTCTCGGGTCGGGAGTGAATTGGGAGAGAATTTTATATAATATATATTTTCATATATTTTGATGAATATATGCCAACAAAAGCATGTAGAATGATTAATTAGATATAAAAAGTATAAACACATGGATTAAAACATATAACATTAATTATCTAGAAGTTATAATCTTCATCAACACCATGTCCACAAGTCATGTTACAACATATCGAGTCTCATGATTCATCAATATTAAAGTTTTAAACTTTCAAAATTCAATATATGCCATTTTTCATCACTCAAGTTGTACTTGTAACCATTACCAAACTATAACAAATAATATCTAACATGAGATGAAATGTTTCATCTTTCAACTTTCACAAAGCATCATATTCATAATTCATTACCAATGAGTTATAAATTCCAACTTCAAACTTCAAACTTAAATTGGCATATATTTTTACAAAGAATACCATAATAAATATGAAATAGTCAATAGTTATAAAAAGTACTAGAAAATAGAAAAGACAAGTAAATCTATTATCCACTGCTTGACCCTCTTGCCACAAGAAATTTCTAATTTATTTTCGCATGGTTTATTGGGAGTATCCTCCTGCATAGTCGAACGATATTGGTGCTCTTGATTAAATAAAAGTTCCATACTCTAGTACCCTAGGTTCTATTGATTATTTGGAACCTCCCCCGCATAGAGGGATTTGTGATATTGATTAAATACAAGTTCCATACGTTAGTACATGACAAAATCCAATAGAAACATTGCAGTCCCCCCAATCCTGAAATCATGAAAAATGAGTCAGTTGGATTTTTTGTGAGATCTAAAATTCTACTTTCTCCATATGAAATCCAATGATGTCAGAACCACTCTCAAACATCATGATTCATTTCATCACAATGTTAAAAATTTAAGTAAAAGTATTAAAACGAAAGAGAAAGGAAAATTTCACTTTTACTTTAAGAATTTAACATTACCATGAGTTGCATATCAATACTAGGGCCATAGGATTCAATATTAGGTTGCCCCACTCAAAAATTTGTGTTTTCAGTCTTCAATATCTCCCTCTATCGCTCTTGAATTTGTAGGGACTGAAATTTTTTTAAGGAGTGCGCTCCTACTTGGAGCGCGCTTCAAGGGTAGATTTGCAGGGATGGGGGGGCTCCCCCACAGCCCTGTTCCTGCCTACAGGTGTGACCTTCTATCTCTTTTTCATATTTTAAAAGTAAGCATATTTGTTTTTTCACAATAATTTTTACTGTTTCTAATCAGATCTATTTTTTTTGCAACTTGACAACTATTGCGGTGGTTGCATTGGAAGTTTGTTTCACATGATCCAAAATTCTCTATGGTTAAAATTACGGTTTTAGATTTAGATTAGTTAGGGTTTTAGGTTTTACTCTGTATCCTATTAATTAGGGTTTTATAATTATTCTAGTTTCAAGATTGTTAGTTAGGGTTTGCTTATTAGGATTTGCTTTTAAGGTTTCAGGTTTAGACTGGTTAAGGTTTAGATCTCTTTTGTGACACTTTCTTTATTGCAGATAGCTAGTTTGCTGCATGACATAATGCATTTATCTTTCATTTTATTGCATTGCATTTACAAATCATTTTTATAAGCATTGCATCGCTCTTTTAGTTGCAATTAGTTGATTTTCCTTGCATTACATTTCATTTGCACTACATTTTTTCTTGTATTTCATATAGTTTTGTATGTTTCATTGCATTATGCATTCGTCCTATGCTTAGAACTATCTTCTCCTTGCATTGCATTTTCTTGTCGTTGACCTAGAATTGCATTTTTTCTACTTCATGGCATTGCATCAACTATAAAATGTTCATCTAAGCCTTATTTTATGCATGCTCCTTGAAACCTTACATGTCATGATGAGCCTTCCTTGTCCCTCTTTGAATTTGTTGAAACCATATAAGATCTTCCATAGTCACTTTTCCCAAATTTTTAAACCCTAATCCCAATGGTTTCCTATAGTTATGGTAGCTACTCCAAAATGACTCTCATAGAACCAATAATAAAAATTGTGTCACGAACATTTAACCACAATTCACTAACCTATTAATAAGGAAAATATGAATAGATGATCATGGGGAACCCAATCGGTTCATGAGCTATATCATTGTGTTATAGGCTGTGTCACATCATGGTCTGAATATTTCATGATCATCACATGTTAGTTGGAGACGAGATGTGACGTGACATGAAGGCAAACTAAAATATGAAAATATTTCACTTTCTTTCAAATCGAAAAAACCTCTCTTGCTTATAAAATAAGCTAAGATCCCTCATCCACAAGGAAAATAAACACCTAATAAATGATGTCAATGTGAATGAAAAATAAAATCGATTTAAAATAGGGTAAAGGATGGAAAAGGCTCAATAGATATTTAGTCTGGCTTTTCAAGGTAATCAGCAGTTAGTTGGTAACAAATAAATGCTTATGATTTCTTAAGTGACTCTATATTGAGCAAGTGCCTGCTAGCAGTAGAACAACACCAAAAAATCGATTTAAAAATCTATGGATACAATAATCCTCTTTGCATGTCCTCCATCATCATTCAAGGCTTATGTGTGTGAGCTCTTGTTTTTTTATGTAGAGACTAACATGACATGGTTAAGGAATAATATAAGGGAATATACGTAAAAATTGGGTTATTTAAAGGGGAACCCATAGTGTCTATTCAATACTTCCTTTCATCATTCACAAGACTCAATATTTTAGGGGCTATGAATAAAAATATTAGATTCTAACGGTGGCCCATTAATTGTTGTACTTACTACCTCGAAATACGTTTTGCCTATTACAAAATTTTGGTCTCATGCTTTTGGGAGTCTTTGTTACAGGGGTGAAAACACAACACTCGCATTCTTAAATTATTTATTTCAAATAATGGGGACCATTTTCATAAATTTTAGCTAAATCGCCTTCTAATATTTTATTTGGGTTAAGTGTCCTACACTTTTTCCAGATCTTTATTTTTTTTGGATTCTTCTCTTGATTGCTTCATTGCGTTCTAATTTTCACAAGCTTTCAAATGGTTCTTGTTTCATCTCATTTGTTTCAACAGTTTGCAAATGGTGTTCATCCGAAGTTTGATCATTTTTACCACCTAGGCTAAAAACATGTACAAAATGTATATTATTTGAATTTTTGTGGATTAATTGTAAATATTAATTTTTAATTATTTTTTGCTAATTATTCCATTCTTCACTAATGTTCCTACAAAACCGTTACAACCAAATTGTAGAGAAATTAAATTATGTGCTTTCTGGATCTCGGAATTCTATTCCAAATCCCAATTTAAAATATTATGGGGATTTGAAATCCCAAAATTACAAAGAGGCTGTAATTCTTTTTGTCAGACTTTTAAATAATCAAGTGGTTGTATTTTATAATGGAAGGGACCCAATCTACGTGGGCTCCACTCCATTTTTCCTCACCTCCTCCCTTCATCGGACCTCAAGACCTATGTAGTCTTGGAGCTCTTTAAAAATAACCTTTGTTAAGATTATACCCCTCGATGCTCTGATATCACTATACCCTGATGCACCTTACTTCTGATACTCCACATCTCACCAGGACCTCAAATATTTTATTTCATCGGAGCATAAATTAAAATACCTCTGATATTTCAAAAATTTGATGTTTAATATCTTCAATGTACTTCATACATTTGATGGAATATGTTATAAATGTATGTTATATTAAAATTAGTTTCGGAGCATTGTACATATCAGAGCTATTTTTTTATAACCTCTGACAATACTATTCTTTTCCGATGCGTGATGCAAAGCAACAAGGATGATTCAAAGCATAGTTATATAAATATTAACGAATAAGGATTAACGAAGGTTCAATCAAACCTTGGAAGCTTTGATACCTCAAGACTTATTTATTTGACCCTCTAATATTCTTAAACTCCTACAACCTCTTTGGATACCAACACCTCTCGATTCTCCATGACCTCAAACTTCATTGACCCCGCAGATTTTAGATAAAACTCTCGATATCACTATTCTCAATGACCTTCGTTCACCTCCAATGAATTTTTTTATAAAAAAAATTTCATATTAAATTAATAAGGGTTTCAATCGAGGACCTACCTAACCTCGCTTAACATGTTGCATCAAGATTCTTTTAGATTCACAACCCCTCTCGATATTACTATATCTCCGATGCTCGATGGAATTCCTATGTTTCCATCATTTAGTCCACTCCACTTACGATGTAAAGTTCACCTTTTAATATTTTTAGGACTCTTATGAGTTCCCCAAAAACCACTTAGCCATGTTGGTTCTTAAGAGACAATCCCTTGGATGTGGAAAGGAATCAGTGCTTAAGACATTTTAAAAAATGTGTCACAAAAGTAATTATATCAGGTTGTCTTTGTTCAATCCCTTTGGAAATTAATTCTTTAAAACCCTTAATAATCTGATATAATGAAAGACTCTACAATTCCATTAACTCTTGATATCTGAATAAAAATAAGAACTATAGAAGAAACACAAAATGATATGTTGTAACACAGAATCTATCACTTTAAATCTCGGAATGAATTTATGTAGAAGGAACAGCTGGAGTGAGGGAGCGCACATTAAGGTTATTTAACTCTTACTCACAGATGCAATTAAGAGACCGGCAACTACTTTACTTCACTTCATTCAAAGAAGAAAGAACACAAAATGACACAGGAAAAATGAATCACCATCAACAATTGCAGGAAACTTGATGCTTCTTTCATTAATTCATCAGAAAAGTAAGTACAAAATTGTAGTCTTCCATAGGTCCACAACTCGGAACCCTCTTATTTCTTTCTATCTTGCTTAAATACATAAAATCGCCTTTGTTGTATTCATTTTAATACAATTATATATTGTTCAGATTCTCCGATCTAACGATTATATGCCATTATTAAATATACAATCCTTCTACTTAAATCTTTATGTAAATTTAATCGCCAATTGCAAACACATGAAGAAAGATCAACCAACACATACGGCGGACAGCCATCGTGAAAGCATAAATCTAAAAACCCCACTATCATAAATTATGTATATATCATGGATCATGAAACAATCTCATACAAAACTCTAATCGAAGAGCTCTCAGTACAATATGCAATTGTCTCACACTGTCATACAAAAATTGGCAAATACATGCGCCAATTTACTACATCCTGACAGCCTGCCTCCACTGCGCAATCTGTGCTAATCACAATCCCTGAATAAATGAGATCTTGCCTTGCCTTGATTGCATAATCCTCATTGGCATCTCCAATGTGTGTGGTTGCAAGAGTACACCCACTAATGTCACAACTGATATTCAAATTGTCCCTTTCACCTATCTCTCAACTGGGTCTCCACTGGATTTGACATGCATGTAGTTAACAGTAGTAAATCTTCAATTTCATGAGAGATCACTCCATGTGAATTAACTTAATATTTAATTCACTGATCTCTCACTAGTGTGCCTTTAGTTAAAACTAGTTACAACTAGCACAACTAATTTTAACTCACTTAACTGAGTTAAACTACTTTAAAACTCACATAACTACACATCCAACTCTATTACAACTTCGAATCACCCAGTTACAACTAAGTCCACTTGCATGTCCCACCAACCAACCTTAGAACTCTAAATTCCTTCAACTAATTGGTTTTCCACTTCAGTTAACTAAAATCAAGTGCTTTGAATATATTAATATTTATTGTCCAATTATTATTAAGAGATAATAATAATCGACATGCATTCTATTTTTAGAAATGCGATCTATAAATAGACTTCGCACATGCATCTAAAAATAGAACCTCATCTTTAAATATAATTTGCTCACCATTATAAAAATAGAATCCCACTATAAATAGAATTTTCTCAACATTCTAAAAATAGACATACACCTAAAATTAAACCTGTATTCAAAGAGTTCAATTTAGTGTAGGTGCTACATTTTCACTAGGATCGTCATCTTGTTGAATCTCAAACACTTTCTCAAACAAGAAAAAAGGGATTATCCTTCACCCCGATCCTATCTCTAAGGTATTCAAATTTTCTCATGGTGAGTACCTTCGTCAGAATATCCACATCCTGATCTTCCGTAGGAATGTACTGAAGTAACATGATTTTCTGCTGCACACAATCTTTGATACAATGATATCGGATATCTATATGCTTAGATATATAATGAAACACATGATTAATCGAGAGTTTAATGCAACTCCGATTATCACAATGAATCATTGTAGGATCTAAATGAGAACCAAACATACCAACTAGGATCTTTCTCATCTGGATAGCCTCACATGCAACTTGACTTGCTGCCATGTATTCTGCTTCCGCTGAACTGAGTGCCACAGATCTATGTTCCTTGCTATACCAAGAAACAACTATAGATCTGATACTGAAGACCCCTCCTGATGTGCTCTTTCTGTCCATTGGGCTACTCGCCCAATCTGCATCCATGAAGCCATGCATTCACCTCATCTGTCTGTCTGTACCATAAGCCATACTTAGATGTGCCCCGGAGATATCTTAGGACATGCTTGCCACTTCAAAATATCTGTAGGCTTAACCATCGCTGACTAAGCTGGTTCACCACATAGCATATGTTCACTCTGTATTTACTAACACATTAGCAAACCCATCAATTGTCGATAGATGCATGTGCATCCACTACCTCTACTGATGTAGCATCCTCTTTCGTCCAATTTCCTGGAAGAGGAGTGTTGATAGGCTTGCAGCCTTGCATGTGAAACTTGTCCAGTATCTCCTGGGCATACTTGCCTTGAGACACAAACAATTCACCTTCTCGCTGCCCTATTTCCAATCCAAGGAAATAATGAAGGAGGCCTAAATCCTTCATCTCAAACTCCTTTGCAAGATCTGCCTTGCATGAGTGTATCAACTGCTCATCACTCGTTAGTATTGAATCATAAACATAAAGAACAATGATTAAAAGTTTACCCTCCACCACAATTTGGTACAAGTTTTCATCTGCCTCACTCTTGGTGAAGCCAAGTCCAGTGAAATAACTTTCGATCCAGGTGTACCAAGCACGAGGTGCTTGCTTCAGCCCGTACAGTGCTCTCTTGAGTCCGCACACATGCGACTCACTGCTGAAGATCTCAAAACATGACCCTCAATGAACCCATTGGCGTAAATCGCAGTCTTCACATCCATCCGATGAATGCGCCAACCCATCTGCATTGAGAGAGCAAGGATGGTCCTTATGGAAGAATACCTTGCGAAAGGTGCAAAGGTCTCTTCATAATCTATCCCCTCGATCTGTGAGAAGCCCTGGACCACAAATCCGGCCTTTTATTTGTCAACACTCCCATCAATAGCTTTCTTTACCTTGTAGATCCATCTCGAACATACCATTGATTTATCAACCAGCTTTGGAATAATTTCCCAAGCACTGTTTTTGACAATGGAGTCATACTCCTTCACCATTGCATCTAACCATGTGGGCTCCTGCACTGCTTCCTGAAAATAAGATGGATCAGTCACAATAAATTTTCTCATGAGAGCCATGTATCTAGTGAATCGATCAGGAGACTATCTCTGTCTGTGCTGTGAAGTAGGGACTCCTACATTCTGTGCCGCATCAAGCTTCAGCCTCTCAACTTCTGTGGTACGCCTTCTGCCAGTTATGATGTTTGGCTCTGCATGAGTGGACTCCTCCACTCCATGAACCTCCTCCTATGGTTGATCCACATCTATAGACTCATCTTTGTGAAACAATCGCCCTCCTCTCGCATGTGTCTAGCTCCCTCTCAAGCGAAAACCCCATGGTTTTTTGCTTTCTCCTCATTGAATTTTATATCTTTCTGCATCACAATCATTCGAATATTTGGCAAATACACGTAATATTTATGGGGTGTTTCTATGTACCCTGCGTCATCCCAACTTCTGGGCATCTTCGGGCTCCAAACTTTCTCTCGACATTCTCGGTCAAGGGCACACAAATGATGAGTCAAGATCTTAAAGTGAGAAACATCCGATCTCTTTTTACAGCCGAGCTTCTTCAGGTGTACTCATGCCAAGTACTCTATGAGGACAACGGTTTTGCACATAAACCGCAGTGTTGCATGCTTCTTCCCACAAATGCATTGGTAGGCCCTGATCACGCAACATCGCTCATGCAACACCCACTATCATTTTGTTCTTCCTCTCTACAACCCCATTTTGTTGTAGGTTATGAGGCGCTATGAGTTATCTTCGAATTACTTCTTTGCTATAGAAGTCTTTGAATTCGTTTGAGATGTATTCTCCACCATTATCACTCTACAGAGACTTTACTTGCTTCCTCGACTCTTTCTCAACCAATGCCTTAAACTCAAATAACTTTGAGAATGTTTGATCCTTCTTCTACATGAAGAATATCCAACATTTACATGAAAAGTCATCAACAAAAATAACATAATACCTATGTATTTTTGTTGAAGCAACTGAGAATGGTCCACACACGTCTGTGTGAACTCTCTCAAGGATCACCGAAGCACGGTTATCCTTTTCATGAAAGGTGGAATTTACATACTTCCCCATGGTGCAACCCTTGCACTGATCTAACTAAGAAAGTGTTCCCATTGGAAGTCCAATAAATATTTGCTGCATGACTTTCAAAGCTCCATGATGAAGATGGCCCAATCGCCTATGCCATAATTTACCCTCATCTTGGCTCACCACTTTTTCTGCTTTGCCCATCATGGAAGCGTAGCCTTCTACCTCCAACTTGTAGTGATTCTTGACTCGAATCCCTATCCTCTTGGCCTGACCCATTGTTTTATGTTGCAGGAAAGATTTTCCATCACTGAAAACAATGTCATAGCCTCTATCCTCCAACATCGCGACTGAGACCAAGTTTTTCTTCAGACCTAGAACATGGATAACATCTTTCAATAGAAATGGTTTACCTGACTCCCTCTCAAAGGTAATGGTACCACTTTGGCCGCATTGTGTTGAGATTCAACAAGATTATGAGCTTAGTGAAAAGAGTCGCCTTCACTAAGTGGGCCCGCAGGCTATTTTTGGCGCAAGTCTATTTTTAGACTATGTCTATTTTTAGACATGTCGATCATATTCTATGAGTTGCAGGATGTTATTTTTGGATGGTTGGTCAAGTTGGAAAAATAGATGGACTTCTATTTTTAGACATATTGGGCGGAATCTATTTTTAGATTGCCAGTCTAAAAATAGATATGTCGAATATTATTAGCTCTTAATAATATTTGGACTCTAAACATTATCTTATCCTCTTGGAGCACTTCATTTAAGTGCACGTCAAAAAGGCATGAAGAGTCGAATAAAGAATTATGCTATTCTAGGTTTACCGGAGCTATTGCAGGGAGGACAGCTTGAGCTAGTGGTATCTAGTCTAACCGATTGATACACTAGTGAGAGTGGTGTGAATTAATTAATAACTAATTCACTAAATATTAACTCATTAATCAACTGAAGAATACATCAGTTAACTACAGTGCATGGACAGTTTCAGTGGAGACCAGTGGAGAGGTAGGTGAAAGAGCAAGTGTGACTATCAGTTGTGACTATAGTGATGCATTGATTGCATCCAACACTTAGTGGAGATGCCAATGAGGATTGCGTGAGCAAGGCTGGGGCAATTCGAATTCATTCAAAGCCATTCTTCGAAATAGGATTGTGCAATAGAGTGTTGCACACAGGCGTAGATTGACGTGGCCAGATTTGCTAGACTTGGACCGATTAGTGTAGCGATTGTATTGTACTGAGAGCTTGATATGATCAGCTTTGTATGAGGATTTTTACATGATATCTATGACATATATTATATATAGATAGTTGGGGTTTTCAGCTTCAGGCTTTCCCGTTAAACAACTATGTTAATTTGTGTGAATTTTTATTGTTTCATGTGTGCATTGCAATCTTGATTTAATTTCCGCAAATGATCAATGGTGGAATAGATTCTGTATTTTGCATGAAGTTATAATAGTGTGAGATTAGGAGACATATAACACATAATTTATATAATTAGTACATGGTATCAAAGCAGTGTTGATCATTGGAGGAGATTGCAATTATTGAAGCGATTGAGTTTTGTGTCAGGAACTTAACTTGTCGTTGTGGTGTTTTTGGTGTCGGTTGTTAACCATTGTAGAAATGTTTTCAACTACTGCATCAGAGGGCGTCTCGTAGGAAGCTCGAATTATATTGCATGGAAGGATAGGATGGAGGCGGTGTTGGAGGATAATGGGTTGAAGGAGTTCATAGATGCAGAAATTCCAAAACCTGCTTCTAGCGATGCTGCCGCACTTGACGCATGGCAAAAGAAGACAGCAAAGTGTCGAAGGATTCTGTTGGAAGGTGTGAAGGATCACATAGTATCCAGCCTTCATGGTAAGGCTTCTCCATTCTTGATGTGGAAATCTTTGACAGATTTATTCCAAAGCAAGAGCGACCAGAGGAAGTTGGCGCTCAAGGACAAACTCAGGAACATAAAGATGGAGAAAGGCGACAGTATGCCCAAGTACCTCACGAAGTTCATCCAATGCAAGGATGAGCTAGGAAGTGTGGGGGTTACTGTTGATGATGAGGACTTGGTGAGCTTGGCTCTCCTTGGGCTTCCGAAGAGTTGGCACTCCTATCAGGACTCTGTCAATGGTCGGGAGAAATTGCCAGGATGGGAGCGACTTTGGTCGGATCTTGTGCAAGAGGAGATGAGGCGATATCAGTGATGGATCTTCATCAAAGAACTCAGATGAAGAAAATTGTGCTTTGGCTACCAAAGCAAGGAAGGGGAAGAGCAAGAAGAATGCTTCTCAATCTAGTGCGAAAGGAAAGAAGCAGGACATGTCCAAGGTGAAGTGCTTTCACTGTCACCAACATGGACATTATGCCACTAAGTGTCCACAAAAGAAGAAAAATAAGTAGGTTGTTGGATCTGCAGCTGGAGAGGCCTTAGCCTCGCAGTTTGAGCTGGATATTTTGCTGATCGCATGCTTGGTCTCAAGTGTGATGGGTTCAGTGTGGTTTCTTGATAGTGGTGCGTCTTTTCATATGACCGGAGACAAATATTTGTTTACTGATCTGGATGAGAAAGATCTTGGAGTGCACATCGAGATGGGCGATGATGGTAGATATAGTGCGACCGGTATCGATACCATTTCCTTTGAGAGGGAGTCTAGTAAACCCTTCGTATTGAAGGAAGTGATGCATGTTCCAGGATTGAAGAAGAATCTTATCTCTGTGGCAATGTTAGAAGACAAGGGATATGATGTTTTCTTTAGCGAGGGAAAGGCTTTCCTGCGTAGTAAGGCAACTGGTGAGACTCGGAGGATAGGGGTTCGAGTTAAGAACCTTTATCAATTGCAGGTAGATGGCTGCGCAGCAATGGCATGCAAGGCAGAAGGAGTGGTGAGCCGGGATGATGGCGAGTTGTGGCACCGGAGATTGGGCCACCTTCACCATGGAGCTTTGTACCTTGCGCAAATTTACAGACGAGATTCCCAGTGGCGCACTTGGCATGTACCGCATTAGCAAGGGATGTACTTTGGGAAAATTTGTGAAATCCACCTTTCATGAGAAGGATAGTCGCACCACGACGATCCTTGAGAGAATTCACACAGACGTGTGTGGACCTTTTTCAATAGCTTCGATAGCAAAGCACAGGTATTATGTGATCTTTGTTGATGACTTTTCTTGGAAGTGCTGGATCTTCTTCATGCAGAAGAAGAGCGATACATTCTATAAGTTCTGTGAGTTTAAGGCACTGGTGGAGAAAGAGTCGGGGAAGCAAGTGAAGGCTCTTAGGAGCGAAAATGGTGGTGAATTCATCTTTGGCGAATTCAAGGACTTTTGCAGCGTAGAAGGAATTCGAAGAGAGCTCATAGCGCCTCATAACCCATAGCAGAATGGGGTCGCGAAGCGAAAGAACAGAATGATCGTGGGTGCTACACAGGCGATGTTGCATGATCAGGGCCTTCCCATAAACTTGTGGGCTGAGGCATGCAATACTGTGGTTTATGTGAAAAACCGTTGTCCTAACAGAGTACTTGGCATGAGTACACTCGAAGAGGCGTTTTCTGGTAAGAAGCCTGATATTTCTCATTTGAAGATTTTTGGCTCACCTGTTTACATTCATGTGACGAAGGATGCCAGGAAGAAGCTGGAGCCGACCGCAGAGGTTGGGATATTTGTGGGGTACACTGATAGGCCCCACAACTATCGTGTGTATTTTCCAGACAGTCGCAAGACTGTTGTGCGATGGGATATCAAATTTCATGAGGAGAAAGCCATGAAGTGTTCGTTTGAGAGGAAGCCACACTTGCATGCAGCTGAGGAGCTATTAGTTCCTAAGGATGAGTCCCAGGATGTGGATCAGCCACAAGAGGGAGGTTCATGGAGGAAGAAATCACCATGTAGCGCAACTCATCGCAGGGAGGAAGCGCACTGCTGTAGCCGAGCGACCGACCTTGATGCAACAGAACGTAGGAGCACTCACATCAATATCGCATAGAGACCACTCGACCGATTTATCGGATACATGGCTCTCGATGAGCAAGTGTACGTACGGAGCCATCCTCTTTCGAGGAAGCTGTGGAGGACCCTACATGGGTAGATGCCATGGTGGAAGAGTATGATTCGATTGTCAGAAACAGTGCATGGGAGATTGTCCCAAGGCCGGAAGAGAAATCAGTGGTAGGTTCGAGATGGATATACAAAGTGAAGCAAGATGCTGACGGGAGTGTCGAGAAGTAAAAGGAAAGATTTGTTGCCCGGGGCTTCTCACAAATTGATGGGATCGACTATGAAGAAACCTTTGCACCTGTCGCAAGGTATTCTTCCATACGGAGCATCCTAGCTCTCTCAGCGCAGATGGGTTGGCACATTCATCAGATGGATGTGAAGACTGCGTTCCTCAATGGATTCATTGAGGAGGAGGTGTACATAAAGAGCAACCCAAAGGACTCAAATTCTCACAAGTCTCATGTGTGCAAATTAAGAGAGCGTTGTATGGGCTGAAACAAGCACCCCGTGCTTGGTACACACGGATAGATAGTTTTTGCACCGGACTTGGTTTTACCAAGAGTGAGGCAGATCCTAACCTGTACCAGATTGTGGTTGAGGGTAATTTTTTGATCATTTTACTTTATGTAGATGATTTGATACTAACAGGTGATGAACTGTTGATACACTCATGCAAGGCAGATCTTGCAAAGGAGTTTGAGATGAAGGACTTGGACCTCCTTCATTATTTCTTGGGATTGGAAATTTGGCAGCGGAAGGGTGGACTATTTGTGTCTCAAGGCAAGTATGCCCGGGAGATACTGGAGAAGCTCAAAATACAAGGCTGCAAGCCTATCGACACTCCTATTCCTGGTGGTTGGAGGAAAGAGGATGCTACATTGGCAGAGGTAGTGGATGCCACTGTTTATCGACAGTTGGTTGGTTCGCTCATGTATTTGGTCAATACACGACTGGACATATGCTATGCTGTTAACCAGCTTTCACAAGCTATGGTTAAGCCTACCAAGCTCTTTTGAAAGGGCAAAGGGGCATGCCCCTGGTGGTCCTGGCTATCGGGATAGCGGACCGTGGCACAGACAAATGGATGTAGATTGGGAAGGGAGCCCACCCGATGCAAGAGCACATCCGGGGAGCGATTTTTAGTAATGGAGACAAGCCAGCAGCTTGGCACAACAAGAAACAGAGGATCCATGGCACTACCAATGGAGTATTTAGCATATGGCAGCAAGTTTGGCTGCATGTGAGGCTATATGGATGAGGAAGATCCCGGTCGGAAGAACGGCTCACACTTCGTAGCCCACCGTGATATATCATGATAACCGCAGTTGTATTAAACTCCTCAATCCGTATTTCGGCGGGGGATAGATCTAAACATATTGACATCCGGTACCATCATATCAGAGATTGTGTGCAGCGGAAGATCATGTTGCTTTCTTACATTCCTACGAAGGATCAGGATGCAGATATTCTGACGAAGGCGCTCACCAGGAGCAAATTCGAATACCATAGAGACAGGATCGGGGTGGTAGATAATCCCTATCTTGTTGAGAGGGAGTGTTGAGATTCAACAAGATGATGAGCTTAGTGAAAAGAGTCACCTTCACTCAGTGGGCCCGCAGGCTATTTGGCGCAAAGTCTATTTTTAGACTATGTCTATTTTTAGACATATGGATCATGTTCTATGAGTTGCAGGATGCTATTTGTGGATGGTTAGTCAAGTCGGAAAAAATAGATGGACTTCTATTTTTAGACATATTGGGCGGAATCTATTTTTAGATTGCCAGTCTAAAAATAGATATGTCGAATATTATTAGCTCTTAACAATATTTGGACTCTAAACATTATCTTATTCTCTTGGAGCACTTCAGTTAAGTGCACAGATGTGGCACAGGAGCTGACAGAAGGAATTACACTATTCCTGAGGGTTTACTAGAGCTATTTCATGGAGGACTTCAGTTAGAACTCATGTGACAGAGTTTGGTGGAGTTGTAGAAGTAGTTGGTGGAGTTGTGTTCAGTTTAACTCAGTTAGACACAGTTGAGCTAGTTGTATCTAGTCTAACTGATTGATACACTAGTGAGAGTAGTGTGAATTAATTAATAATTAATTCACTAAATAATAACTCATTAATCAACTGAAGAATACATCAGTTAACTACAGTGCATGGACAGTTTCAGTGGAGACCAGTGGAGAGGTAGGTGAAAGAGAAAGTGTGACTATCAGTTGTGACTATAGTGATGCATTGATTGCATCCAACACTCAGTGGAGATGCCAATGAGGATTGCGTAGTGCAAGCCAGGTGGATTCAAGTTCATTCAGAGCCATTCTTCAACAGGGATTTTGTAATAGAGGCAAGCTAGTAGGTGGCGGAGATCGGTGTACGGATTTGCTAGATCAGACCTGATTAGTGTGTAATGATTGTATTGTACTGAGAGCTTGACATGTTTAGCTTTGTATGAGGATTTTTACATGATCTCTATGACATATATTTTATATAGATAGTTGGGGTTTTTAGCTTCAATCTTTCCCGTTAAATCACTGTGTTAATGTGTGTGAATTTTTATGGTTTCATGTGTGCATTGAAATTGTGTTAATTTCCGCATGTGACATCAATGGCGGAATAGATTTTGTATTGTGCAGAAGTCAAATAAGTTGTGTGACTGTGGAGAATATTATATATAACACATTATTTATATAATTTTTACACATTGAATCATCCATTTGCTACCATATCGATATGCATTTGGAGATCTTTCTCCTCCAAGTCACCGAAAAGCTCCTTATCTTCCGTCATGTGGAAGGAAGTACCACTATCAAGATACCATCCCACTGCGCTTGAAACCAAGTATGCGATCAATGAGAAATCAAGTTCAAATTGCAAGGCAAGGGCCTCACCAGCTGCAGCTCCAACATCCTTCTTGTTCTTCTTTTCCTATGGGCAGTTAGTGGCGAGATGCCCATGTTTGTGACAGTGAAAACACTTCACTTTGGACAAATCCAGCTTCTTCCCTTTAGCCTCGGATTTTGAGTGGAATTTCTTCCCCTTCCCTTTTCTCTCGTTTCGAGCCAAAGACAATCCTCTTTCATCATCATTCTTTGATGAAGATCCATCTCTCGGTGTTCCGCCCGAACTCCTCCCCGCACTAGATCCGACCACTGCTGTTCCCAATCCGACATTTCGTCCGTTGACGCAGTCTTGATAACTATGCCAACTATTAGGAAGTCCCAAGAGAACCAAACTCACGAAATCATCATCATCAACCATGATTCCCACACTCCCCAGTTCATCCTGACATTGGAAAAAATTTGTGAGATACTTAGGAATATTGTCACCCTTCTCCATCTTGATCTTTCTAAGTTTATCCTTCAGCACCAATTTCCTATGGTCACTGCTAATTTGGAAAAGATCCATTAAAGCCTTCCACATAGAAAATGGAGTGGCTTTCCCATGAAGGCTTGAGACAATATGGTTTTGCACACCTTCCAACAGAATCCCTCTTGTTTTATTTACTTTCTTTTTCCAGGCGTCAAGTAATGCAGCATCCGTCGAAGTGGGCTTAGGAACATCACTGTTGATGAATTCCTTCAAGCCATTATCTTCAATCACCGCCTCCATCCTATCCTTCCATGCAATGTAGTTCGAGCTACCCTCGAGTGCATACTCTAGCCGCAAACCATTGAAATCCATTTCGATGTTTACTCAACTGTCGCACCAAGAAATTCTTGCAGCAAATTCGAATTGTTTCTACCAACAAACTCAGCTACTGCTTCAATATTGCAATCTTCTTTGCTCCGATACCATGTAGAAATTTTAATACAATTATGTATTGCCTAGATTCTCCTGATCTAACAATTATATGCCACTCTTAAATACAGAATCCTTCTACTAAAATCTTTACGGAAATTTAATCGCTGATTGCAAACACATGAAGAAAGATCAATCACACATAACACAAATACTTTTACTGGGAAAGCATAAAGTTGAAAACCCCACTATCATATATTATGTATATATCATGGATCATGAAAAAATCTCATACAAAACTATAATCCAAGAGCTCTCAGTACAATATACAAGCGTCTCACACTGTCATGCAAAAATTGGCTCACACATGCACCAATTTACTACCTCCTCACATCATGCCTCCACTGTGCAATCCCTACTGATCAAAATCCCTGAATGAATGAGATACTTCCTTGCCTTTATTTCCCAATCATCATTGGCATCTCCAATGTGTGTGTGGTTGCATGAGTGCACCCACTAATGTCACAACAAATAGTCAAAATGTCCCTTTCACCTATTCCCCTCAACCGGCTCATCTGATCCCATATGCATGTATAATATATTTCTTCGCCAGCATGTGAGAACATTTTTGTAATCACTAAGTAATTAATTCATTGATCTCTCACTAGTGTATCTTTACTACAACTAGTTATAACTAGCACAACTGATTTTAACTCACTTAACCGAGTTAAACTATTTTACAAATATATATAACTACACATCCAACTCTTTTACAACTTCAAATCACTCAGTTAAAAATATTTCCACTTGCATGTCCCACCAACCAAACTTAGAACTCGAAATTCCTTCAACTAATTGGTTTTCCACTTCAATTAACTGAAATCAAGTGCTTCAAGAGAATATATTAATATTTATTTTCCAATTATTATTAAGAGATAATAATAACCAACATGCATTCAATTTTTAGACATGCGATCTATAAATAGACTTCTCACATGCATCTAAAAATATAATCTCATCTATAAATAGATTTTTCTCACCATTCTAAAAATAGACTCCCGCTATAAATAGAATTTGCTCAACATTCTAAAAATAGACATACACCTAAAAATAGCCTATAGGCCCAACCCAGTGTAGGTGCTTAATTTCACTAGGATCATCATCTTGTTGAATCTCAACATTTGTAACCGCTAGGAACTTCTTGAAACTACTCAAACTATTTAATTTTTTTAAATTTCTTATTACATTGGTAATTAGAGCACATCATTACAACATCGATCTTAAACAAAGAAACAAATAAAACTGGAAACATCATTCTTCTCGAATCGATGGATCAATTCTGTGTCTCTCCGAGGTGCTAACGTGTCTCCTCGAGAAAACATGTGTCTCCGGCGTATCAAACATCCATTCCCCAGAGTTCAATATTGGTCTTAGGAGAATTGACTAGCTTGTAATGCTCTAGTCTGAAATCAGTGATCCTGGTATAAGTAGGCTTTTCCACAAACAAGGTCTTAATCATCCATAATAATTGAAAATTCCTATGTAGAAAATTGACAATTGTAGCTCCTTTTAAGACTACAGTTTTTTCATGAGAATTATCGATCTTGATTTTTTCTCCCACTAACAAAGTCTCATATGAATCCCAAGATAATAAATTGCCTTGTAGATCTTAGCATTATGGAATTCCAGCTCTGGTCCTTTTTTCAAACATGGTGTTGAATTTATCCATAGCCTGTTTTATCTCTGTCAATTTCTTCTCTGCTGATTTCCTGCAAGCATTCTTTACAATCAACTTATTGATTTCTAGAACACATAATGTTATATATTTAATTTCATGTTCTTCTAGCTCTTGATATGTCTTGGAATTAACAATATCAATAAACCGTTTTTCCCATAGAGCTCTGTTAGGTAAATTTTGCTTATCAGCAAGAATGAGCTCCTGTAAATCTCTGATTATGCTTTTATCTTCTAAAACTATAATTAGTGATTCCCAAATTATTTTTCATTACCTCAATAATCTCATTCCGCACAATATCCTTTGCTTGAATTAGGGACATGTTTCCCTTTACTTTATCTTTAAGATTCTTGACTTCTTCATAAGCTACCTGGTAATCATATTTATATATGTTAACTTCCCCATCTTTGGCATGTATTATTTTAATTGATGTATCAAGATCACTCTAGGTTTTCTTGAGATCAATCTCCGCCATTTTCAATTATGTGCTCAATTTGGATAATCTGGTTGTTGGGTCATCATTTCCATATGATAAGACTATGGTGCAAACATGTGAATCAATCTGACCATGCAGATTAACCATTGTAACCTTTAATCTAGAAATTTCTTCATCTTTCTGTAACAACTGCTACAAAAGATTTTCTTTCTCATTTTCTACTTATGATACCTCTACTGCCATTGGATTTTCTCCAGTAGGTAGCTTTGTCTTTTTCTTCAACAAATTTATTTTTGATTTTTCACTTTGTAGAAATTTTTGCACAACTAATCTATCATTGGGATCCACTCCAACTTTTACAATTATTTTCTTCAATTATTCATTTTGATTCAAAAGAGCCCTGGAATTATCTTTCTATAACTTTAGTTGCTTGATTACTTTTCCCAACATATTCTCAGCCTTATTAGCATCTGCATTGGTTTTAGTCAAGTCATTAACAATCAATTGACTAGTTTTCATGTGTAAGTTAACTTTATCAAGTAAAGGGATCTTTCTAGTATCAACAGTTAGATTTACAGTTTTAAAATTTCTAGATGACCCTACTGTCATTTCAGATGGGTGGGAGAAGGAAATTTTCAACTGATCCCTTTCTAAATCCATAGCGGTCAAAAATCTGTTCTGATCAGGAGTAATCTGATATTCAGCTTGAGCCTCCACACTTGCTCTGATTTTCTGGTTCTTTTCAGCAATTTGGGAAAATACCTGCTTGATCAAAGGTACCGGATCATGAACAAATTCATGTATTGATGGTGAAGCTGGTGCATTTTGAGTATCTCCTAATTGAATTGAGAAACCAGGCTGTGTGTTTTCCATCTCTTCACTTACTTTAGTTCTTTCCTCAGCTCTCTGTTCTTCATCCTTAAAATCAACAGCCTTCTCTTTATTTGTTTTACTTGCCTTTTCAGAGATAATTGGAGTCTTAACGTTAGTACTACCAGAGCTTGCAAAACCCTTGTTAGCTAGCTTCTCAATTTCAGGTTTACTATCATGAACAAAAGCAGAATAACCATTTTCAATTCTCCTGTTAGAAATAACCTTGTGTGGATCATAAGCCCATTTCTCACCTAATAAAAAATGCATGCTTTCTAACATTTGGTTTGCCTCATTTTTTTTTGTCTCATACTTACTATGAAAGGTCTAATAGTCATAGGTAACTTAAATAGACGACCTTTCTTCATTGGAACAAAATGTATCTGATATACATTCAAGCTCTGTCTAATAAACTCCAAGGAAAATATCCTCATGGGGACAAAGGTGGGAAATATATAAGGCTCAATCCCAGCTTCATACAACCTAATATTTGAATAATCATCATACAAAAACCAATATCCAAATTTTCAATTAACACTAAGTTGAAGAAACTCCTGGGGCTTCGGAAAAAAACATGGAGGAGTGATTTCATTCAAAATATTATAGGCAATTGGCATAAAATAAGCAACAAAATCAAACAATACTCCATCATTAGGTTCATTCCTTATTAAATCTTTCCAAAACACTATTGATTTTTCCTTTTCTTATTTGAATCTACAATATTCAACCCAAATGTATAAATTATTCTACATTTTGATATAAAAATAAATAAGTAATTAGTGAGGGAAATCTGAAAGACGCAGTGAGGGAAAGGCTCATAAGCTGAGAATTAATGTTCTCTTGCCAATAGGAAGGGATGTCCAGCACCACATTAGGCTTCATCATTAAAGAAAATAATCCAAGCATTGACCTGTCAATTCGAGCAGCATCCTCCTTCCCAAGTATTTTTGAAAAAAATTGCAGTACAAGCTTGACCTCTGCATCAAAAATATCCAAGGGAAACTCTTTATCATCTATAGAGAAACGTCCTACTTCTGGTTTTAGAAATAATACCACCTGTGTAAAATCTTGCCTTGCAAGACTGTCATATAATTCAATCAATGCTTCTTCAGTAAAACTGACATAAGACTTTGACACAGGATAATAGAAGGCTTGACGAATTAACAGAGACGTGACTTAAAGAACACTTTCTCTCAAATGATTCATCACAAATAATTTGCTAGGGTACAATGCTTATACTAGCCAATTTATGAATTCCGAAAAAATATGGGTTTTTGAGACACATGTAGACATAACACCAGACCAGACCATGGTTGAGTAAACAGGAGAGTTTCGCTCATTGAGTAATATATGTTGATAAAGTGGTAGGTGCTCAACTGTGCAAAGGGTATCCTTAACATCTTGCTCTGTATCCATAAGTAGAATGTGGCTGGAAGATATTGTGAGGGACGACTGTTTGGCCATAATTTTGCTTAGGGTGGCGACTGTACAAACTCAGAGGTGAGAGGGTGGATGACTCAGATGACTGTGGACAACTAGGATTGAAAACCGACAAGTGAAAGAACAGGGTTTTTAAACATACTTTATAGATGCAGCGAGGCTTTGGAAACACATGTGAATTAAATGCATGACATGACGCACAACAGACATATGACGTGAATGATGAACTGGCTCGCTTGCTAATGGGATTTGGCTCGCTTGCGGGTGACATTGATTGCTTAAGTCACCGCAGGAGCACTCTGGGGTACGGTAGACTCATCGGAGGTCTGCCTCCACATTGATTGTGAACCGTCGATCTCATTCAATGAGCTCTCGACATGGTCAACTGCGGAGGCACCCTCGGAAATATACCCCGGGCTATTTGTGCCCGCAGGTTTCCTCCGATCGTATTTTTCCTTTAAATCTCGCTCGGTGAATTACATGACGATTAACTCGATGGTCAGACCCACTTTCACATCTCCGCACATATTGTTAATACACCAACATATAAATCAAAAATTATTTTTTCGGCATATAAAATTTTTAATTTTTTTCATTTTCTAACATATATGCTTTTTTTTATATTTTGATAAATATTTCAAAAGTAAATGCAAATGAGCCACAACATCTTGCTCCACCTGGGGATAGTTATTTTTGCCACGAAATCACTAAGAACCGCATATCAGTGTCTTCGCCTCAAGCAAGGAGTCAAATATTCCTTGGTGACATATGAACAATGAGAAATTTGGTATTTACAATGGTGGAATGTTGACTTTTAGTGTTGGAAATAATGCTTCAAATACTGCCCATTCACAGGCAGCTTTAGAGATTCTCCATCTAAATATTTTAGGATGAAAGTATTGTTTGACCTGGCTTTAGTAATTTTGTATGGACCGTACCAGAGGGGGTCAAACTTACCATACTTTCCTTTATCCTCCCTTCTGGTGCCCCATCTTAGTACTAAATCTCCTGCTTGAAAGAGGATTTCTTTCGCTTTCTTGTCAAAAATAGGCTTCATTTTTTCCTGATAAGTAATCAATTTATCTCTAACTTTGTCTCTGCTTTCACTTAACTCAATCACCTTATTCATTCTTCTTACCATAGCATTAGGTTCTTCCTGATCTTCTTGAAGGAAAGAAATCACTGGTTTTGCCAACTAACTAAGAAACAATGCCTGAGTTCCATAAGCCAACTCAAAAGTTGATTTTCCAATGGATCTCTTAGTAGTTACTTGAACTTCCCAAAGAGAAAATTTTAATTTTGAGCCCCAGTATTTTTTATTTCCAGTGATTGTTTTCTTCAGAATCCTAACCAATGTCTTGTTTGAAGACTCTGCCAATCCATTCCCTTGCGGATGGTAGGTTGTGGAATGTGACAAAATTACATTATATGTTTGACAGAAATCAATGAATCGAGCAGAATTAAATACCTGAGAATTATTAGTTACGATCTTGACTAGACAACCAAACCTCCTGAAGATGTTCTCCTCCAAAAACTTCATCACCACTTGGTCATCTGCTTTTTTGGTGGGTATTGCTTCAACCCACTTTGTGAAGTAATCAGTGGAAATTATAATCCACTTGAATTTTCCACTTAATGGTGGATTTATCTGTCCAATAAATTCCAGTCCCCACTGTATGAAAGGTTCTTCTATGAATACTGAAATGAGAGGTAACGGAGCAAGTCTTTTCTTCTCTGCAAACAATTGACATTTCTGACAACTTCTGACCAGTCTGTACACATCTGCAAACACTGTAGGCCAATAAAAACCTGACTTGAGGATATTATGTGTTGTAACCTTCCAACTATAATGCCCTCCACACATATTTTCATGGTATTCTTTGGTAACTTCAATGGATTAACCTTCACTTAAGCATAACAATAAGATACCAGCACGATATTTCCAGTACATTTTTTCTTCTACTATGACATATGGCTGAGATTTAAGCTTGAGGGCTCTATACTTTGTTCTATTCAGTGAAGTTGGAAAATATAAAAAACATAGAAATGAACAATGTCTTTGTACCCGTTATCACTAAAAAAAATTTCTGAAACTTGGTCAGTTACACTTGTTCCTAAGTCATAATGCTAGATAGGGTTATAATCATTTTTATATTTTTAAAGGTCTAGATCATGGGTTAAAAGTCTCATTCCATCACCAAACAATGTTCATTAACCTTGTTTCATTCTTCAAAGATCTTATGCCATGTTTAGAAACCCATTTTTAAAGTTTTTTTTTTCAAAAATTTGATGAATAAGCCACGAAACCACGTTTTCGTAGCGCGCTCAGTGTAAAAAGTTGATTTTGCGCTACGAAAACGCCAGTGATTTCGTAGCGCAAAAACCCGAATTTGCAAATCATGCGCTACGAAATCGGGGATTCTCAGTTTTGCATTTGAGCTGTCACATCTGTCAAATACAGTTAAATTCCTCATCATTAGGTGTCATCCACGAGTTCTCCTTCACGCATGCAACCATTCATTATAATTATTAGGGGTCATTTGTCATCGATTAGGGGTCAGTTGTCATTGGTCCTTTCAAATTTGAAAACAGTTGGCCATTTTTGACTTCATTTGTCTTATGCAAGACAATAGTGCATGCATGCTTATGTTTTGAAGAAGAAATTAGTGGTGAAAGACCTGAGTTTACAGAAGCAAATTCAAGCGAGGCTGTAAAGTATTCAAGCGAGGCTGTAAAGTATTCAAGCGAGGCAAACTCAAATAAATTCAAGCGAGCCACCATTCAACAGAAGCTAGCATTTCACTTCTTTTCTAATTTAACAAGACACAGGGTTTTCAGAGGGATTATCACAGATTTCTGAAGATACAAAGTTTTCAAGAAGAAAATGGCTGAAGAAAGGAGTCATAGGTCTGGTCATTGCCTAAGAACAGAACCTGAAAGTGTAGAAGCCCTTACAAAAGACAAGTTTGTTGAAGAAGCCTTTAAGAAAGTAGGTTGCTGGAGTTTTTGTGAAAAACTTCAAGGAGGGCACACTCAAGTCACCAAAGAATTTTCCATAAACTTCACAGGATCAAACTCAAAGATTGGATTCCTCAATTTACCAATTTCCCCTTGAGTGATATCAGCACTTACAGAAATTCCGAGAGGAGAAGACAGGGGGTTTAAAAACTTCAAGTTTGACATGGTACCCTACAAAATCTTTCTAAAACCAGAGTTTACAGAGGTTGACTTGAACAAAGTTGTGCCAAGAAGTTATGTCAAAGATACATTTGCCAATCTGCTCTACAATATTCAGAGGTACTTCACCTGCGAAGGGAGATACCACAAGGTGTATACCTATCACTTTAAACTCTTGCTTCATTTCACAGGGATGATATCTCTAGATTTACCTTTTTATCTTTTCAAAAGTTTGGCTAAGATGTCTGATAAGGTACAAATGAAAGTTGAGTCATGTGAAACCTCATTATTTCACCATGGCTTAGTCAAGTTAATAGTCTTACATGAGTTGCAGAAATAAAACAGAGATTGGGCTGAATTCCTATTTTTGAGTAGAACTGGGATTGAAGGAATAGGTGTTAGTCCTCATGCTAAAGAAAAAACTCCATCAAAGATTACTGCCCCTGTAGAAACAAAGTCAAGAATATTTGTTAAGCTCAAGCCTTAGAAACAAGTTAAAGAACCAATGATAAGAACAACATTGAATATCCAAGATACTCCTAAATCCGCACAGAAGAAGAAAACTCTGGTTAAGGAGACAATTCTAGAACAATCAACTAGTAAAACAGATCAAAAGAAGTTTACTAGGAGTCAAAGGTTAAAGGAAAAGGGTAAGGCTGTAGTTACAGAGGGGTCAAGAGGTAATTTTAATGATATACTTCAAGCTATTGACATTGAAGAGTCTCCCCTAGTACAAGAAGACTTCATCAAACATGATACAGGTCGCAGCAAATCAAAGAAATTGAAGACATCCAAAATGTTATATTTTCAGGATGAAGTGGCAGAGTTTATCTTTAAGCCCAGAAAACCCTCAACTAGGCACTCCAAGAATTTGAAACTGTCAGACATGGAGATAGATCAAATAGGAGGTGAAAGTGCTAATGTTTTTGAAGAAACCACAAATACATCATTTTCAATGTCTGAAGAAGACAGAAACAGGGTTTTCAATATTCAGAAGGAAAAGAGCAACTATGAAGATGTCAAAGACAAACTCAGATTTGAAAATAACGAGATTGATAAGTTGAAGAAAAAGGTTAGATTGCATGCAGAATAAAGGGAAAAATTTGAAAGGATGAAAGGACTGTGGGAGATGGAGAAAAATACAAACCCTGAATTAATTGATAGTCAAGCTCAATTCTTCATATGGACCCTACCTGCAATCAAAGAAGAAAAATTCATTAGGATGGTCAATACCAAGCTAAGGGAAAACAATAGAAGGCTTAAGAGGAGAGTAGAAGACCTGGAAATACAACTAGCATAGTTTGAAGATCAGCCACAACTAAAATAAGTGCAAATAGTAAGTGTCATCCTTTAACAAATTTTTGAGGTTATGTGGTAATATCTCATTTTTGAAGCTGTTTAAAGTTGATGTTTATGGGTTATGAAAGTTGATATACACCTGGAAATATAGTATTAAAGGGTTGAAAACTAAAATTTTGGAAGGAAGCTGTGAAAAGTGAAGGCTTAGAAGTTTCGTAGCATGCTACAAAACTGCTGAAGGTGACACACAACAGTTTGAAGAATATTTGCAATTTTCAAAGGTGAAAAGGGTTTGGTTTTGAGATTTAATGCTGGTGGAAGGTATATGTAGAATATCAATGAAGATCCAAGAGGTTTGGCACATAAAAATGGAGGTTTTAAGCATGATTTTAAAAGGAAAAGTCTGCGCTACGAAAACAACAGACTCAGCAGTTTCGTACCGTAGCAGTATTGACAATTTTTGCACCATTTTGGAGGTTCGGGATTTGCACAGCTGTAAGGTCGAATTCAAATGAAGTTTATAAGACATTTGCCACATGTTTTGAGCACCAGTTCTTCAGCAGTTGGTTCGAATGGATAGAAATGAGACATTCAACTATTATACAGGGAACATGCTGCTATTTTGCAAGAATGGATAAGAAGCAGGTTGATAGGGTCTAACAACAAGAAGATAAACAACATCATGGTCGAAGTCTAGAAGAAATAGCTATCAAGCATAGTTTTTAATGATTAGATAAGGTTGTTAAAGGTTGTTAAGATATAATAAATAGTGTTTTAGTCCTAGTTGTATTAGGACTGTAAGACAGACAATTTAACTGTCAGTTTGTAAATGAAGTTTGTTTAGAAGTTGATAGGTGTCAAATTTGAATTTCTTCTCAAATGTTTGGAAGGAATCCAAGGATGTAATGACCACTCTATAAAAGGGAAGAAATCGAATTGCATAGGGTTGGAATTTTCATTGAACAAGCATACTTTTTGTGATATCAGAGAACTGTGTTTTTATCTTAATACATAAATTTTTGTTTCATTACTCAAGATTTAGAAAGGGTTATGGATGTTTGATTGTCTCATGATGTTTCTCTTTAAATTACTTGCAGTGGCATGAATGTATGTTACTTAGAATTCACTGAAGGTGCTCTAAATTCCTTCATATGTTCATGAACTATGTTTATTCTCTTTCCTATTGTTCTATTGATGCATCTAACCCTGAAATGCCCTAACTTCCATATGAAACTGATATTTATGCTTTGTGAAAGCACATTTGACTCCATTTACCCAATAGATGTTTGTTGATTAGTAGTACAACCAATTATTCACTTTATTCACAGAGTTAGCCATCTGATCTTTATTTGCAAATCATTAACCTATTGAGAGAGCCCTCTCAGGTTGAGGAGGCTAAGCCTCAACTAAAAGTTTGGTTTGAAATAGTTACTTAGGGTCTCCTTGACTAGCAACCTATCAAGGTCTGATTTTGAGATAACATTTTGGTGTGTCTGCCGGGAGTCTGAAGATTATTCATTCCCGAAATCAAGAAGCTAAACTTCTGAAGGTAGCAAGAGCTCAGAAAGTTTTTCGAGGCTACAATCTACCTTGGTGACTCCATACATTTTTCAAAGTTTAAAGGTGGCTTTGAGAAGGAGATACACACGGAGCAATCCTGATCCCAATCCACCTACCGCTGTGGACTCCAAACACTATTTCAAAAAGTCAAAGAATTTCAGAAATATCAGGTACTCCATCTCATTTGAAATATTTGTCCTATGAAATATTAAGAAGTCCTGAAGATAAGAAAGTCGATGACAAGATTCATGAAGTGTTGTTTCGATCAGAAAGTGAAAAGGAACTCATTGATGTTATCTTAGACTTGCAAAAAAGAGGAATTGACACTTCAGCCTTAGTGACACAAGAAGACAAGGAAGAGTTTTGGGAAGCTGTTACTTCTGAACTACTATTATTAAAAGAGTCTTTAGATAAACTCAAAGAAACTGATCCTTTCGAAGTCTTACTGAAATCCAAAGCTGGTTTACCCCTTCCAAATTGGAGTTCTATTATTAGTGGCTTACAAAAACCAAGTAGTCCCCCTCATATCATTTCTTCATCTTCTTTTTCTGCCCCTCCTACAACTATTGTTTATCCTCCAGTCATGGTTGCTCCTGCTAGGCCCTGCACCACTTGTACTTCTTGCTATTTTGCATGACCTTCCTAGTAAATATGCTGCTAGGATTCCTACTTGGGGTAGTGATGAGGAAATTTCAGCAGAGGAATTTGTAGACAGATTCAATGATTTTATAGATAGGGAAGAAGTTGATGATGAGGATGTGAAGCTAAGGTTATTTGCACAAATTTTTATTGGTGAAGTTAGAAAATGGTTTAAGGCTCTTGCACCAGGCAGCATTAGAACTTGGAATGATTTTGAAGATAAATTATTAAGAAAATGGGGTAATAGAACCAATCCAGTCCAAGAACTCACTGAATACAACAGCCTTAGAAGGGCAGTTGATGAATCTTTCCAAAAAATTTCAAAAAGATTCAATAAATTTTTTGACTCAATTCCAGCCCATTTGAAACCTCCGGAAGCCTTAGCACAAATGAGATATGCTGAAGCATTTGACTATGAATTTTCTATCTTGTTGAGGGAAAGAGAGTCACCTACACTTGCTAAAATGAAAAGTGATGCAGTTAAGGTTAAGGTAAACATGATAGCTTCTAAAAAGTCAAAAATGGGAAAAACTAAATTGAAATAAGAAGAGAAACCATCCACCTCAACTTCTGAAGACAAATTTGAGTCAATGATGAAAACCATGGAGAAGTTGATGGATAGGTTAGCTATTGGAAACACTTCAGCTCCTCCTATGCAACATGAACTTCAATTTATAAATCCACAATTTAGGAGACCTCAAAATCAGCAAAGGCCAAGAGAGAATAGAAACCAACAAGCTGACCCTTCAGTGAGACCTCCTTTTCAACAAAATTTGGTAGATGAAGAAGATGAGCCTGAGATTCCTGAAGAATCCATCCATTGTCTTGACGAAGAAATGTCAAGAATTTTTTTGACTAAAGAAGAGCATGGCAAGTATGATTTAGCTAATCAAGGAGAAGAACCATAAGATTATCTTAAAGGGTATCAACATGCTATTTTCGAGATGCAAAAGCAATATAATCTCAGAAATAGAAATGTGCCTATCATTGCAAGCAAAGCGCAGCCCAAGAAAGATGCTCCAAAGGCTTCTGAAGCTAAGAATGATACCCCAAATATGGCTAAAGGTAAAAAGGATATTCCACTTGGTAAGAAAGACACTCAACTTCCTCCTCTTCAAAGATGCTGAAAACTCTGTTTCTGTTTTCAACCTTGAGAATGAAATTTCGAAGATTAAAATATCACTCCCTTTCAGTGAGATTATCAAAGTGAATGAATATAGAAGCAATATAGTTAAGATGTTGAATTCACAAGCAGGGGCTGCTGATATCTTGAATGTCCAAGAATATAATCCTACTATATATTTGGGTCCAAGGTTAGAAGATGATCAAAATAAAGAGTTTCCTCCTTTCTATGTAAGCATTAGTATTCATGATATGAATTTTCATAATGCTATGTTAGATTCAGGAGCTTCTTATAACCTCATGCCCAAAGTTATCATGGAGATAATGGGATTGCAAATCACAAGACCATATAAGGATTTGTTTTCTTTCGATTCTAAGAGGGTTCAATGTATTGGTATAATCAAGGATGTTGTTGTTGGCCTCACGCAAATTCCAGCAAAGACAATTGTTATGGACATTGTTGTAGTTGATATTCCACCAAAATTTGGTATGCTATTGTCAAGATCTTGGGCAGCAAAGATCAAAGACACAATGCAGACGGATCTTTCTTACGCCACTATTCCTATTTTTGGTGAGCAAAGGAGGTTGTATCGGGAGACTAGAATGGCCTACATGGTAAGTAGTAAAGATAAACCTCAGAGTTTTCCTATTTATGCCTTTGATACTGAACTTGGATCAGACATTATTTTCAATGAATCAACTGATAGTGTTGAGGAAGAAATAAGAGCAGAAAATCAGCATTCAGAAAATCAGCATGCAGAAATTCGACAAGTAAATGATGAAGAAATGGAGGAATGGTGGTCATTGTACTTTGATGGATCAGCAGGAAAATAAGGGGCAGGAGCAGGGATTTGGATTACAAATCCAAATGATGAGAGTAAGTTTTACTCTTACAAATTGAATTTTGATTGCACAAACAACATGGCTTAATATGAATCTTTGATTTTGGGTCTAGATATTTTGAAAAAGATGAAGGATCAAAATATTTCTATTTTTGGAGATTCTGAATTGGTTATTAGACAAGTTGAAGGTGTCTATAAAACGAAGGATGTAAGAATGAGGGCTTACAGAAATTTAGTTTTAGACTTGTTGGAAAAATTTCAGTCTTATTCCTTCATAGTCAAAACTAGAGATCATAATTCTATTGCTGATTCCCTTGCTATTTCCACAAGTATTTTCATTATTCCTATGCATTCAGATGAAAAATATGAGATTGAAGTTCATCATAGGCCAACTATACTGGATAACATCATAAATTGAAGTGTTTTCGAAGATTATCAACAGGTAAAGAACTTTATTGAGCTGAAAGAAGAATTTGAAAATACATATGTAGATCAACAAAATATGCTTGTTGATCCTAAAGAAAATTCTAAAGTTTTGCAATTGAAGAATAATTCAATACCAAAAGGTCTTATTCCTCTTGAGAAACTTTTTGATCAAAATGATGTGTTTAAAGCACCAAAATTGCAAGTTGATGAAGAGGAAGTAGAGAGCTGTAATCTTGCTATTTTGCTTGGAGTTATTCAGATTTAAAGCAATATGATCCTTCCATTATTCAACATACTATTCCTATCAAGGAAAATGAGAAGCCTTTCAAGCAGAAATTGAGAAGAATTAATCCTCTTCTCATGCCTTTGATTGAAAAGGAGGTTAAGAAAATCTTTGATGTAAAGATCATTGTTCCAATCAGATTTTCAAATTGGCTTGCAAACTTAGTTCTGGTAAGGAAGAAGAATGGAGAAATCAGAATTTGTATTGACTTCAGAAATTTGAATAAGGTTTCACTAAATGATCACTATCCTCTTCCTAAGATGGATTCAATTCTGCAAAATATTGTTGGTTCACAAAGGATGTCTATGCTTGATGGATTTTCAAGTTACAATTAGATTCTTGTGCATCCAAATGATCAAGAAAAGACAACTTTCACAACACCATGGGGTACATTCATGTACGCTAAAATGCCCTTTGGTCTCATGAATGCGAGAGCCACTTTCCAAAGAGCAATGGATATTGCTTTTTCTGAAGAAAAGGACAAGTCGGTAGTTGTTTATCTTGATGATATCACAGTCTATTCAAAGAAAGAAGAAGATTATCTGAAACATCTAGAAAAAATTCTGTTGAAATTTAGAAGGTTTGGTATCTCTCTCAATCCTACTAAAAGCATCTTTGCTTTAACATCAGGCAAATTACTTAGTCATATTATTTCTGAAGAAGGAATTAGGATTGATACTAATAGAGTTAATGCAATTCAAAAGGTAGATTTTCCAAGAAGTAGGAAAGAGATTCAATCTTTTCTTGGGAAAGTGAATTTTGTTAGGCGTTTCATTCCTAACTTTGCTGGGATTGTCAAAGATATAACAAGGATGTTAAAGAAAGGAGTTGAAATTAAATGGACAGCTGAAGCAAAGAAATATTTTGAAGAAATCAGGAAGGCACTCACACAAGCACCGGTACTCATCAGTCCAGATTTTTCCAAAGAATTTCTGGTTTTTACATTTGCTTCTGAAAACACAATTGCTGGAGTTTTGCTACAAAAAGGAAAGCAAGGTATTGAACAACCTATTTCTTTCTTTAGTAGGACATTAGAAAATGCTGAGCTGAAGTATAATATTCTAGATAAGCATGCCTATGCTTTGGTGAAAGCTATAAAAGATTTCAGAATTTATATTTTGCATTCGCACATCATAGCATATGTTCCAAGTGTTGTGATAAAAGACATTCTAACTCAAGCATATCCGGATGGCAAGAGGGGAAAATGGATCACCAAATTGCTGGAATATGATATAGACATCAAGCCAACCAAGTTGGTGAAGGGACAAGGCTTGGCGAAACTAATGACTCAGCCAAATCTGGATTTTCTTGACATAAATCTGAATGCAGAAATATCAGAAATTTCTGAAAATGAAGAAGAGTTGGTTCAAATTGATGAGAAATTTCTTACTTCAGAGTGGTATAAGGATGTGGTTTTTATCCTACAGCATAATAAAGCTCCCGCTGGTCTAACGAAATCCAAAGCAAGGTTTGTTAAGCTAAAATCATTGCGATATTTTGTTTATGACAGAAATCTGTTTTGGAAAGATGCAGGAGGAATTTTGCTGAATTGTTTGCTTGAAGAAGAGGCTGAAAAGATAACTGATGAGCTCCATAAAGGTGATTGCGGAGGACACCATTATTTGAAAGCTACAGCAAACAAGATCCTAAGAGCTGGATACTTTTGGCCAACAATGTTTAAATACATTTACAAAAAGATCGTTGCATGCCATGAGTGCCAAATTTTTGAAGGTAGAAGAAAGCTTGTACCTCTACCTTTGGTTCCTATTTATGTTGAAGCTCCATTTCAGCAATGGGGGTTAGACTTTATTGGCGAGATACATCCATCTTCATCGGGGCAGCATCTCTGGATTCTTACAGCAATGGACTACTTCACCAAATGGATAGAAGCAATACCAACCACGCAAGCTAATGACTTTGTTATTATTTCTTTCTTAGAGAATAATATATTGTCAAGATTTGACTATCCCATGAAGATTAATACAGATAATGCTCAAGCTTTTAAGTCCAAGAAGATGATAAATTTCTACCATCAATATCACATCACTCTTGGACACTCTACAACATACTATCCGCAAGGTAATGGCCTTGCTGGATCATCAAACAAAAGCATTGTAAGAATCATAAAAAAGGTACTGCAGGAGAACAAGAAAGCTTGGCATTTAAAGCTGAAGTATGCCTTATGGGTTGATATGATTTGTACAAAGAGATCAATTGGGACTTCGCCATACGAATTAGTCTATGGGGCTGAAGCTTTTTTTCCAACATCACTTGGGGTGCCAGTTATGAATTTAGTTCAAGGACTTGAAGAAGAACCAAATGCCATCCAAAGAAGGATTAACCAGCTGATAGCCTTACAAGAAAAAAGAAATGAAGTCTATGACAGCCATTAGCATGTTCAAAACAGAATTAAGAATACATTTGATAGAAAGATCAAAGAGGATAGTTTTCAAATTCATGACAAAGTGCTGAAATGGGAGGCCAAAATTGAGGAAAAGGGCAAGCATGGTAAGTTTGAGAATTTATGGAAGGGTCCTTTTCAGATTGCTGGTTTTCATGGGAACAACACTTACGTATTGCAGTAAATTGATGGAGGATCATATGTTGGAGGGCCTGTTAATGGCAGGTTCCTATAGCATTATTTTTGTTGAAGTAACATCACTCATTCATGACATTGTATATATTCATCTTTGTCAAGTTTTTTCTAATAAAAGACAAGCTGAAACAGAGAGCTTAAGCCCGACGTGAAGGCCCAACAGTTCAAAGAAGATGCTTGCCAACAAAAATTTATGTTTTTTATCAAAATGGATGGCACTGGTGTTGTGGGTTCTCAGTGTACCACAGGGGCACACTATCCCAAGTGGAGCCACTGTTATCACTATAAAAAATTTCTGAAACTTGGTCAGTTACTCTTGTTCCTAAGTCATATGCTAGATAGGGTTAGAGTCATTCTTATATTTTTAAAGGTCTAAATCATGGGTTAAAAGTCTCATTCCATCACCAAACATTGTTCATTAACCTTGTTTCATTCTTCAAAGATCTTATGCCATGTTTTGAAACCCATTTTTAAAGTTTTTTTTCGAAAATTTGATGAATAAGCCATGAAACCACGTTTTCGTAGCGCTCTCAAAGTAAATTTATATAAATTGTATTTTTTTTTTTTGAATTGCAAATCATGCACTACGAAACCGGGGATTCTCAATTTTGGTTGAGCTGCCACATCCGTCAAACATAAAGTAAATTCTTTCACTATTAGGTGCCATTCAGCTTGTGCTCCTCTATTATATATGCAAACGATTCGGGTTTATAATTATTAAGGGTCATTTTTCATCGATTAGGGGTCATTTTTCATTGGTCCTTTCAAATTTGAAAAAAGTTGGCCGTTTTCGACTTCACTTATCTCAATGCAAGACAATAGTGCATGCATGCTTACATGAAGAAGAAATTATTGGTGAAAGACCCGAGTTTACCTAACAAATTCAAGCAAGGTTGTGAAACTATATTTCAAGCGAGGCTGAAATCATTTACCAAGCAAGCCAATTCATTCAACAGGAAGCTCTAATTGCTAATTTGCTAATTTGCTGAAGACATTGGGTTTTCAGAGGGATTATCACAGATTTCTGAAGATACAAGGTTTTCAAGAAGAAAATGGTTGAAGAAAGAAGGATTCATAGGTCTGGTCATTGCCTAAGAACAGAACCTGAAGGTGTAGAAGCCCTTACAAAAGAAAAGTCTATTGAAGAAGCCTTTAAGAAAGTAGGTTGCTGGTGGTTTTGTAAAAAACTTCAAGGAGGGCACACTCAAGTCACCAAAGAATTTTCCACAAAATTCATAGGTTCAAACTCAAGGATTGGATTCCTCAATTTACCAATTTCCCCTGAAGTGATATAAACAGTTACAGAAATTCTAAGAGGAGAAGACAAGTGGTTTAAAAATTTCAAGTTTGACATGGTACCTTGCAAAATCTTTCTAAAAATAGAGTTTACAGAGGTTGAATTGAAAAAAGTTGTGCCAAGAATTTATGTAAAAGATACATTTGCCAATCTGCTCTACAATATTCAGAGGTAATTCACCTGCGAAGGGAGATACCACAAGGTGTATACCTATCACTTTAAACTTTTGCTTCATTTCACATGGATGATATCTCTAGATTTACCTTTTTATCTTTTCAGAAGTTTGGCTAAGATGTCTGATAAGGTACAAATGAAAGTTGAGTCATGTGAAACCTCATTATTTCACCATGGCTTAGTCAAGTTAATAGTCTTACATGAGCTGCAGAAAGCAAACAGAGATTGGGCTGAATTCCTCTTTTTGAGTAGAATTGGGATTGAAGGAATAGGTGTTAGTCCTCAAGCTAAAGAAAAAACTCCATAAAAGATTACTACCCCTGTAGAAACAAAGTCAAGAATATTTGTTAAGCTCAAGCCTCGGAAACAAGTTAAAGAACCAACGATAAGAACAACATTGAGTATCCAAGATACTCCTAAATCCGCACAGAGGAAGAAAACTCTGGTTAAGGAGACAATTCTAGAACAATCAACTAGTAAAACATATCAAAAGAAGTTGACTAGGAGTCAAAGGTTAAAGGAAAAGGGTAAGGTTGTAGTTATAGAGGGGTCAAGAGGTAATTTGAATGATATAATTCAAGCTATTGACATTGAAGAGTCTCGCCTAGTATAAGAAGACTTCATCAAACTAGATACAGGTGGCAGAAAATCAAAGAAATTGAAGACATCCAAAAGCTTAGATTTTCAGGATGAAGTGGCAGAGTTTATCTTTAAGCCCAGATTACCCTCAACTAGGTACTCCAAGAAGTTAAAACAGTTAGACATGGGGATAGATCAAACAGTAGGTGAAAGTGCTAATGTTTTTGAAGAAACCACAAATACATCATTTTCAATGCCTGAAGAAGACAGAAACAGGGTTTTCAAAATTCAGAAGGAAAAGAGCAGCTATGAAGATGTCAAAGACAAAATCAGATTTGCAAATAATGAGATTGATAAGTTGAAGAAAAAGGTGAGAGTGCATGCAGAATAAAGGGAAAACTTTGAAAGGATGAAAGGACTATGGGAGATGGAGAAAAATCGAAACCCTGAATTAATTGATAGTCAAGCTCAATTCTTCATATGGACCCTACCTGCAATCAAAGAAGAAAAATTCATTAGGATGGTCAATACCAAGCCAAGGGCAAACAATAGAAGGCTTAAGAGGAGAGTAGAATACCTAGAAATACAGTTAGCACAGTTTGAAGATCAGCCACAGCTAAAATAAGTGAAAACAGTAAGTGTCATCCTTTAACAAATTTTTGAGGTTATGTGGTAATATCTCATTTTTGAAGCCGTTTAAAGTTGATGTTTATGAGTTATGAAAGCTGATATACACCTGGAAATATAGTATTAAAGGGTTGAAAATTAAAATTTTGGAAGGAAGCTATGAAATGTGAAGACTCAGCAGTTTCGTAGTGCGCTACGAAACTGCTGAAGGTGACACACAACAGTTTCGTAGCGCGCTACGAAACTGCTGTAGGATGCAGTTTGAAGAATTTTTGCAATTTTCAAAGGTGAAAAGGGTTTGGTTTTGAGTTTTGATGCTGGTGGGAGGTATATGTAGAATATCAATGAAGATCCTGGAGGTTTGGCACATAAAAATGGAGGTTTGAAGCATGATTTTAAAAGGAAATTTTTGCACTACAAAAATAACAGACTCAGCAGTTTCGTAGCGCAGGAGTATTGACAGTTTTTGCACCATTTTGGAGGTTCAGGATTTTCAAAGCTGGAAGGTCGAATTCAAATGAAGGTTATAAGACATTTGCCACATGTTTTGAGCACCAGTTCTTCAGCAGGTGGTTCGAATGGATAGAAATGAGGCATTAAGCTATTATATAGGTAACATGCTCCTATTTTGCAGGAATGGATAAGAAGCAGGTTGATGGGGTCTAACAACAAGAAGATAAACAACATCATGGTCGAAGTCTAGAAGAAATAGCTATCAAGCATAGTTTTTAATGATTAGATAAGGTTGTTAAAGGTTGTTAAGATATAATAAATAGTGTTTTAGTCCTAGTTGTATTAGGACTGTAAGACAGACAATTTAACTGTCAGTTTGTAAATGAAGTTTGTTTAGAAGTTGATAGGTGTCAAATTTGAATTTCTTCTCAAATGTTTGGAAGGAATCCAAGGATGTAATGACCACTCTATAAGAGGGAAGAAATCGAATTGCATAGGGTTGGAATTTTCATTGAACAAGCATACTTTTTGTGATATCAGAGAACTATGTTTTTATCTTAATACAAAGAGTTTTGTTTCATCACTCAGGATTCAGAAAGGGTTATGGATGTTTGATTGTCTCATGATGTTTCTCTTTAAATTACTTGCAGTGGCATGAATGTATGTTACTTAGAATTCACTGAAGGTGCTCTAACTTCCTTCATATGTTCATGAACTGTGTTTATTCTCTATCCTACTGTTCTATTGATGCATCTAAACCCTGAAATGCCCTGACTTCCATATGAAACTGATCTTTATGTTTTGTGAAAGCACATTTGACTCCATTTACCCAATAGATGTTTATTGATTAGTAGTACAACCAATTATTCACTTTATTTAGTTTATTCACATAGTTAGCCATCTGATCTTTATTTGAAAATCATTAACCTATTGAGAGAGCCCTTCTCCTGGTTGAGGAGGCTAAGCCTCAACTAAAAGTTTGGTTTGAAATAGTTACTCGTGGTCTCCTTGACTAGCACTTATCGTGTCCGATTTTGAGATAACAAGACTATCTGAGCATAAATATTTGTATTGAATACCTGGTTTGGACTTATTTTGACCTTCTTCACTTACAACTTCATCTACTGGTGGTAACAGATTGATTCCCAATGCTTGAAAATTTGTCTCTACTAACAAATTTTCCAAATCTTTCCCTTTGATCAACTTTGTAGGTTTAATGTCTAGATCATAATCCTCAATTTTTGCTATTCATTTTCCTCTCTTTCCTTCTACATCACTTTGAACCAGCACATCTTTAACAGCAGAATTAGGCACATATGCAGTTATCTGAGATTGTAATACATAGGTTCTGAAGGCTTTGAGTGCTTTGAAAAATGCATATACTTATTTCTCCAAAATATTATATTTGAGTTCAACATCTTTGAGAAATTTGTTGAAGAATGCCACTGATTGTTCTTTATTCTCCTCATTTTTATGTAATAACACAGCAGCAATAGCAGAGGGTGAAGCACATGAGAATATATGAAATTCCTTCTGATAATCTAGACTAATTAGAACAGGAGCTTCCTGGAGATCCTCCTTTATTCTAGCAAATGATTCTCTTGCTTCTTTATTCCATTGCGCGTCTGTCTCTTTTTTCAACATATTGGTTATGTTTCTCACAATCTCTACATAATTTGGTACAAACCTTCTCAAAAAATTTATCTTTCCCAGAAATATATGAATATATTTTTTTCTTCTGGGTAAAGAAATTGTTTGATTTTTTTCCACCCTTGCTGGATCAATCTTTATCCCTTGTTTTGAAACTATGTGACCCAATAATTTACCTTCTTCCAAGGCAAACAAAGATTTTTTTGGATTTACTGACAAACCATACTTCCTGGATTTTTCAAAATTTCTTTGTAGATGTTCCAAGTGTTCATCATATGATCCTGAAAAAATAGTTACATCATCCAAATATTATAACCACATACTTATCTCCAACAAACGTTATGCCCATGGCCCTTTGAAAGGTTTCACCTGCATTCATAAGTCCAAACGGAATTCTTGCATACATTAAAGTACCCTAGGGGGTTGCGAAAATTGTCTTTTTATGATCTTCCTTATCTACTGCCACCTGATTATACCCAGAGAATCTGTCAACCATGGACATCTTGTAAGCTCCTGTCACTTTTTGTAAAACATAATCCATTTTAGGTAAAGGATAATTATCCTTTAGAGATGCGCTTTTCAGGTTCCTGAAATCCACACACAATCTTATCTCCCCATTTTTATTCCTCACATGAACTAGATTAGAAACCAAAGCAGAATATCTGAGAGGGACTATGATTTTTTCTCGAAGTAATTTCCTCACCTCTTTTTCAATTTGAGCCAGCAATAGTGGATTAATTTGTTTGAGCTTTTGTCGATGTGGTTTAAATCCTTCCTTCAATGGGATCATATGTTGTATTATGCATTTATCATATGTTTTCAGGTCTTCATATGACCAAGAAAACACATCCATGTACTTCTTGAAAATATCAAGGTATCTTTCTTTATAATTTTTTGGAACACCTTTGAACAATTTCACCATGTTTGGTTCCTGCTGAGTTCCCAAATTACAGTCTTCCATTTCTTCCTCTTGATGTGTTTTCTTTGAATCAACAGCAACATCATTAGAATCGAACAATATTTCAAGAGGAACTAAACCTTTAGGGAGCACATTATCTTTCAATTGAATAATATTCTGATCACCTATTGAATGTTTGAAGTGTCTTACCTCTGCTTTTTGTGTTGTTTGTTGTTCTTCTTGATCTATATCAGTATCTTCAAAATTTCCAATCATTGTCAAGAACTGATTTATCTTCTCATCATCTTCAAACGCCTACCAATGTTTCACATTATCAGGGATAGAAGTCCTGTGTCTAATTTTTGTCTCATACCTTAGACCTGGATTAATTGGAGGCTTGAAAGTGTTGGCTGCAACTACCAATGAGTCAGCCAATATATTCTCCTCCTTTGGAATATACTGAATATTAAAGGCTTCAAAATAGTTCTCTATCAAGTCCCAAAATTCATTTCTATATGATCTTAATCTTGGATGTTTGGTCTGACAATGATTTTTAATCTATCTTATTATCAATTCAAAATCACCGAAAATCGAAATATATTTTTCCCATTTGCTTAGAAATTTGAAGACTTATGATCAAGGCCTCATACTCAGCCACATTATTTGTTGAATCAAATTATAACTTAAAATAAAAAGGCATGAGGTTACCTTCTGGTGATATCAGCAGGAATCTAGCTCCTGTGCCATCCTTGGAGTAGGCACCATCAAAGTAGCATTTCCAAATCTTATTTGAATGCAACTCATTATTTACAACTACTAAAGAGAGATGCTTCACTATGTCTTTAGCAAATTCTGCATCTTCATGTAGCATGAAACATGAAATATCTTCTTTTTCCTGACTATAAATAGGGGAATTACCTGCATCTTTCTTTGTAGTGGTTTTCACAAACCTTGTTTCCCTATACAATCTCTTTTCTTCCCCATTAAATACAGGAATGATAGAATAAGTGAAATATAACTTTAAAACACGTCCCAACTTTTCTCCCCAAGACCTTTAATTAACCCAACACATTTCACCCTTTTGGAATCAAATGAATACAGGTCCCTGTAAGGTTTAGTAATCTGAAAATTCAATTCCTTCATGACAGAAAATGGCATAATATTATGGGAAGACCCTGAATCCAGCATACAGTTATGGATAATAAAATAATGAATAAGAAATGAAATGTAAAACAGAGGAACAAAAGGATCTACTTCTTCTACATGAGGACCAGTGACTACTGGATTTTCTTCTTGCAGGTTCATAGTATCACTTATATCTTCAATCTATGAGAGATTAATGAATTCTGAAATTTCTTTTTTATAGACTAAAGTTTTATCTAATTCAAGAAGAGGCACCTGAATCTTTACTTTCTCCAACTCCTTTGTTAAACTGAAAACCTGAGTTTGCTTAACATTATTCTCAGGTTCTTCTTCATTCCTTCTAGGATTTGAAGTTTGTTCAGGTACATGAACAAATTTCTCCAAAATATCAGTATCAACTGATTTGCTTTGGGAAGATTCAGCATGTTACACTTATGTTCTCTTTACTGGATTTACAGGTCACTTCCCTTTATCTACTTGTTTTACTAAGTCCTTTTGTTGTGGAGTCACCATTGGAGGAGGAGTAGAATCTTGTTCACCTTCACTATCAGTGCCTATTAGATCTCATATTATACTTCTTATGTTCGTTAGCACCGATCCGGACCCCGTGCTGAAAAAGGGGAAAAACAGGGTAACAACTAAACCACACTCAGCCTTGTAGCTAGCCCTACAAGGCCAGGAGAGGGCTCTCTCCGTAAAGATAGATATTCAATAAAACACAAATAGTGGACTGATATTAGGCTAGGTAAAATTATGGAAATTTTTTTTAATAGAATGAACGAATTTCAAGGATGTGTGGGATAAAATGGGACAGTTGAAACTGGGAATTAAATCAGGACACAGGGTATTTCATGGGGCAAGGTAGGCAGGAAATTTAGCAATTAAAGTTTAATAAATATGGGATGGAAAGACTCGTGAGGAGCTGAAAAGGGCATGATAAATGGATCCTTTTCAAACAGAAGAAAAACACAAAATATGAATGATTTCCTAAGGCAGGGCATGAAAATGGATCCTACCTTTCTATCTTGAAAACATTCAAAAGGAAATGTTCATGGATGAGAGGTGAAACATAACAATTCACATATGAAACAAAGGAGAAAAACAAATGATAAATCTCATACCACATGGATCCCACAAATCAGAGTTGCATCTCTTATTAATTCCCTGTCAAACTGTACAATGGAGCGCAAAATGTTCTTCCACGCTATTCCCCTACCGCCGAGTTGCTGCATCTTCTTCGATGGATCCGCTCAAAGATGATTTGGCACTGAGCATCCTATGAAAAACTTCTCTGAAGGCAGGATGATGACCTTTGGAGATGGCAGCTTCTGAATTGTGACTTATTATATATGATGATATAAAATTACATAATGAATGATAATAAAGGAAAAATATCATGTTTTAACCTCAAAACATGGTTTTGAGGTGAAAATTACGTCAAAATGAATAAAATATATCTTTGATCTTCCAGGTGCAGTGACTTTGAGTTTATTGACTTCCTCATGACCTTGTTGATATCTATTGACATTTGACTCATTAATTTGACCACGGTGAGACCCTAGAAACTAATGAGACCCATCCTATGACCTACTGATATGATTTAAAGAAGAAAAGTGACTAAAAGACCACAGAAAGGAACATCAACAAGTACCTCATGAGGGAAAACTGATAAAACAATACTACCATCAAATGAATCCATAACCTAGCGAAATGGTGAAATTTATTCGGTATGAGACTCCTAATATGCAAATACAAAAGATAATTTTTGATCACTGATGGCAATATGACTAGACTGAAACTGACATTGGCTCCAATGGGGATGGTAGCTCCTTGGAGGTGCCAAGAACACCGTAGACCAAGTAGCCTTATCCGTTGGGCATGGAGTCAAAATACTAAAAACCGACACAATGCAACCGACTCCGACTCAAAACTAAGACCGAAAACCGAAACAAAAAACCAAACCATACACATATCATCCAAGTTTTATAGCCTTCAATCAGGGCCCCAAACTTCAATGATCGTGTACTTAGTACTCGAACCGTGATAAAATAACATGGTATATACAATGATGATGACATAGATTCTGATCCATTGTCTTCAACAATGGTAGTGCTTCAAAATCCTACCATTTACTGCTCCTCTAGGGCAATCCTGGCCATCCATCTCTGAAAGCAAGAAGGCATTATGTCCCCTGTATGCTGAAATTTTGTATGGACCTTTCCAAAGGTTGTCAAACTTACCATGCTTCCCTTTGTCTTCATTCCTTGCATCCCATTTCAACACTACATCATCCAGCTGAAACTTTTCTGCTTTAGTCTTTCGGTCATAGATATTTTTAATCTTCTCCTGCAACTGAATCGCATTCTGTGACACTTCTTCTCTTGTTTGCTGAAGGTTAATCATCTGATTGATCCTTTGTTGACTGTCATCATCTTCGCTGCCAGCTTCTTACAATAATCTCATAACTAGGACTATAAGAGATGTGGGAAAGACAACATCAGTTCCATAAACTAATTCAAAAGGTGACATACCTATTGATTTCTTACTGCTAACTCTATCTGCCCACAGTGCGTTGATGAGCTTTCGGTGCCAATTTCTTTTGTTTGCCTCCAGCATTTTCTTAATTATATTTATCAGCGATTTGTTTGATGAATTTTCCAGGCTATTCCCTGTGGATAATATGTTGTTGAATGGCCCAGCGCGATATTGTATTTGTCACAGAAATCGATCATCTTCTTGGATCTGAACGCTGCTGCGTTGTCTGTCATAATTTTACATGGGCAGCCAAAACGAGATAAAATATTCGATTCAAGGAATTGAATAATTACCGTGTTATTTGCTTGCCTCGCTAGGACGGCCTCGATCCATTTAGTGAAGTAATCTATGTATGTCAGGATCCATCGGTGCTGTGCTGAGGACGCGGGATGTATTTCTCCTATGAAATCGAGCCCCCACTGCTGAAAGGGCACGTTCACTGAAACTGGTTTCAAAGGAAGTGGAAGCAATTTATTCTTCCCTTGGAAGATTTGGCATTCATGACAATTCATCACTGTTTTGTATAAATCAGAAAACAACGTGGGCCAATAATTCCCTACTCTCAATACCTTGTTAGCTATAGTCTTCCAAAACAAGTTACCGCCACAATCACATTTGTGGAAATCATGCATGACCTTCTAAGCTTCTTCTTCAACCAAACAATTGAGCAAGATGCCTCCTGGATCTTTCCAATAAAGAGCACTGTTTAAAATGCAATATTTTGCAGATTTAAGTTTCAGAGATCTACCTTTACTCTTAGACATGCCTGTAGGAGGTGATAGATGCTGAAGGACATAAACAATATCTGAATACCAAGGGGACTGCAGAAAAATATCTGAAATTGGAACAAGAAAACCTTCATCTTCATCCTCTGACATTGCTGTAATGAGGTTTATATCCAGGGCACGCAGATTTGATTGGGCCATAAATTTTGCCAAGCCTTGGCCTTTAATCAAATTCGTGGGTTTGATCTCCAAGTCGTACTCCAACATAGCTGCTATCCATTTACCTCTTCGACCTTCTGGATCAGTTTTCATCAACACATCCTTCACTACTGTGTTAGGGACATATGCTATAGTATGTGAATACAAAATATAGACCCTAAAATCCTTCAATGCCTTGATAAGTGCCAATGCCTGTTTTTCAATAATATTATATCTCAAAGAAGCATCTCTAATAGTCCTACTGAAAAAGGCAATTGGATTTTCTACCTCATCTCTCTTTTGCATTAAAACAACAGCCATAGTATTCTCAGATGCAAATGAAAATATGATAAAATATTGATTATAGTTGGGACTAATCAAAACTGGGGCATTGGAAAAAGCAAACTTTTCCAGATTGAATGACTTGATAGCCTCCTCACTCCATTTAATAGTGATATCCTTCTTCAACATATTGGTCATTTCTCTCAAATGTTTAGCCAAGTTAGGTATAAATTTGCACAAAAAATTCATCTTACCATTGAATGCTTGGATGTCTTTCTTGTTTCGTGGAAGATCTATGTGCTGAATTGCCTCCACTCTAGATGGATCAAAGCGGATACCATCCTTAGAGATGATATGCCCCAGCAACTTGCCTTCATCCATGGAAAAGAGACTCTTCTTGGGATTGAGAGAAATCCTAAACTTTCTGCATCACTGAAAAACAACTCTCAAATGGTGCAAATTCTCATCATCTGATCCTAAAAACACTGTCAAATCATCCAAATAAACAACAAGAAAAAACATCTTTTTCATTTGCGAAAGCAATGTCCATTGCATGCTAGAAAGTAGCTCCAGTGTTCTTCAGTCCGAATGGCATTTTAGCATATTGGAAGGTTCCCCAGGGCATTGTGAAGGCAGTTTCATCTTGGTCCTTCTCATGCACCAGGATTTGGTTGTAGCCTGAGTAGCCATCAAGTAGTGACATCCTGGATGCTCCAACTACTCTCTGCATAATATGGTACATTTTCGGAAGTGTATAATTATCCTTTAAGGATGCCTTATTCAAGTTCTGAAAATCTATACACAATCTTATCTCTCCTGTCTTCTTACGTACCGGGACCAAATTTTAAATCCAGTTAGAAAATCTAATGGGGACTATGATACCTGCTTTGTACAACCTGTTTACCTCTTTTTCGATGGATGGTATCAGCTTCGGATTGATTCTTCTCAGCTTTTGTCTGAAAGGCTTCTGATCCAGCTTGATAGGAATAGTATGTTGGATTATTCTCTTATCATACACTTTCAAATCTGAATAATCCCATGCAAACACATCAGAAAATTCAGAAAGCAACTTAACATACTTCTCCTTTACCTCAGGGGACAATGCCTTTTACAACTTCACAAACTTGGGCTGGTTAGTTGTTCCAAGATTCACATCTTCAACTCCTCTCTCGGTGGGCACCAAGCTTGGCTTATTTGCAACATAATCCTGATCAAAAATCTCCTCTAGAGGTATGAGACCTCTAAGAATTACATTATCCTTTAGCTGCAATATGTCCATCTGGTTTGCTTCCATCTCCTGATCATCAACCTCATACTCACCTTCTATTGGAGTGTCTTTGAATTTTCCATCACCCTGCAAAAATGCATTAATCTCATTATCATCCCAAAACACTTGCCAATACCTTAAATTGTCAGGAACAGTGGGCCTATGGTTGACATAGATCTCAAACTTGTTGCTGGAGTTCATTGGAATCTTCAGGTTGCTTGCAGTAGTGGCAAGAGAATCAGCAATAAGATTTTGCATCCTAGGCACTGCTGTCAAAGTGTACTCTGGGAATGTCTTCAAGATATCCAGGACTGCATTTCTGTATGCCCTCAATCTCGGATGCTTCACTTGGTATTCTCCTTTCACTTGTTTGATTATCAATTCGGAGTCGCCATACACAAAAATCCTTTTTGCATTCAACTTCTTCAAAATTTTGAGACCTGCAATCAGAGCTTCATACTTCGCTTCATTTTTAGAGCAATCAAAAGCCAAATTATAAGCACATGCTCTAACATTAATGGGAACATTTTCAGGCTCGAAAATAGGGCTCCTAATCCATATTCCAATACCAACTCCATCCTTACCAACAGCACCATCAAAATCCATGATCCACAGGCCTTCTTCGTCTTCTTGTAGATGCTGGAATTTTGTTTCTTTCTCCTCTTTACCTTGGCTAATTTCTGGCTGTTCACTATCTTTTTGCCGCTGGCAGGCAGGAGACACAGAAGTGCTTGCTACTTTCTCTTTTTCCTGTTTGAGGAATTCTCTGAAATTCTCTGAAATCTCAGGTATCTCATCTACTTGTACCAACTGAACATTCTCATCATTTAAACCTCCATCTGAATACAAGACAAAAGATTCTAAATCTGTATGGACTGCATTAATGGGATGGTTTACTGGCTTGTCTTTGCTAGTAATCATATATTTCATTTTCTTTTCCCTATACAACTTTCTCAACTAGCCAAATACAGGGATAGTGGCATAAGAGAAGTCAAGTTGCATGGTTCCCTTAAGTTTTTCACCCCAAGACCTAGTTAAAATCATTCCAAACTTTGGTGGGACATCAACAACTACTACATCCATCAAAACATTTTTGGTTGGGATTTTATCTAAAGACACTACCAAATATTTGATTAGACCAATACAATGGACCCTACTTGATTCAAAAGAATACAAATCATGGTATTTTCGAGTAATATCAAGGCCTAGCTTCTCCATGACAGCTTTGGGCATCAAATTATGTGAGGCTCCAGAGTCCAACATAGCATTATGCAAGATCAACTCATGTACTCTAAGACTCAGGTAAAAGGGAGGGACTTCATTTTCTTCAGATTCTTCTGTGGCCGGACCAAAGATGAGTTTAGGATAGTCATCCTCTACATTAACCATATCAAAAACAGAGTCTATTTGCAAGACTTTAGACACCTGACTTTTATATGCACTATTCTTCACCAACTCAGTCAGGGGCATAGACACTTTCAGTTTATAAATTTAATTTTCTAAGCTAAAGGAGGGAGATTTTTCTACCTCTTTAATGGGAGGGTCTTTCTTCTCTGTTTTCTCCTTTACCATGCTCTGCTGGTTCTTTTCATTTGATGTATTAGTAGCTATAGGTGCTTTGCTGGAGAAAGGATTTGTCGGCTCTTTTCCTTTCTTTTGTGCATCGTTCGTCATTTGGAGTTCTTTTCTCTTTTGAATGGGACTGACCGTAACATCCCTGTTCCTTAAAGAGTACTACCTTTTCTGAGCCGACAGAGCGTTCATATACCCTCTCTGGTAATCATCGACTCTTCTTCCAACACTGTGTCATTGGCCAAAATGAAATTTTGGTCTTTTTGAATGTCTGGAGTCACCACTGTGTATTCTTCGTCCTCTATGAGGAAAATTGGCGCACCATCAGCTGTGAAAAAGTGATTGGCCTCAATCATAGGATCATCATCATCTGAGTCTGTCCCTTGCACGTAGTTCTGCTGCAATGGAGTTTTAATCTGTTGTTGAGGTGGCACTGTTGGGTCCTGCGTTCTCTGTTCTCTCTGCTTGATTCTGAATTGGGGCTGCTGCCCTCTAAAATTAGGATTTCTTATTTGAGGTTCAGGTCTGTCTGAAATGGTCAATCTATCAACCATCTTCTCCACTGTTCTGATCAGAGTGTCCATTTTTCTTTCTGAAGGAGAGGCCTCCTCTTTCACTGTGACTCTTTTCTCAACTCTAGCTCGTGCTCTTTTAGCTAGCAGATTAGCTTCAATGCTCATTGCTATCTTCTGCATGTCCTCAAGTGAAGATGGGTCTATTTCACGCAGCTGATATGCCATATCGGCATCAAAACCATCTGCAAACTTAAGCAATGCTAATCCCACGGGAGGCTTCAAGTTAGCTGGAATAGCATTATATATAGCATTGAATCTTAAACAATAGTCATGCACAGTTTCACCCACATTTCTTTTAATATTCTCATATTCAGACATAATTTGGAGTGGGTTCTTTTTTACCTCCCACCGGTCTAAAAAATATGTGTGCAACTCCTGTAAAGTGCAAATTGAGCCTGCTGGTAAGGCTCTGAACCACTTTCTAACTTCACCTCTGAAACCCTGAACAAACAACCTGGTAGTTACATTCTCTGCCTCTACCTCATGTAAATCAAAAAATTCATTCATCTTATCAACATGTTGTTGGGCTGTGACTCTTTGGGTGGCATCAAAGATGGGAATTTTACTCTGATAATCAGCAGGCATATCATTGAGAACCTGAGGTAAGACTAGGGGGTGCATACCGGGCAGCCATGACTCTAGGTTAATTTACAACAGGATTTGTAGGATTTAGGGGAGGTGTTGTTGGAGGAGATGATAACTGGGAATTGACTGATGGGAATGTTTATGAATTAGGAGGAGGGAATGTTGGTTCCTAATGACTCTAAAGGCTCAAGAATATTAGTTACAAAGATGGACCGAGGAGAATTGATGTAGGGGCATTAGAAACTAGCCGAATGCAGAGGGTTTGTCCACATGTTGTGGCTAGGTGGGTTCGAAATCATCTAAATTGTAACAAATAGGTGTCAATACCTCAGCTCACTGTATCATTTAGAGTAGTTCAAGTTGTAGAAGTCGAATAGTTCAGTTAGTCCATCTGTCATGTTTCAATTAGTTGAATAATTGTAATTAGGCTTTTGATTTTCTAAATGGTCCTCATAGAGGAACCGAAGAGACACATTTTAATGTATATAAATTGTATCCCTCGAATGTAGTAAAGGGAGGAGAAGGGAAAGAAGAGAGATTTTCTGTAATAAAATATCCATGTGTTAACAATTGTTTCCAGTTACATAATTTCAGTGCTCATTGGCCATTAAATTGTCTCGAACTGTTAATTGTGAAGGAATTGTTTAATTGAGAGGCGATTGTGCACTGGTTCTGCGTGAAATCGTTGAGTATGGTGGTTGTATAATTCCACTTTTCTCTATCTATTTTTCCCGTGAATTATGTGAATTGAATTCCAATGCAGTCCTCTGTCTATATTACTACGAAACTCCCCACTGAATGGTTGGACCGAACTCTATTGAAATAAACCGGAGTTGTGTACTTGAGTTAAGGCATACGAAGGATTACGCAACTCGACATAAACCGTGGTTAATCACTGTACCAAAACCATGAATGGAATTGACGAAACCACCCTGCCCACATCGCACCGCTTTTCTGGAGCAAGCGGTTTTCTCTCATCGCGAGCGATTCCACTGAGCATTTGACACGTGGCATTGGGCGAAGTTCCAAAACCATCGTTGCTGCACGCCATCACACGTTAAAGTCTATATAAGGATGCTGAGCGATATCATGGACCGTCGTTGATTTGGGAAGGAGCCATCGGACGGTGATCGTTTGATAAAGATGCACGGATGATAACCGAGGTACTGTGCGTGCATTTGATTGGCTATTGATCCTAGAAGTGGGGCCGGAGCCAAAGGTTTATTATAAATTCATTTGATAAAAGTGTTGGACATTTATATAAAGTTCAGAGATGTAATTTAATTTTCAAGGACTGTTAATAATGTTTGTTTATAAAATTCTTCGAATTTAATAAATAAAATCCCAAGAAAAGGAAGAAGACCACGTGGATATGAAAGAAGTGAATAGGGAAGTGCTGACAGAGCCACGACTACAGTAACCAAAATCTCCTCAGGTGCGACTTTCAGTCTCGTTTCCATCATTTGTGGTATCAGAGCTGTTGTTTCCAAGTTACTTTTGCAAGAGCTGACATGGCAATCCAAGTTGGTAGAGGTGCTGGCAGAAGGAGACATGTTGCCAACGTAGAGGTGTTGGGGATGTTGCAGAGGGTCAAGGCCAGAATGGATGCCATGGAGCGAAGACGGCCCAGAGATCCCGAAGACATCAGTGAACCTGAAACAGAAGAAGCGGAAGAAAATGTTGAAATTCCTCCTGACATGAGGCTCCTTAGAACAGTTCTAGGGTCTGCAGTTAAGCCCAGAATTGAAGTGTCGAATTATGCAAGGGGATTGAATCCAGAGGAGCTGGTGAACTCTATAAATTAAATGAAAAAGTGCTTCAATTATGAAGAAATAAGCGAAGATAAAAAGGTCAAGTTTGCGGTGACAAAGCTGAAGGGACATGCTGCATTTTGGTGGGATGGAGTGCAGGCAAAAAGGAGAAGAGTTAGCAAGCAACCTATCAAAAGCTGGACTAGAATGATGGCTAAATTAAAAGGTAAATTCTTGCCTAGTGATTATCAACTGACATTGTATAGGTAAATGCAGAACCTGAGACAGAGGTTGCAGACAGTAAAAGAATACACAGAGGAATTCCATAGAGTAAGCATAAGAGCTGGGAAATTTCAAGACACACCAGAGAAGACTGCGAGATATGTGAATGGTCTCAAGTTGGAGATCCAAGATGAGATTGGTCTTCTGTCTCCTAAGACAATTGAAGAGGCTTACCAGATGGCCTTGAAAGCAGAGGAGAAACTCCCGAGGAAACAGTCTGCCAAGAAGAGAGGTACTTTTCGTGGAAAGGGAAGTCAGGGTGGTAGGGGAAAGCCTACTACACCCAGGGATGGATCTAGCAATAGCTCACCTCAGAATGCATCTACAAAGGATGATGCAAGGGGCAGAAGGGGTTCTTACAGAGGAAAAGGAAGAGGAGGCAGAGACAGAGGCAGGGGTAGAGAGTTGAGGTGTTATAGATGTCAGCAAGTGGGACATAAGCACTATGAGTGTCCAGAGAATGTGGGTTATGGTCCAAGAAATGCTGTTATTGCCCAGGCTAGAGAAGAGGCAGAATTTGAAAAATAAACTCTACCAGAGAGGGGAGAGTCCTTAGTGGTTAACAAGGTCCTGTTGAAGCAACCCAAAGAGGCCACTAAGCCTGCACAAAGGAAAACTTTGTTTAGGAGCATATGCAAAGTCCAAGGGAAATGCTGCCAGCTAGTCATTGATAGTGGCAACACAGACAATTTGGTTTCCACTGAGGTGATAGAGAAGCTGAAGTTGAAGACGAGGGAGCATCCAACTCCCTACAGGGTGTCCTGGTTGCACAAAGGGCACCAGCTAGTTGTGAAAGAACAGTGTGACATAGAGCTAAAAATGGGAAAATACAAAGATAAGGTCCTGTGTGATGTAATGCCCATTGATGTATGTCATATACTGCTAGGTAGACCTTGGCATTTTTACCGAGCGGCAGTGCATGATGGAAAGAATAACACTTACAGGTTCTTCAAGGATGGGGTACATGATACATTGATACCCAGGGAAGAAGGAGAGCCATACATCAGAGTGATTGATCCAAAGACCTTGCTGCTGAGCGGGAAGGAATATCTGCAGTAGATAGAAGAGGAAGAGGTAAGTTTTGCTTTAGTTTGCAAACCTAAAGTAGTTCTTACTTCTACAAAGATTTCTGATTTCCCAGTAGAAATCCAAGAGATGCTAGATGATTATTGTGACATTATTATGGATGATTTACCTGATGAGCTACCACCTGTGAGAAAGATCAGCCATCAGATAGATTTTATCCCTGGTTCAAATCTGCCAAATAAGGCAGCCTACAGAATGACTCCCAAAGAAAATGAGGAAATCAGGAGACAAGTATAGGAATTGGTGGACAAGGGGCTAATCAGAGAAAGTTTGAGTCCATGTGTAGTACCAGCAGTATTGAGCCCAAAGAAAGATGGGCGCTGGAGAATGTGTATTGATTCTAGAGCAATCAATAAGATCACAAGCAGGTACAGATTCCCTTTGCCCAGAGTTGAGGATTTAATGGACTGTTTGAGTGGTGCTAAATAGTTTTCAAAGATAGATTTAAAAAGTGGATACCATCAGATTAGAATAAGAGAGGGTGATGAGTTGAAAACTTCCTTTAAAACAAATGAAGGACTGTATGAATGGATGGTAATTCCTTTTGGGTTGTCAAATGCACCTAGCACTTTTATGAGACTTATGAATGAAGTATTGAAGGAATTTATTGGTAAATTTGTGATAGTATATTTGGATGATATATTAGTTTTCAGCAGAACTAAAGAGGAACATTTAAGGCATCTTAATCATGTCTTGAAAAAGCTGCACCAAGAGAAACTGTTGATAAATTTAAAGAAATGCTCATTCATGAAAGAAGAGTTGGTGTATTTGGATTTTTTTGTTTCTGTAGAAGGATTGAAGATGGACCCAGAAAAGGTTAAGGAAATTGTGGAGTGGCCTTCACCCAGGAATGTTTTTGAGGTAAGAAGTTTCCATGAACTTGCCAGTTTTTACAGAAAGTTTATAAGAAACTTCAGCAAGATTAATGCACCCATAATTGAGACAATAAAGAAGAGAAAACAACCATTTAAGTGGATTACTAAAGCAGAAAGAAATTTTAAACTTTTGAAGCAAAAGATAACTGAGAAGCCTGTTTTGATCGTGCCTGATTTTACTAAACCATTTCAAGTGAAGTGTGATGCTAGTGGGGAAGCCATTGGAGCTGTGTTGAGTCAGGATGATAGGCTTGTAGCCTATTTTAGTGAAAAGTTGAATGACACCAGAATAAAGTATTCCTCTTATGAGAAGGAATTCTATGCAATTGTTCAGGCATTGAAAAAGTGGAGACATTATTTGATGTCCAGGGAATTTGTATTGTATTCTGACAATCATGCTTTGCAGTATATTGTACAGTAGCCCAAGTTGAAGCATAAGCATGCTAAATGGGTTGAGTATCTCCAAGGTTTTAATTTTGTTTTGAAACATAATTGGCCAAGCAAATAAAGTAGCTGATGCTTTGACTAGGAGGCACATGCTTGTTGAAGAAACTAATTTTGAGGTTGTAGGGTTTGATTTTCTCAAAGAATTGTACAAAACAGATTCAGATTTTAAGGAAGCATTTGAGGCATGTTGTAACCCTTTTTTAACAGATAGAAGCCAGTGGCTGGACTATTTCTTGCAGGAGGACTTACTATTCAGAAGAAACCAATTGTGCGTACCAAAATTTTCCATGAGAGAAAATTTGATCAAAGAGAAGCATAGTGGTGGACTTGCTAGACACGTTGGTACTGAAAAAACCTATGATCAGCTGAGTCACTTCTATTACTGGCCCAGGATGAGAACAGAAGTAGATAATTTTGTGAAGAACTGCAAGATCTGTCAATATGCTAAAGGAAGGAGCCAGAATGCAGGATTATACACTCCCTTGCCTATTCCAGACAGGCCTTGGGACATGGTGAGTATGGATTTTGTTCTACGATTGCCAAAGACTCAGAGAGGGAATGATGCAGTATTTTTTGTGGTGGAAAGATTCTCCAAAATGGCACATTTTATTCCATGCTATAAAACTAGTGATGCCACCCATATTGCTAACTTGTTTTTCAAAGAAGTTGTTAGATTGCATGGGTTACCCAAGAGCATTGTTTCAGACAGAGACACCCGATTTGTGGGTCATTTTTGGAGGACACTATGGAAGAAAATTGGTACCAAACTGAGTTTCAGCTCAACTTATCATCCCTAGATTGATGGACAAACTGAGGTAGTGAACAGGAGTCTGGGAAATTTGTTGAGAAGTCTTGCAGGAGGGCATCCCAAGCAGTGGGATCATATTTTTCCCCAGGCAGAATATGCATATAATGACTCACCAAACAGAAGCACAGGGCAGATTCCATTCCATATTGTCTATGGAATGCACCCCAGGGGGATATCCGAATTAAGAAATATGGGCAGGACAGAGCTAAGGAGTGCAGATGGTGAGGAATTTGCTTCAGAGATCCAGGCCATACATGAACAAGTGAAACAAAAACTACAAGGTAGTAGGATCAAACACAAAAGAAAAGCAGACTTGAGCAGAAAAGAAGTTCATTTTGATGTAGGAGATCTTGTTTTGGCACACTTGAGAAAGGAGAGATTCCCAAAGAAACAGTATAACAAGTTGAAGTTCAAAAAGATTAGCCCATGCAAGATACTTAGAAAGTTTTCTGCAAATGCTTATGAGATTGAATTACTTCCCGATGTTGGAATATCTCCCATTTTTAATGTTGTAGATTTGTACAAGTATGAAGATGATGGTGAACGAGAAAGATCAACATACAAGGGATAGGTTGAGTGGAAAGAACAGCTACCTCCAGCGCAACCATTGCAACCAGATAAGATATTGGAAAAAAGAGTGTTCAGGAAGACTAGAGGACAAGAGTACTTTCAGTACTTAATCAAATGGAAGGACAAGCCAGAGGAGGGTGCCACTTGGATGACTGAAGGAAGGTTGCATAAGATAGGTAGATTAGTGGAAGAGCTCATGGACAAGAGCCCATGAAGAAAATTGCCCTCGGGAGTCTGATGCAGAGGCAATAGACACTAGCCAGCAATGTAGGAGGTTTGTCCACATGTTGTGGTTAGGTGGGTTCAAAATCATCTAAATTGTAACAGCTAGGTGTCAATACCTCAGCTGACTGTATCATTTAGAGTAGTTCGAGTTGTAGAAGTCAAATAGTTCAGTTAGTCCATCTGTCATGTTCAGTTGGTTGAATAATTGTAATTAGGCTTTTGATTTTCTAAACAGTCCTCACAGAGGAACTGAAGAGACACATTTTAATGTATATAAATTGTATCCCTCGAATGTAGTAAAGGGAGGAGAAGGGAAAGAAGAGAGCTTTTCTGCAATAAAATCTCTGTGTGTTAACAATTGTTTCCAGTTAAATAATTTCAGTGTTCATTGGCCATTAAATTGTCTCGAACTGTTAATTGTGAAGGAATTGTTTAATTGAGAGGCGATTGTGCACTGGTTCTGCGTGAAATCATTGAGTATGGTGGTTGTATAATTCCTCTTTTCTCTGTCTATTTTTCCCGTGAATTATGCGAATTGAATTCCAACGCAGTCCTCTGTCTGTATTACTACGAAACTCCCCACTGAATGGTCGGACCGAACTCTATTGAAATAAACCCAAGTTGTGAACCTGAGTTAAGGCATACGAAGGATTACGCAAACCGACGTAAACCGTGGTTAATCACTGTACCAAAACCGTGAACGGAATTGACAAAACCACCCTGCCCACATCGCACTGCTTTTTCGGAGTAAGAGGTTTTCTCCCATCGCGAGCGATTCCACTGAGCATTTGACACGTGGCATTGGGCAAAGTTCCAAAACCACTGTTGGTGTGTGCCATCGCATGTTAAAGTCCATATAAGGATGCCGAGCGATATCATGGACCGTCGTTGATCTGGGAAGGAGCCATCAGACGGTGATCATTTGATAAAGATGCGCGGACGATAACTGAGGTACTGTGCATGCATTTGATTGGCTATTGATCCTAGAGGTGGGGCCGGAGCCAAAGGTTTATTATAAATTCATTTGATAAAAGCGTTGGACATTTATATAATGTTCGGAGACGTAATTTAATTTTCAAGGACTGTTAATAATGTTTGTTTATCAAATTCTTTGAATTTGATAAATAAAATCCCAAGAAAAGGAAGAAGACCACATGGAGGTGAAAGAAGAAAATAGGGAAATTCTGACAGAGCCACGACTACAGTAACCAAAATCCCATCAGGTGCGACTTTCAGTTTTGTTGTCGTCAAGAATTCAAAATGTAATCGTCAATGGAGGAATTTTCTCTTTTAACTTCAATATCTACAAGGAACTCAGGATCTAAACTGTATCATCAATGTTACTTTCAGACTTATTTCTAAAGAAAGGAAGCTCAAAACTTTCATCAAAGGAAATATCTTCTACAAAAAACCACTCACTGGGCCAAGAATAGGATCTGAAGATAGGTCTGGGACTTAGTGATCTTTCTTGTCTTCTGACAATTCTTGGGATAAGATTTGGATTTTCAAACACAGGGGGAGGATATGGATCTGGATTTGCCTTGGTGTATCTTCTTGAAGCCAGTGTGTGTAAATTTCTACTGGTCAAAAATTCTGTTTCAGCCTAACAGACTCTAAAAATCATTTTCCAGAACCGAGGAATTTGCAAGAAAACTTTTACTGGGGTGATCTGACTTTTATGCTCTGATAACCGAAATATTATGACTGTGAACAAGTGGCTGTAGTTATGTTCTTTTCCAACAATTCTTTAACAATGTCCGCCTTCTCAAACAAATGTTTAATGATTAACGCGACATAGGGGAACACGTTAAACACTTAAACGAGCCTTAATCTAGTTGTAATGACAAAATATATCAATGGAAAGATCCTTTTAAACCTTTCGAACTTATATCATAGCACACACTTATGCTACCAGCGCGACATATATTTTATTTCAACAGGGGCCCACGCATCCGTATTCTGCATTTTTATGAATAAAATAAGCATATAATAGTATAAAACTGCTGGATCATACCCTGATTTATCGCCCATGCTTCTAGGCGCACGATTGTCGTCAGATCAAAGGCGCTTCAGATCGAATGATTCTCGTGGATGTCGCGTTTTTTCCACAGCAGAAGTTTAATAGCTGAGAGTCGCACGAAATGGGTGGTTTTTGGGTGATGATGTGCCCAAATCTCACTAGATCGCGTTTTTATGAAGTAGTTTTGCTCCGGGCCAAAAGCAGCGTGAAATGGGTGGTTTTGGTTTCCAAAACCCGCCAGTGGTAAATCAAATCGAGCTTTGACTTCATGCTTTGACCGTGGTTAAACGCTTTAATTCCTTGCGTTAATTAGGGTTGGGTCCCACTAATATTATTTCTCTTCCAGCAATAGAACTAAGCTTTTTACTTCAACCACAGAGATTTGTAAAGAACCGTCGCGTTTTGTATAACCAAGGTTTAACCTTAGCCAAAGGTTTTAATACTGGTTATTCACACAGGGCATGATTATGACCTTCTTTGAAAAAAGAATATAACACAGTCAATGAGCGCCAAGAATATAAGCTCACAGACAGTCAGATCGGCTTCCCTAGTGGAGTCGCCAGAGATGTTAGCTCCCGAATTGGACCCCAGGCTGAAAAGGGCAAAATAGGGTAACAACTAAACCACACTCAGCCTTGTAGCTAGCCATATAAGGATAGGAGAGGGATATCTCCGTAATGATATATATTCAATAAAGTTGCAATAATGATCTGATATTAGGCTAGATAAAATGATTTGAAAGAATTTTAATAAATCAATAGATTTTCAGGGATGTGTGAGATAATAAAAGGGGACAGTTTGAGACTAAGGAATTAGATCAGGACACAGGGTATTTCATGGGGAAATATAGGCAGTATATTTAGCAATTAGAGTTAAATAAGGATGGAATGGAGAGACTAGTGAGGAGCTGAAAAGGGCATAAATTGGATCATTTTCAAACAGAATGAAAAACACAGAGTATGAATGATTTCCCAAGGCATAGCATTAAATGGATTCTACCTTTCTGTCTTGAAAGCATTCAAAAGGAAATATTTATGGATGAGAGGTGGAACATAACAATTTACATATGAAACAGAGGAGAAAAACAAATGCTAAAATCATACCACATGGATCCCACAAATCAGAGCTGCATCTCTTATTAATTCCTTGTCAAACTTTACAATGGAGTGCTGAGCTTTCTTTCCACACTATTCCCCTACTGCTCATTTACATATTGATTTACAAGTACAATAAATAAGCTGAAATGTGGGAACATAGATCCACAGTAAAAGGGAGCTATTGTAACAGCTCAGAACTAAAATTTGAATATGGAAAAGAGAACAAACATTTTGCCTCTGAAAACAAGGAACAACAATACATTTTGACCCTTTGAAAATTCACTGTTATACTGAATGAAGGAAAAGTAGGCAATTCGGAAACATATTTCCTATTTTGCTACTGAAAATGTGAAGCTGGGTTACACTTTTTGCCCTTTTTTGAGAAAATTTTTTCATTTTTTTCGGTTCTTCAACTTTATGCAAACTATAATAATTTTTCTGTGTAGAATTTCATTTTGCAATAAAAATTAAAGTTGTGAGAAATTTTTCTAGCTTTCTATTACTTATTTTTTGAAATTTTTTTATGCAAATTTGATATGTCAACTTAGCGTTTCTTTGAGTGTGCGTTTCTTAACAATCGAAGGATTCATAAGGAGTCATGTTATGACGCAATGTTGCATTCATTGAAAATTTGTGTTTTTGAGAAAAAAAATGTGTTATAACAATCTAGAAAGAGTCTACTTTGGTTTTGTCATATTTACAACGCCAATGGATGCATATCATAATTACTAGAATTTTTTGAACTGGTCCAATATGAAAAACTGCGTATTTTGGATATGTTTTGCAACGCAAGAAATTTCTTAACATATAAGTTATAAACTAAAAATCTAAAAGATACCCATTAGAGAAGACGGACCAATGTAATGCCCCATAATTTTTTCAAATTTTTTTACAATGTATTTTGGGAGATACAAAATTTTGATTTCACTGAATCACAATGACGCTCAGAAATTGTTTGCACCCATTTTATTAGAAAAATAATTAAAATTAGTAAACATTTATGAAATTCCATAAAATATATATTTCCTGAAAGTAGATTCAATTCTGAAAATGTTGGTCTTGGTTTTGACAGTTAATTAACAACCTTTCATGGAGTTTAATCAGTCCAAAGTTGCAGAAACGTATTCAGAGCCTGGTTTTTGCGTAACTGGTGACGCATTAGTTTGGCCAAAATTTGATTAACAGTTCGGCTGAACTATGTTTTGTGTCGATGGCTCGTTAAATCTAACGAGTTAATAGTTCGGCCGAACTATTGTATAACTTTCCGTCGGCCGGAAAGTTTTGCGAAGCCCCTACTAAAACACATTTCGCGGCAATATAAATTGCCGCGAAATTATTCACAATTTTCGCACATTTCGCACATTTCATCTCATTTTACAAAGATCTTGGTTTGGGTTTAAAAAAATTTCTTCAAAGTTTGGATTTAAGAGCATTTCTTGGAAGCAAACTGATTTTACAAAGAATTGTTTTGGGTTTAAAGAATTTTTTTGGAAGACATTTCTTGGAGGCGGCCTGATTTTGCAAAAAATTGTTTTGAACTTAAAAAAATTTCTTGGATGTACATTCAAAAGACATTTCTTGGAGGTATGTATGTGTTTTGAGTTGAATTAAATCTTTTGAGCTTCGTTTCATTTTTATAAGACATTTTTCTCTCGAATTTTTTAAAGTAAGTGTTTTGAATTGGAGTATGTATTTTTTGCAAAAAATTTAAACTGAATTTTTTAAAATTAAATCTTTTGTGATATTTTTTGTAATCGAGTTATTGTCTAATTTTTTGAAGGAAATTTTTTGAACTTCATACCCTATTATCATGGGAAATCGAAGAACTTGTGCGAGAAAATATGATCGAAAAAGATACCTTGAGGAACGTAGAGAAGAGACGAGACAATCTTCCAAATGAAAGTTAGAAGCCCTCTCAAATATTGAAGAGGAAAATCAACCTCAAACATAAATTGAAGCAGGTATGTAAATGTAAATATTATGATCTATTGATATATATTTAAAATTTTCCTAATGTAAAATGTGAAGCTTAATTTTTATTTGATGAACTAGTTTGAAAAATATTTTGTTTAATATAAACAGACAGAGATATTCCTCAAAATATTGAAGAATAAAATCAACCTCAAGCAGAAATTGAAGCAGGTATGTAAATGTAAATATTATGATCTATTGATATATTTTTAAAATTTTCCCAATGTAAAATGTGAAGCTTAATTTTTATTTGATGAACTAGTTTGAAAAATATTTTGTTTAATGTAAAAAGACAAAGATATTACTCAAAATATTGAAGAAGAAAATCAACCTCAAGCAGAAATTGAAGCAGGTATGTAAATGTAAATATTATGATCTATTGATATATTTACAATTTTCCTAATGTAAAATGTGAAGCTTAATTTTTATTTGATGTACTAATTTGAAAAATATTTGAAATTATAGATATATTTATTAATTTAGTTATTTATTGAATATGTACTATTTTTTCGAATATGTATAGATGAAATCACTATCGATAATGAGATGTTAGAAAATGTTGACACTCATACATATGGAGATAAAAAAACCTGACCATGTTATACGATATTGTGTTGACTGCATTTTTGAAAATTATTTCTTAAATGAGCGGGTGATAGTTCAGGCTCAAATGTTGAAAGGTATCCTATCATTAAGGAAATTAAAAGAAGCTACGACACTATTGGGTATTCGAAAATCAACCAAAGATAAAAAAATGAAGGAAGATGTGATAAAAAATATGAGTAGTGCTATAAATTCAATTAAGAGATCTAGAGAGAAAGATGTTTCAATTGTACATAGAGGAATACAGATGGCAATGGTTTCATCAAGTACTCAAGAGAATCGTTTGGTAACATCTATGGCACGAGCACTGGGAACCTCGCGAAAAACTTTGCACAAACATTGGAAATTTCGGCTGCAAATAGATGTAAATGATGAACTCACTTGTTGGAGAGATATTTGTAGGCAACCATACAAAGATAGACTTGGAGAAAATGTTAAAAAAATAATATATGAATATTGGAAGAACAATTCGCGTGTTTCGCCAACTGCAAGGCATGCGATGCGAAGAAGAATAGCACGAAATCAGTACGAAGAACATGAAAAATATTTCTTGGAAACCACTCAGATAGAGTTATTCAACAAGTTCAAAGAAGAGAATCGTCAAATTCATGTTTCACTCAGTGCTTTTGTTCAACAAAAACCATGGTATGTAAAACCTATCAACGTACGCGACACTTGTTGTTGCCGTTATCATGTGGAATTTGAGTTATATTATGACACATTCCTTGATTTCGGTAGAACATTATGGAAGGATTCACCTCCTCCTTCCACTATTCGTGATTTCATATCTCAAATTCTATGTGAAAGAGAAAGCGATGAACTATTTTACAAAAAGAAATGTGTTGGTGGTAAAAAATGCGATGATTGTGGAAATTTGACTAAATTTCAAAACAAATATCATATTGATATAAATGATCAATCATTGTCCACCATGAAAGTGAAATGGAAGAGATATGAATATATCGATACATCGATTCAAGGTGCAAATAGTGTTAAAAGAATTGAATTACTAGAAGACGAAATTTTTCTGATAGACTTTTTGAGAAAGTTTGAGGCATAAATTTACAAATACACCAAGCATTCCCATAGAGCTCGATGGCAAGACTTGCAATTCAAAAAATCTCGTGAATTTTTTCCACTAGGGACCATTTTGTCAGTGATTGATTTTGCAGAAAACTACACATTTGTTCCACAAAAAGAAATTTAGAGTGAATACTATCATTCTGACCAAGTCTCCATGCTCGTCCATATTCTATATAGACATGCTAAACAAAATGTCGATCATATAGAAAGCACGAGTGAAAATCGACATATCATTAAAGAATATCACTTTTATATCAGTGACGATCGTACACATGATACATGTTTTTTACAACATTGTTTTGGAAGAATTTATGATTCATTGAAAAATCGTGGAATAACATTCAATGAACATTGGATATGGTCAGACGGATGCGCAGGTCAATTCAAATCTGCACGATCATTATTTTGGTTGTGTTGTCTTCATAAGAAAACCTGCATTAAACATTGTTGGAATTTCTTTGAGACTGGCCATGGAAAAGGAGAACATGACGGTGCAGGAGCATGCATAAAACGAGCACTTCGAAGATATCAAATGAACCACTCTGCAAGCCGACTTGTGAACGCTGAAGAAGTTGTTCAATGGTGCATCGCTGCTCTAAGCCATGAGAGAAACCCATCAAAAGAAGTGCGAAGGTACATTCAATTTAATTTATATTGGAAATCTAATTTTAAACATTGTACATTTATCATGCAATGATTATCTTTGATTGTATTTTGATATCATATTTACAAATTATTTTTCTAATTTTCCATATAAAGGTTTTTCTGGCATATTGGAATCAAAGACGTAGATAGATCAATTGGAAATGACGTTGAAACAATAAAAGGGACTCGAAAATTGCATTCAATTCAAACAAAGTCATCCAGAAATGTGTTTGCATTGGATAAAAGAAAATATTCTTGTTTTTGTGATGTTTGCATAGACAACACAAAATCCAATGACGTTTGTGAAAACAAAATGTATGTGAACGATTGGAAACATACAGAGCTAAATACAAAGGGGAAAATGTCTATTGCAATGTTTGAAGAAATGCAATCAGAGGAAACTACAATATCATCCGATGGTGATCAAGTTTCTGATCTTGTTAGAGAAGGTAACATTTGAATTACTTTCTAATGATTTAAAGATCTAGAAATAAATTTAAATATGCATAATTTTGTTAAATTTATTTTATTGAGCGGGAGATTTTTTTTCTGTAATTGCACCTATTGACAATGATGAAAATGTGAAGTATTATTTGATGCGTTGCACTGAACAAAAAATGAAATTATTACAAAACTATAATGATCACGAATTTCAATATGACAGAGGGTCTATTATACTGAAAGGTTATTTTTTCAGACAAACTCATCAAAGTGGAGAGTTTGTTTACTTTGAAGACTATGAACCTGATTCCATAAGTTGTCAATATAGTCACTTGGTGTGTGCAGCACGCATAAAGTTGATAGAAGTTCAATCAAAGAAAAAATCAAAAATTAAGAAATGGAAAATGTCAAAATCCGATCATGAATGGATTATTGAAGATGGAATTCCATTAGAATTTTTTTGAGTGAAGTGTCCAACAATTTATTATATTTGGATTAAATATGTTTTAGAACTTCCAGTACTCAACTAAAAATTGAGCTGCTTATGTTATTTTTGGTTTGCACATGTTACAAATTTTTTGGGTACAAGCACGTGCTCTAGTATCAACTGAAAGTAGTTTTTCTATACATGTGCATTGATGAAAAATGTTATATATATATATATATATATATATATTCTAGAATGAAATTAATTGTTCTAGTTTTACTATGTGCATTGATGAAAAATTATTTACGTACTCAATATATATGTTCTAGAATGCAATTAACTGGAACTAGTTTTTCTATGTGCATTGATGAAAAACTAGTTGGATTTTCTGGTAAAAAGTATGGAAACAATGTAAATAAATCATCTGCAGTATAGTTTTGTACGAAAATTCCTTTCAGACAAGAGACTCGGAGCACTTCTCCGACTTTTGGTGGGATTTGACCCACATCTCTAATCTGATTGAAAATCTAGTACAAAATTTGCTTGTCCAATGGTCGGATATGTTCAATGTGCATTGATGAAAAATGTTACTTGTCTTGGATAGATATGTTCTAGAATGCACAATTAATTGTTCCAAGTAGTTTTTCTATGTGCATTGATGAAAAACTAGTTGTATTTTTTGGTAAAAAGTTTCAACAATGTAAATAAATCGACAAGGCTACCTATTTGAGTGCATTAATGACATTGACCCAAATTCAAAAAACATATATATGTACTAGAATTATATTTCCAATCAAAATTAAAGGGATAATTTGTACATATATCTACTTCTTTAAACTCTTTTTTCAATTAGAGCTCAATTGATACATGGTTAGTTGCATTGAAAAGCTATGTTCTTCCTATTGGAAATTTTTTCATTCAAACAAAACTACATGGAGAGATCAAAAGAAATCTTAAAATTCAAAATGTACTTCAACCATCCAAAAGGGATTTATGCAACATTACTTGACATGCCATGCCAATTATAGTGAACAAATATCCAATAGAAACATTTAACATTATATACCACATGTGCCAAATGTAGATTGAAACCATCCAAAACTTTAAAATTTTAAAAACTTTTGATAATATATCGTGCAACATTAAAACATTAAACATCACATGCGAAATGTAGATTGAAACCGTTCAAAACTTGAGTTTAAAAACTTTAAATTATATATAGATCGTTACTTCACATGCCATGCCAATTATAGTTCAACTAGATCCAATAGAAACATTTAACATTATATACCACATGTGCAAATGTAGATTGAAACCATCCAAAACATTAAGTTTTAAAAACCTTTTGATTATATATTGTGCAACATTAAAACATTAAACATTTAAAGTTCATTAAATATCACATGCAAAATGTAGATTGAAACCATCCAAAACTTGAGTTTTAAAAACTTCACATGCCATGCCAATTATAATTCAACTATCCAAAAAAAACATTTAACATTAAATATCACATGCCAAATGTAGATTGAAACCATCCAAAACTTTTAAATTTTAATTTAACAAAAAAATATAGATCACAACATTACTTCACATGCCAAATGTACTCCAGCATCCAAAACTTAAATTTTAAAAACAAAACAAATTATAACACATGTCATTACATAACATGCCAAATGTAGTTCAAATGACAACATTAATTTATAGATGACAACATTACTTCACATTCACATGCCAAAAGTACTAAAACCATCCAAAAATTAAATAAAACAAATTATATTAACAATGTAATAAAATATGTCCAAAAATTGTAAATCTCACAAGTATCAAATTGTATCAAGTTTAACAAATTTTAAGACCATCTAAATTTTGAAATCAAATCTACAAATCATGTCCATCAAATAGAGACGGATCTAGTGTCTTCCCTACTAGGGTCTCAGTCCGCGCCCTATCATGTGAATGGGAAACCTACATACACAATGCACATGTACTTGAACATTAAAATTTGATGTTTTAAAAATGAATGAGAATATATATATCTAGAACTTCATGTAAAAAAAAAAATATAACAAAAAAATCATGCAATACCTCATAAGGTTCCCTCTCCATTTGATGAACAAGTTCTCCCATAGGAACATCTGCAGTGGTAAACTGTACAATATACATGTACAGTTATATATATATATATATATATATTAAAAACTTTCAAATGAAAATGCACGTGTACATATATAAACTTATTTTCAATAATATTAAAAAAAGGAACTAAAGACAACTTGTTCAAATGTTGTGGATGTTCCTATCTCCGTCGCTAGAGTCCGCGGATTAAAGAAATATTCTATAGGAACCTAAATTCAAAATTTTTTAAATAACTCAAAATATAGATCTCTCTCTCTCTCTCTCTATATATATATATATATATCTCAATTTTTAATGGAACTTTTTGAGGTGGAATATATATATATATATATATATAACTTTTAAACATAAATTTTAAACTTGTGAAAAATTGTCCATACTTGTGGCTCATCTCCCAAGGAAGTAGAAGGTACATCTCCCAAGAAAGAAGAAGGTACCGCCATCCCAAAAACATCAGACGGAATCGGTACCTATTAAAACACTTTATCAAATTATATATATACATACATCTACATGTGTGGCAACAATTATTTATTTTAAAGTCACTTAAAAAACACTAACATTTTCCAACATATCTTGATGGTTAGACCCATCTGCATTGTTTGAACCAGAGGTCCCGAACGTGATATTAACATTTTCGTCACGCATCATGTGTGAGAACTGCAAATGGTGTTTTAACATATAATCATACATTTTTGTTAGATTAATGTACACATACAAATAAATGTATACATGTACATACACATGTATTTATTACAAATTATACACATGTATATGTAAAAATAATTTCAAACCCTAAGGTCACTAACACATACCGTTCCGGTGCCCTCTTCCTCATGAAAAATTAGGTCTTGCAAACCATTGCGACAATTTATTGCATATGTTCGGAGATCTTCAAAATTCATGTTGTAAATCTCCTCATCTGTACAATAAACAAAATTGGCACGTGCATTTTCACGTGCTCTTTGTCAATTTAAACAAAGATCGACTCCACTCAATCTGCTATGAACATTGTCGATCATAACATCCCTTGCTTCTCGACTTATTTGAGAAGTCGCATCCATCTCTGATCGTAGAGTTTCGACTCGAAACGGTCGACTCACCAATGGCGGCTCAGGGCGAGGCAACTCCACATCTCGCTTAGCGCCCTTACGGTCATATAATCGACCTTTCCCCGGGCCAAAAAATTCTGAAGGAAGGTCATTGTAGTTGGGTTTCATACCCAAAAAAAATTCTGGATAAAACATTTGTGAAAAATAAACAGGAACCTCATCATTCCATGGAAGCCCTCCAAAGGCCGCAAGATGCCGATTATACAAATAACGAGCTATGTCTGGGTGCTTGAAATACTGCACCTTCAACATTTTTCTTTTTGGCCCTTCCTTATAATTAAACATTGACTTGGCCACTTCTCTTGTAACTTTTTGTTTAATGTCCTCCCATTTATCGGGACCCATCACTATTTCTTTTCTCTTTCTCATCAGTTCTACAAATGAATCAGTCATTGGCCCAAGATTTCTATACACATTTACCATTTCACCCAATGAATGTGTAACTATTTCAAGGCTTTGTTGACTCTCAGCAGGTAGAGACAAAGCCACGAGATCTCTTTGCAATTTTGCATGAAGTCTTTCACACCTTTGTAAGGTGCATTCCACCATGTTGGTTTCCCATGGTATATCATTAATCTTGGCCGGATAAGTTGTGTTTGGTTGACAACCTTTTTCTTGAATGTAGCGGGCTACCCTGCGTCTATTTTGACCACTAGTTCGAACATTTTCGGCCTCTGCATCAATATATATAAAATTTCGTATATTAGAAAAAACACGTGTAAAAAAAGTTGTACAAATTTAATGAAAAAATATTGAAATTGATGGCAACCTTGATGTTGTTGGTTAACATCTTCTCCAACATGACCCTGCTGAGAAGCAAACCCACAATGACGCTGCGGAGAACCATACCCGCAATGACCCTGTTGAGAACCAGCAGTCGTTGATTGGCCTTTGGGGGAATAAATATCACCCCATTCCTGCAACCTTCTACCACTCATACCTCGACCGGTTGAACCTTGGCCACGCTCCATGGATGAAGTAGAAACCTTTCTCCTCTTACCTCCTAAGAATTAAAATATGAAACTTATTAACAAATAATTTAACTCACAAAGTTAATAAAAAATCAATTCCATATGTACACACATGTATGGAGATTTAAGATTATATTTAAATACCGTGAACATCCCCCGATCCCTGAACCTCCATATGGGATTCGACTGATCTTCGTCATTCATCCTCCATGATATATATCTATTGGTCGAAATTTACACAAAATAGATTTCAAAAAATCAATTTGTAATTTAGTGTACACAAATTATGTAGAACACAACTTTCAAAGCAATAATTTATCATGTGTGAAACTAAATTTAATCGAAAAAGAAATTACAAAAATGATAAGTTCACCAAATTGCGCTTTACATGGTGGGAGCACACTTGGTATAAAATTTACCACTTATACACTTTAGTTTGTGGGAGAAATGACACATGTACATAGTTTACCTTAAATTTGTTGTGTTTTATGGATATTAAAATGAAGAACTTCTATTTAGATCCATTCCAAAGATTGACTGTAGGGGCATTTACTAGATATGTCACCTTTCATAAAAGATGAGATCCAGAGGCTACCTGGCCCTTTACAGACTCTGCCTATAGAACTTGTAGAAGTAAACACTAGAGGCATTAAAAATATCAAATAACGTTTTCATGCTCAGACATGGGAATGTTTCTCTTTCCCTACGCAAAAAAATAGTTCAAGGTAGTTAATATTCATAGACACGTCATCAAGTAGGTCAATGTGATCATCCCCAACTTAATTTTCATGAAATTAGGCTTGGAATCCTCTACAACCTGGTGGATGGAGTTGAATGGGAACTAGGTCAAGGCCTTTACAAAATACATGCTAGTGAATAACACTTACTAGGTTATGCCAAAAAATAAAGTGGGAGAAATTTTTTCTCCTCGAGGTTATCCAATTGGGTGTGTAATACCAACTTCACCCATTTCCTAACAGGTTTCTCTCTTAGGTTACAAAGTGTCTTCCACCTTATTAGTTATATATTTTTCAATTTCCCGTGGATTCCTTGAATTTTTTCTCCTACCATCTCCCTCTCTCACTCCCCAAATTATTGTCATCAAACATGCCTCATTGAGGATCTGGAGCAATGTTTGCACCATACTTAGAACTGTCATTGCTGCTAATTGAAATTGGAGAGTCATGTATACTAGATTGCTTGCTTAAGTGGCTCTTACTTGGAAAATATCCTGAGATGAGTTTGACATGATGGTCATATGAGGTTGGAAGCTACTTGGTGTAATTTTCCTTAAATCTTCAAAAAAACAGAGCAAAAATGTCATTTTCGATCATTTTTTATTAGCTTCTACATACAGCAAATGTTATCACAATTGCAACACAATCATGTTCCATGAGCATGAATTATGAATGTCGCAAGCCAAATGGCAAGGAAATTTGCATTCATTTAGGCAAAAGAAGGCTATGACATTAAGGTCCATGCTAGAAAAAATTATGCAAATAAAGTTGCTAAGTCTTGATACTTACCCTGTGTTTCAAAGCCATAACGAAGGTTGGCTTTGAGAGTGTCCTCTCAAAGCCCTGTCTTGAGATGAAATTTAATTCAATGTCTCTTAGAGTTGCAAGGTGTAATTGATAGAACTATTTGATTTCTTTACCATAGATGGATATCTCAGGTTTCATCTATACCTTTCTCTACCATCTTATTTCCAAGTGAAATGGGAATTTTCACATTTTGAATGCCATTACCATGTAATTTGGTAGTCTGCTAGCTAGACCTATCACAAGTAAGGTTGTCATACCAAACTATTTCTCTTTCTCAACTCAGTGACCATGACTCTCTTCTCACACTGCTTACCATATAAGATCTTCAATTGTACATGTCACACAAAGTTGGGGGTTCTAGGTCTACACCTATTAGGTAAAGTTACATATTTTATGGCATTGTGGTCCTTAAATTTGGAGGTGTTCCACCTAAAAAAGTAGGCATTAAATATGGATGGAAAGGATTTGTTTTAACTTTGATAGAATTTCCTCATGGAATTCCTGAATTTCTCGACGACATCATGCTAGCTTTGCTCAGAGAAGAAGGTTTTGGAGGAGAAATTGAATTATTTTGACTTATTTTTGGCATTGAAGTTTGATATAGTAGTTTTGATGACTCCATTGATGACCTTGCTGAGGAATTTGATGCACACAATATTGACTTTGAAGATGGTTTAGAAGATGTTGAAGAAGTTGTAGATTTTGGTGTTGTCACTGAATGTTTCTTTGTTGTTGGACTTGATCAAGACACAATTTAAATTTACGAGCAGATTGAAGACCTTGAAGAGGTTTTAGATTTTGTTGCTCTCACTGAAGGTTTTTGTCTAGTTTTGTTTCTTAAAAGAGGTTGATAAAGAATATAGGAAGACAAAAAACTAACCAGTGGTGTAATAAATGGATTTCTTGGGAGGTAGATTGGCATATGGACTTTTGGTAGCTAGAAATTTTCCAAATAAGTGAATGTATTTGAAAACTAAACCTCTAGTTTATTTTGGTTTAGACAAGGTCTAGAATTTGAAAAGTGAATTCCCTCTTTCTTCCTCTTACATGTCCAATGATCGGAATCTGGATTGAGGGAAAAAAATTTCCTAGAAATAAAAATTTTGCATTTTATTTGTTGTACACGAGTTTTTAAAAGCTAATTAACTAATAAATTTCTCACAAAATACACTTAAATCTTGACACATAAACCCCTTCCCAATTGGCTAACTTTAGACGATCCTAAACACATTTTTATTTAACTAATGAGGGAGATAGCCCAACAAAACTAGTTTTTCCATATTCAAATCAAGTTGGTATCAAAGCACAATTTAGCTCATTTTATTCAAGGTTAGTTAGAAGAATTAGCTATTGGTTTTTGTCTTCAATTTCCTCTCAAAATGAATGTGTACGTGTTTTTGAGAGACACACTAGAGGAATAAGGTCCAAATTTTTGATGAATATGTGCTATTAAAGTAAAAGGTTAAAGGCAAACATGTACAAGGCATAGTTGAGTAAAAGGCATAGTTGAGCAAAATGTTGTTGAGGAAGGGCCTAATTATTTGGGTCTTGGTTATGGAAAACATGATGGAGAATGCTCCAAAGCCAAGGAGGCACATGAAGCTATTCCAAGAAGGAATTTTATTTCGTGTTCATTACCTCAAGCTTGTGAAGTTTGTGTTCATGATGAATGGAAAAGTTTGACACCCACTTTGCAAGAAGATGCTAATAAACATGCAGCTAATGAGAATGTAAAAGAAGAGGATGTTGAAAGCTCTATCTAGTCATTGAATTCATTGCTAGTATTCAGAGGAGAGCCACTACGTCATCAAATTCACCTCCTCAAGAAGGCGACAACGGTGAATGTTCAAGGTATAAATTTTCCTTTAATCAAATTGCTTTTGATTATGATAAACATGGTAAATATTCACATAAGATTTGGAAAAGAACTTGCATGTTCCTTTTGTGGTTTGAATAATCATAATGTTTATAGATGTTGGAAGAAGATATCCATGCACATGAAACTTTCTAAATAAACGAGGCAAAAATTCAAAGGCCCATTGGACAAGGAAAATGATGTTGAAAATAAGTTGCAATTGTTTATTACTCATTTCCATAAGAAAGGTCACCTTGTAGACAAGTGTTGGACTTTGTATCCAACAAGTCATCCACAACATTTGAAGAAGGTGGAAAGAGATAACGACAAGAATGGAAAAGAGGATTCCATAATCGATGAGGGTCAAGATGATTCACATGATGAAGTGCAGCTAAAAGATGCGCCATTGAAATGGTTTGCTAACAGATGGTTAGATTTCTTATCCAATTAAGGCCTTGCATGTATTTTGATGTTTCATGAATTTCTTTGCAAATTCAAAGTATGGTGCATATTGCATGAAGCAAGATGTTGAAAGTAGAGTTATGTTGACACACTTAAATGCAAAAAATATGGAAATTTGTACATGAGCTATTATTTGACTTGAGAGTCAGTTGTTTGAAGAGGCATGTTTTGTTGACTTGTGTTTGGTTGAAGAGGCATGTTTTGTTGACTTGTGTTTGGTTGATGGTTTTGTACACAAATATGTAAGAGTATATGGAGATATTCACATGATGTGAATTTTTTTTCTTTGAAGGAGACAAGTGATATGTCAGTGAGCTATGTTTCTTGCATGATGTGTTTTTCAGTTTGATGGTTTTGTTTGTGACAAGACGTCACAAGATTTTGGGAAGGTCCACTATTGAGCGAGAGCCTCATGATTACAACCTAATCATGAGAATCAAATGGGAGTGAATCCTTATTTTGAAAACAAGTAGGATTATAAGCTACCTAGGACTCAAACCATTATTTTTAAATTTTAAATATCATGGTGTGTTTTTTCAATGCCTGAATCCACAACCCTAACATAAATTGTTTTATTCTTTTTTTGCAGGATTTAGTTGGTTATATTAAAATTCAGTTGAATTTAACTTTCTTGGCTTAGTGGCATGAACCAAACATATTGTACATATTAAATGAGGAATTTCTCTCTCCCAATTATTTCTAAATCACCCATATCACCAAGAAAACATGTTTTAAAAGAAAATAATTTGGTATGGGAAAGACCTTAGGTTTCAAATATTATACGAAGGTTTTTGATATGGTTGAGAGAATGTGGAAAATAGAATCCATAAACAAATTATTTTTTTAGAGCATCATTACTTTTTAGGGTTGCTTTTCTCCCATAAGGATTTCCTAGGAAAATAATTATGTTGATTGTCTAGAGATATGCATGTGTGTGTTTCATTATGTTCTCTATTTCTTACGTTGTGTTTCATTATGTTTTATATTTCTTACATTTCTTCCCTCCTATTTTTCTTTCCAATCAAGGTTTATAAAGTAACATGAGAAGCAACATGAGACTTGGAACAATCATTTTCATTATCTATATGGAAGGCAAGAAGGATTATATCACCTTAAGCTTAAACTTATGTAGTTTGTGAATTTTTATCATATATTTTTTGGTAAGGGTAAATGTTTTTTATCTATAGCACAAGTCATGAGTTCCCAAATTTTACCTTATGTAAAGCATGATTCTAGGATTACTACAATTTGTACTTGGTTTTTTATTGTGATGATGCCCTGTCTCAATCACTTGGCCATCTCTCTATGGGTAGTTAAATATTTATAACAATACTTAAGTAATATTTATCTATTTGTATTATGTGAAATGTAAAAAATGGTATACTATTTTTCATAAAATTGTGTTGAGTTTATCATATATTTTGATGAAAGTTGATTATATGACACATTTTCTTTAAAAGGATCTAACAATTTTTTTAAGGTATGAATTTGCAATTTTGTGTGGCTCTCTATCAACCTTCACTTCCTCATTTCTAGAAAAAATCTAATTGCTCATTCGTATACCCACTTTCTATTCAAATGCATGAGTTTTGAACTTTCGGTAACTATGTTTTTCCACACAGGAAAATTATATGTCACATTTTATACTAAAGTTCTAAATATTATTTTGAAGTTTGGATTACTGTTATTCTTTTATATAATTTAACATTAGATATAAGTTTAAATTGAAAGCTACTAAGATGAAATATAGCTTAGATATGGCATTTGCAAATTATTATCTATTTATTGAACTAGAAAGGACATAATTATTACACATGTTTAATTTACATTCAAATGCTTCTTTGATTTATCTCCTATTGCTTAATGTAATGCTAGATATATAATATAAGTTGAAGGCCCATGAGATAAATATGACTTCTATGTGACATTTGTATTGAATCATCTATTTGTTGTGTTATATGAACATAATTGGTACGCATATCTAATTTTCATTACTAATATGTCATGCTTCTTTAATTTATCTTTTATAGATGACCGAAGCGCATCCCTTTTTAATCTATCCCTTTTAACTTTGGATATGTGGGCAATATTCATCCACATATTTTTCTATCATAAAGCAATGAGTAAAATTGTAAATTCCATTTGTGTCAATGTTAAGGTTAAGCACATGGATTAAAGTTTTATATATTAGATGAGGAGGCTATGTATTACATATGGTCTTGAATGAGCATTTGGATTCTTTAGATATATATCTAAAGAGTACAAAAGCTGATTCAAGACCATATGTAATACATAGCCTCCTCATCTAATATAGCCAGGGATTTGCAATACTATATCTGAGTTGGCTAGCTCCATTTCAATATATTATAATGTTAGATTATTATTTCTATAGATTTTGATTATGGTAGTAAAATGTTACAAAAAACCAGAAACTGTACAAATAATATTATTCTAGATATATGTAAAAAGGAAATGGTAGAGAAGATCAAACAATATTAAACTTTTCATAAATATTTTATATAAAAATACATTTTCTAATTTTGATTGTAAATTCTAAGGCTTAAAGCAATAATTTTTCTAATAATTTTTTTTAATTAATAAATAAAAAAGAAACATTTTCAATCAAAATCACATCCAACACATAATAAAAATAATAAAAACAATTTAAAACTTCATACACTATATGACATTACTATGACAAAGAGCATAAAAATATACAAGAAAAAAATCCTTTTCTATAATAATGGAGAGCTTCAAATATACAAGAAAAAAATCTTTGAGCCTCCTTGTATCCCAAAGAAAGAGTTGCTCAAACAATCATATTTTAAACAATTAAAACTTGGAGAAAATCATTTGTTTTTTAATTTCAATTATATAAAAAATTAGTCAAATATAAGACAAGAGTTACTCATACTATAAAAGCTTAAATAATATTAACTTTCAAAAAAAATATTTGTAAATGAACCAAAAAAAAAAAATTATAAATTTCATTTACAGTAACTTAAATCCATATTAACACCTCTTGATAAATCTGAAATTAAATTAAATCTATATTACTTAATTTAATAGTTTAAATTCCTATTTGTGGTGTGCCAAATAGAAATATTCAAAGAGAAAGTTACAACTTACAAATATTACTCAAATATATCACAAAAGGAAATAGAATAACAAACATAATGGACAATATGAACCAAAGTATTATACCTTTATTGATATGGATGAAATATTCAGTGGCTGCTAACTAGTCTAAAAAGAAGGCAACAGAAGATAAAAAGGATCTTTTAGAAGTAGAAGAGGTCATTTCTAGACTTTTTAACAATAATGTAAATGCAGTTTTTACTGAAAAAGATTTGCAGTCTTTGAAAATTTTGGAGGGGAGAAAGAAAGCACTATTAGAAAAGGAAACAGTTCAATGAAGACTTCAAAGTAGATCCATCTAGTTTGCTGGAGATGATAACAACACTAATTTTTACAGAAACATGTAAATCATAGAAAAAATGTCAATACTATTTGGGGAATGGACCTCCAAAATTGAAATCCAGAAATACTACTGACATATGGGGGGGGAAAGTTAGTCGTTCGGGAAGGTAAGGTCAGCCAATGCCTAGTTGGTACATTCTATATTTCATTCTAAAGCAGATCACGTTGGGCCCAAACATCACAGTTGGCAGTGTTCATAGTATACCTCTCCTTTTCTAAAAACTACTACAACAACTACAAAAACAACAACATAAATAGCGGCCGGAAGGAAACAACAACTTATCTAGAAACTGCTACTGAAGCGGCGAGTGGTATCGTTTGTTTATATTTGGAGCTGGAAAATAATATTTTCAAGATCTCTTCAAAGAACCACTAGAATCAACTCACCAATCAGATAAAACACCATCCCATAAAACTAATAGAGAAAGAAGATGAATTAAAATGGTCCAAAAAGAATATTTCAGGAAACTATACAGGAAAATTAGGGTATGGTGCTAAGAAAAAAGAACCAGAGGTGGAGGGATTCAGATGGTGGTGGAAGATAGTTTGGAATCTCAATGGTCCTTAGAAGAAAAATATATTTATGATGGTTGTCCGCACACACATAATTAATATTTGTAACTTTGTGTTGTGTTTTTGGAAGGAATATGATGAATTAATGGATGGCGCCCTTTTATCGAATTGAAGGAATCTGTAATAAAAAAAATGCCTAAGCAAGTCTCGATATTTTAGCACCATTTAAGTATATGTTATTCACATCCGAGCATTTGAATTATCCATATGTGCATTAGACATATTTTTTCATGTTAGAGGGAATTTGGAAATGCTTGACTCGATGGTTGCCCCATAAAGGAGATATCAAAATTTATGACCAACTGGTCCCAACTTTATTCATGCACATTTTTCATACTAACTCCATATCATCCCAATCTGGTCAAAATGGTGTGTATATTGAAAATCAGTTTTACTGTCTTTTCAGGAATGTCGGACAGAGAATCAAGTTTTCACAACCTTGTAACCCTATAGAAACAAAATGGTTGGAGATCGACCAAAGGGGAATGGGGGGAAGTCATTGTAGAAAATTTTTGGATCAGCACTCCTACAATCCATTTCATTGGTTACTATAAGTGAAAAATATATTTATTTGGTTAGCTCTCTCAAACGAAAAACTTAACATGGTATAATGGCCAAAAGAGAAACTGGAAAATGAAAACAAAGCTAAAAAAAAAACAATGGAATAGTTCATAATTTTTTTGTTCATTATTCCTATGGAACCGTTCATCAGTTCATCAGCGTTTTTGTTCATTATTCATTATTCCTAACAAACAAACAATGGAACAGTTCAAAGCTCGAACATACTCGAGACAGAGCAGCGAACAATCACACAACAACGAACAGAGCAGCGAATAGTCACGGACGGGAGGAGCAGGCTGACGGGAAAATACGTGCGAACAGAGCAGTGAACAGTCACAGACAACGCACGCGAATAATCAAATCGGTAAACAATACAACATCATGGGCGATTTATTTATAAAAACTAGTTTGACCGAACTTTTTTAAAAGTAAAAGTTCGGCCGAAATTTTGTCACCGGTTTTCCCATCTCTGACGAAAATTCTGCTTTCCCATGCCGTCAGTGTGCCGTCAATCTAAACGGAATCACGAGTTCGGCCGAACTTTATAAAATGTTCGGCTGAAATATTGCCGAAAAAATTTTTCGGCCCCCGATTCTCACAAAAGTGTAACGCAGCTTCACGTTTCCATCCTGTAACAATATTTGTTTTAAATAAGCTTTCGACCAGCTAAATATCGCTTTCCATTATTTATTTAAAGAAACTAACTTTTATAAAATGTTGTTGAAATAAAATAGAATGAAATTACATGCTTTCGGTGAAGGGAAAAATCAAATTTTAAATGGAAAAAAGGAAGGGAAAGAGGCGGGGTCCACGTTATAATCACAATCGGGATCGGATGGGAGGCGATATAACATATAACAAAACCTTATAATATGTTGTGGGATGCATTCCAATAAACAAGGGTAATCACAATCGGGGATCAGAGAGAGGGGCGGACATATGGCGATATGGGTTTTCTCTGATGCGATGAGCAAGGCCCGATGGGTAATTAACCATAGAATGGGAAATCATTTATAGATCAAAATAAAATGAAATTTAATATTTACAAAGGAAAATGGCTATTTAAATGTGAAAAGGCGGAGGAAAATGTGGTGGGATCGAGGTCAATTGGTGTCGGAGATCAGAGGGGAGCGGAATAAAGTGATACATATGAAATTTCCGATGCTATGGGCGTGATGGGCTGTGAGCCATCAGATTTCACTGGGAGATCGACGGTTGATGGATAATCGGGAGCGGGCCATTGGCGAGAGTCAATCGGAGGGGGATGATCGGAGGCGCCGATTGCGACGGAGCGATTGCATATGGGCCGTCTGATCGTCGATTGGATCAATGGTCAGGATGTGCATTAGAGGGGTCAATCAGGGTTTTCCATTGGATTCCATTTAATACAATCACATCGGAAGTTGGGAAATGGGCCAATCGGGCGCACTTACCAAATGTGCCGATGCGATGGGAAAGGGACTTAAGGCGGCAGAGTCTTGTAATATAAAACTTTATTATGAAGTTTTATTATAAGTTTTGAAAGCATGGTGGGGAAGTGGTTGAAACGGCGGGGATTTCATAATAATAAACTTTGATATGTTTATTATAAAGTTTTACAAGGTATGGTGGGGAATTGGTTAAGGAACAAGTTGCATATTTTTTTTAAATAATTTTATAATGTGATTTTATAATCGAAGGGAGGAAAAAGGGATTCTATAAGGAAAAAAATAAACTTTAAACATAAATTTTAAGGGAAAATGGGAAATAGGGATTATTTGAGGATACAGGGGACTTTTACTTCACTTAAGCATAAATTTCAATCTAGAAGTCAGTTTTGAGATTGCAGTATATCGTTGGAAATCTCTTTCCAGACTCTTTCTGATGGGTCTACTTGGAAGATGATTTGGCACTGAACATGCTATGAAAAAATTCTCTGCAGGCAGGGTGATGATCATGTGGAGATGACAGCTTCTGAATTGTGACTTATTACACATGATGACATAAAATTACATAATGAATGATAATAAAGGCAAAATATCATGTTTTCACCTCAAAACATGGTTTTGAGGTGTAATTATTTTGAGGTGAAAATTACATCAAGCTGAATAAAATATCTCTTTGATCTTCCAGGTGTTGTGAATTTGAGTTTATTGACTTCCTCATGACCTTGCTGATATTTATTGACATTTGACTCATTAATTTGACCAAGGTGAGACCCTATAAACTAATAAGACCCATCCTACGACCTACTGACTTGATTTTGAGAATGAAAGTGACTCATAAATAAAGACCATAGAAAGGAGAATCAATAAGTTTCTCATGAGGGAAAATTGATGAAAAAATCACTACCATCAATGAATCCATGACCTAGTGGAATGGTGAAATTTATTGGTATGGGACTCCTAATATGCAAATGCAAAAGAGAAATTTTGATCACTGATGGCAGTATGACTAAACTAACACTAACAGGGAGGTCCTGTCAATGGAAAGATGCTTAAACACTATTTCTGTCAAGAGTCTTAGTTTTAGAGTTTTTATCCATTGTACATACCATTCGCAGCAAGAAAAATGAAAAGAAAAATATAAAAACAATAAAAAATAGAAAAGAGGGCAGAAATAAAACAAGAAAGGTATAGCCCCATGCCAAAAAGAAAGGAAGATATGAAAGTGTGCATGCTCAAATGCCACTACTTTAAGGAGCACTACTATCTAATCATACAACCTAATCATGATTGGGCATATTTCAATTTACTGCTGATAGGATAGTGAAGAAGATTTGCCAAACTGTTTAATCTTGGCTTATCAGTAGAACAGATTAGGATAGAAGAAAGAGAATTGGTTCTAACATGCTCAAAAATTTAACTAGAAAAGAAGAATAAAACAGCTCTAACAGGATCAAAACCAGAGCTGAAATGAAGAAAAAGGGTGACTCTAAAAAGCTCAAAATTCGAGTCACAGTAAGAAGGAAGAACGTCTTAAAATTCAGATCTTCAGCCTTCAAAATTTTGGTTTGAATTTTTACAAGTTTTAGTTCATGTGCAGCTTGTCTTTATGCCATGGACCCACAGCAAATCAGACAGTCTAATCCTGGTTTGGCTGTGTTTGAATTTCTATTTTAGAATATAGAGAATGAAAATCTATCAAACAGTTTAATCCTGACAGATAGTAGTTAGGTAGAGAAACTTAAGAGTCCAACTGTTTAATATGGGCTCTTGGAAGAAATAAGGGTAGCATTATATAGGTTTATTTTTCTATTTGCAAAATAATATGCAAAGAGCCGCCAGCCCAAGTGCACTCAAAGGAAGAAGAAAATGTCAGGACAAGTAGCTTTGGGTAGGTAGAAATGTTTGTTTCAAAGAGATCTCATGCTGCAGGTCACTGAAAGAACTGCCAATATGCACAAGGTACCAGAAAGAAAGTAAAGAATTCTTCCCAATGGAATGGCACTAGTCTCTTAAATCCAGAGATTACTGATGTTTTGGACACCTAAAGGGAAAATTGTCCTCCCCAAGTGGAGCCACTATTAGCCACCTATAAATTCTGATATACCTAGTGGTGGCTAAATTTGTTGTCAAAACTTCAAGAGATATATGTCCCATGAAATCCATCATCTTGAAGTCTTATGATGTTTCTCCATATTTGAATTAATCTTCACTATTGTTTCCATCTTGAAATCATGCTGATTCACCGAAGAAAGCTATTCCAAAAGGCCTCTGAAACTACCTATTTTCACTTTTCCCCCCCACTTTCATAGAGCTTTCTTTTCATCCTTTAACCCTCCATTTCCCTTTAAAAGCCTCCAAAATCCCTTTAAACCTCTAAAAATCCATTTTACAGGTTTAAAACACCCCTTTTCCCCCTTCTACCGAAAGCCAAAAAAGCCTTAAAATCCTTATTTTTGGCCTAAAAGCAGGTTTTTTGCTCTATAAAGGGATTAAGCCCCCGAGGGCTTAAGTCACCCACTAGCTCCGTTCCTTTCCATCCATGGGGCCACACCTAAGCGCTTATCCCTGAGCCCTCCTCTCCTCATATTTCTTCGTGAATGTGCCTTTTCCTTTAAAAAATTTTCACCCGACGTTTATTTCCCGATGCAACCTCCGCCGTTGATCCCCTAGATCTAACGGTGATCAACGACCCTCCTCCCATATAGCCATCCATCCTCCTTTCCATTTATCTTCCTCTTCAAGTTTAAATCTCCATCGTTAATTCTGAATATCAGATGGTTTGCACTAAACCCACCGTTCACCCCACGACAAAGAGGGCCAAACGTCACCAAGGGTCCCACCACACCTTCTGCCCGCGCATCTCACCTGCTATCGCATTCATTCCACACCGTCCGATCAACACGGTATGATCTGATGACTGACACTCCATATCGAAAAACTTCCGCACCCAAAGTTTAATGCTAAAAAATTTTGCGAAATGGGTAGTATTAGGAGGGACACACGTCAGATGGTGTATGGAATGGCATTCCATCCGCGCAAAACCGCCTCCCCCCATTTTATTTTTTGAAAACCATTCATGTTTCTACCATAATACCCTCTGCAACGCAACTTTAGCTTTTAATCATAGCCATCGATCTCTAAGATCGAACGACCCATGTTATATCATGACATCAAATGCATTTGTTGCCCATCTCTCTCCCAAACGACTCCATCAAAATATCTCCACCGTTGATAGTTCTAATCCAATGGCTCCCATTCATCCTCACACCCAAACCTCCATTAACCTAGTTAGTTTCCCTACCAGGGTTTTTCCAATTTTCCGCTACAAATAACGATCCTTCCTCTCTGCTCCTCCGCCCCCAGTGCCTCTACAAGAAATATAACCAAGCCCACATGGATTTCATAACATGTTTGTCGTATTTTTTCAGGTTTCACGGTTAGTGAATCATAATTTTCCTCCACAATCACTAGAGGTGACACAGAGGCTCCGATAATTATTTCAAGGCTAGGAACCAATGTCAAAGAGGACCTTAAATAGAAGGCAAGGTCGTTTCAATCAATGGATCAGATCCATGAACCCTCAATGACGCTCTAGCTCAGCAAAACCATCCACCATGTACATAGAACACTCAAAAAGATGATGATCGCATATCCAGTGGCAAAAAACAAGGCATAGAAGATTAATAAACTTCTGAAGGCATCATTACATGAGAATTTTGAGAAATTAGCAAAAGAAAAGCATACACAGAGCCAAAACAGGTTGAAGTACAAAGGAACAGAGTAGTTATTAGTGCAGAATGTTGACTGACATTGACACAACCCATCTCCATGCTCAAAGGCCTGCCAAGCAGTTATTACACCAAGGAGGCTACTACAAACTGTCAGAAGAAGTTATTTCGAAATATGGGATTCCTCGTAGCCCATTATTCACTTATCTCACACCAAGAAGATAACAATACCACTCCAGATGGTTTTTCCTCTCAAGAACACCCTGTGGGTGATTTTTTTCATATCAAAATGGTCTCAACAAGCTACAAAGTTATTGATCCTGTCTATAATTTAATGAATGTTTAAGACACATAATGGGGCATTCGAATGATTTCTCCTATCTCTGATGTTCATTAAGATTTCCTCACATACTCTTCCTCATTTTTCTCCTATAAAGACTCTTTGAAGTTTCATTGTAAAAGGTTAGAATTTGGTGATTTATAAAGTAATACATATTGCTTCTTTGAAGAAGCATTGGTGTTCTGAAGGAGTGTGGAATTCTCTATTTTTCTGTTGATGAAGGAGGCTGGACTGTTGGATCCCTGAGCCTGGTTTTGGTGAATTACTTCTTGTTTTTAATGTTATTTCCTGTTTTCCTCTTTGTTCCATCATGCTTTTCTTACAATAGGATAAACATTTTAGGTAGATAAATGTATCTTGGAAGCACCTCTGACCTAGTTATCCTTCACTGTTTATATGTTTTCTTCTACTGAATATGATAGGGTAGTCCAATAGTTCTCTTACATATTCAGTTTGTTTTATTTCAGAAATGGTAAATTTGGTTGTGTTAAAGACTATTTTGGCATTTCCTCTTTCTTTGCCACTGAATACTGTACCTGAAATCTCCCTTTAATCACTAATGCTTGTAGTTTGACAGAGAGGCTTGTTTCAATCATACCCTCTGTTCATTATTGTAATTATTGTGTTGAAGGTCCCTATAATTGGAATCCTAGATGTCTAAGGTGTTCCCTCTTCTTTGAATGTAGTTGTATGTCTTTGTTGATTAAGCCTTTAGCAGTAAACTGATAGGAGGAAATAGGGTGTTCCCCGAATCCTTTAAGTCATTTGTAAACGGGTTTAGTTTCTTTTCACTCTTAGTCCTTAATGTTCAGCTCATTTCACCTATATTATTCAACAGATCCTTGACGAAGTTAGATTTTCCCTCTGGTTTCCCTTCCTTCTCAATCAGAACTATTTGGACTTTCACATGACTCCATTTCCCAATGGCTTGTAGATCCCCATGCTCTATCTATACTACATGAAACCTATTTGTCCAACCAAACAAAACAAACAACCTTGCACTTCCTAACTAGCCTAAAATCAACTTCTAAATCATTCAAGATATATCTTTATAAACATATTGAGATATCCCTCTCTGAGACTAGGAGGGCTAGATCCTAGAGCTCTAAATATTGGTTCTGATGTTTCCTTGTCTTTTGGTTAGCCAATCTACCAAAAAAAATGACCCCAACACCATGAACCTATTGGAATATTGTCATTGATGGCAAAGGATATGGCAAAAGAAATGGCAAAGGCATGGGCAACGAAGAAGAACAACAAAGTTGCAGAATACAAAGGCGCAGCAGAATTACAGAAGGAGCAGAGACAGAAGGGGAAGAGTACAAAGGCGCAACAAAATTTTTGTGAACAACAACACACATTCAAGAAGGAAGGGAGAAATGTAAGGATGAATTAATTGTCATGAGCCGCAGCCACAAATTGCAGAGGAGAGCTGATTATGGTGTTGGGCAGAGCCGTCTTTACAGTGGAACGAAGTTATTCCCGTAAATCTAATTTACGGAGGAGGAGAGTTATTCAAGACAGTCATTTCGGGAATTTAAGCCCTCAACAACCAAGTATGAAGAAAATTCATGAAATTATGTTTAAACAGCGGAAAGACTTTAAATATTTGAATGTGGCAAGACAAGTGGTCCCTACCACTTGAGCGCAAATCGCAAAGCGTAGTTTTGAAGCTTCAAGTGTCTTGTTGATATGGATTATTTGCGATATGCGATCATCGTGCCATCGCAATATCGCAATATCGCACAATCGCAATATCACAATTTCAAAGTGTTCTGCCATATGGTTGATCGCCAATTTGCGATGCGATCCCATCGCAAATCGAAAATGTTAACTTTGCGCACTTTTTGATCGTGCCATCGTAAATGGCCATCTACGATGTGGGCTCGGGGTCAAAGAATGAAATTTGAATAAAAGAAATGTTACGGGGACAGTGTAAAGTTTTAAAATAACCATTGGGGTTATAGTTATAATATTATATGGCGGAGATAAAAGATTGAATATTATTGAAGGACCCAAATGGGATGATTCGTGCATGGAAGAATGGAGGTCAGGGTTTTCAAATTGGATTGGCATGATTATTAATACAAAAACGATTGAGATGTATGGCTGTTCCGCTTGCGGAACTCACCACATCAACAAGACACTTGCGTATGGAAAAGCGTTGGATTTTGTTTATAAAATCCAAAGGGTTAAACTTTGGGTTAAAGGTTGGGCGCACATAGAAAATTTGAATCTCCTCGTTTGAATAAAATAAATTAAAAAGAAATCGAAGAGCCTCGGGGATAAACTAAAGGAATACCATTAACGGTTGAGTGGTTTTAGACTCATGATATTGAGAAAGGCGAGATCTATAAAAAGGACAAAGATCATTATTCAATGGAGAGGGTTGTGCGAGCATTGGTGAAGAAGGAATTCCTCTAAGGAATATCCGTATGGACAGAAAATGCGCTTAATTGATGATTCTGAGTCCATGATGCACCTTTCGAGACATTGATCTAAAAGGTGATGAGTTGTGAGAGTATTCAACAGAAGAAACGATGAAAAGATAACGGATGTCTACTGAAGAACACATATGGATCCGGTGCATATGACAGTTGGAGTTTTTGAAGGTTAATACACACAGAAGGATACATGGAATGTTGAATGCATAAATTCTCTGAAGTCTGGATTACAGTGATCTTGCTGTCAAGTTATGTAGAATTGGGAAAAATATGTTTGTTAATTGAATAAAGGGTTGCGTTGAGTCAGAGGGTTGAAGCCTTATGTATATAGAAGCTAATGTTATGTTCAGGGGGTTGAAGCTCCCTTCCAGGAAAGGCTGGTAAACGAGAGAAGGTTGTAGCCTTCTGCAGGTGGGTGCCTGCATGCTGGTATGAGTCTGCACCAGCATATATTGTAAAAGGTTTTCTCTATAATAAAATATTGAAGACTAAGATTACAGCAGTGGTGGTTTTCTCCCGAATTGGGTTTCCACCTTAAATCCTGGTGTCCATATGTGTTGTTCATGGTTAATGGTTTGTTCTATTGTTTCTGTTCATGCTTAATGCTTATCTGATGCATTTCTCTAAGTAAAAGCATAATAAGATTTCTGGACATACATGTTGAATGCAGTACTGTAACATATGGTTGTTTTAAAGAGAAAGGAAAGAAAAATTGCTTAGCCTTAAATACTGATTCACCCCCCTCTCAGTATTTTTTCCCAACAATTGGTATCAGAGGAGGTCCTTCTGAAAAAGCTTAGTCGCTAGAAGGAAGATCAAGAAAGATGAGAAATCAAGATGGAATAGCATCTATCAGGCCTCCACTCTTTAATGGAAAAAAATTAATTTTATGGAAAACAAGGATGAGATCCTATCTTCAGTCTCTGGGAGCAGAGGTATGGGCGATTGTTGAACAAGGATATCAATATCCAGCTGCAGTACCAACAGATCCAACGGAAAGAAAGAATTATGAAACAAATGCAAAGGCAGTCAATGCTCTATTAGGAAGTCTAACTGAAACAGAATTTGTCAAAGTCATGCAACTGAATACAACAAAGGCAATATGGGACAAAATCATTCTAAGCTATGAAGGTGATGCAAAGGTAAAAAGTGCTAAACTTCAAACTCTCAGAATCCAATATGAGAATCTTAAAATGCTTAATGAAGAAAGCATTGCAAATTTCTTTCTACGTCTGGATGATATTGTAAATCGCATGAGAAATCTGGGAGAAACAATTACTGAGTCCACTTTGGTTGAGAAAATTTTAAGATCTCTAACAATGAAATTTGAGTCAAAAGTTTCAGCTCTTGAAGAAAAGCAGGATCTTCAAAATCTTACTGTGGTACAACTTCATGGCATACTAACTACATATGAAATGAGAAGAGGAGGACCATCTGAAGTCAAAGAAGCGGTCTTTAGAACTTCTACAAAAGGAAAGGAAGTACAAATAACAGAAGGATCAGGATATATCTCAGAAGAAGATGAGATAAACTTCGTAAAGAAACTTCAACTTGGCACAGGACGATTTAGAGGTAAGCTTCCTTTCAAATGTTTTGATTGTGGAAGAGTTGGTCATTATGCTGCTAAGTGTCCTTATAAAGAAACACATAAAAAGGGGAAGGAAGTAGCAAGAAGGAATAAGAATCATTTTAGCTCTAAAAGGAGTTACTATACTCATGAAGATAGTGATGGGCTATCTAATAGTGAGGAAGAAGGTGAACAAGATCTGAGACTTCTCATGGAATTTGAAAAAAAAATCTCGAGAAGAAGAGGATACTTTTGTGGACGCTCTAGAAGACAGTGATTTTCTTAATGAAAACAATAAACTCAAAATTTGCTTAGAAGAGAGCAAAATAATCATAGAAACTCTGAAAAATCAGCTTGAAGATAAAGAGAAACACAATGAGAAATTAGAATGTGAAGTAGTAGATCTAAGAAAAGAACTTGGGAAAGTAAAGACTCTAAATCTTAGATTTGCTAAAGGGTCTGAAACCTTAGATGAGATTATCAAGGTACAACGTTCTCCTCTTATAGAGACAGGTCTTGGATATATTGGAGAGTCTTCTTAGGAATCAGCACCAAATTATCTAAAAGTAGTTATAGCTGGTTTACAACATGCTGCCACTCAGCAAGGGAATAAATAATATTTATAGGTAAAGCATGATCACTTCAATTCAAGAGACACTAACAGAAATGTCTTTCAAAGAAACACCAATCGACAGATGAATTCATTTAGAAGATCTTATGATCGCAGAAATTTCTTCTTCAATGGACAATGTTTCTCATGTCACAATTTTGGTCATAAAGCTATTCAAAGTGTAGCATATAAAACTATTATGACAAGAGAAACAAGAAAGAAAAGGACTGATATTGAAGCAAAGAAGAATACTTATAACAACTTTTCTCCTCTTCAAAATGAAGTTGAATGCACTTATTGCAATAACTTTGGCCATGAAGAATCTGAATGCAGGAGCAAAGTTCAGCCAAAAGAACATGTTCCTTCAAGATCCAAAGTATGGAAAAAGAAGGAGTTATAGGTTGAAAATTGTGGCATAGCATTATTTGCAGAAGATGAAGAGAACCAATGGTACATTGATAGTGGATGCTCAAGACACATGACAGGTGATAAAGAAAAACTTCTTGCATATAGTGCTCTAGAAAAGGAGAAGAATGTTACATTTGGAAATGATACTCCTGCGGTAATTAAAGGTAAAGGGTCTATCTTCCTAAAGGATAAGGTGAAAGCTAATGAAGTCATGTATGTGGATGGATTAAAGCATAACTTGTTAAGTGTAAGTCAAATGTGTGATCAAGGAACTGAAGTTGTCTTTAGTTCAAAAGAATGTGTGGTATGTGATCTTGATACGGGTAAAGCAATTATAAAAGGAAAAAGAACTCCAAACAACCTGTATATATTGAAGAACCCCAAAGAACAATGTTACTTGAGTAAATCTTCAGAAAATTGGCTATGGCATAGAAGGTTGGGGCATCTAAGCTTCTCTCAAATCAACAAATCAAGTAGACTTAAAGCTGTTCGTGATCTTCCCAATATTACTCTACCTGAAAATATCATATGCAAATCTTGCCAATTCGGTAAGCAAACCAAGGTACAATTTAATGCCAAGGAAGGATCATCAAGTAAGCCTCTTGAACTCATTCATACTGACATATGTGGACCTATGAGGAAAAATTCACCCCGTGGTGAAGAATACTATATCTTATTCATTGATGATTTTCTAGAATGTGTTGGATTGGGCTGCTTAAACACAAAGATGAAGCATTTGAGAAATTTCAGATTTTCAAAGCACTAGTGGAGAATGAATTAGAATTAAAAATCAAGTGTCTTAGATCTGATCGAGGAGGAGAATATACATCCAAATAATTTCTTGAATTCTGTGAACAACACGACATAAAAAGACAGTTCTCTGTAGCTGGCACTCCACAACAGAATGGTGTTGCAGAGAGAATGAACAGAACAATTCAACAAATGGCCAGAGCTATGCTTGATGATTCTGGAACACTTGACACATTTTGGGGAGAAGTAGCACATACAGCAGCAAACATTCTCAACAAAGCACATGTTCGTGTAAATAGTGATAAAACTCCATATGAACTCTGGTATGGTAATCCTCCCACTATAAAGCATTTTAGAATTTTTGGGAGCAAATGATTTATCAAAAATAATGATGAAAAACTTGGCAAGTTTGAACCCAGAGCTGATGAGGGAATATTTCTTGGTTACTCCTCTAGGAGTAAGGCATATAAATGTTACAATAAAAGACTTTGAAAGACTGTTGAATGTATTGATGTTGTTTTTGATGAGTCTACTGCAGCCCCAAAAGAAGAAAAGCAAACAACAGATGAAGATGATGAGGACACATATCCTCCTACATCAAACAGTAATGATACAAACAGTACACCCAGTGAAGAACCTGAAGAAGAGCTATCTGAAAAGGCTCCATCTAGATATGTTCAAAAGAATCATCCAGAATCTCAAATTTTGGGAGAAAAGGAATCAGGAGTACAAACAAGAAGGACTCTTGTGGGATCTTCTAGCAACCTGGAATTTCTGTCCACGGTTGAACCTCACAATGTTAGTCAAGCGAGCAAAGATGAATGTTGGATTCAAGCCATGAATGAAGAGCTTGATCAAATTGAAAAGAATCACACTTGGGAGTTAGTACCAAGGCCTCATGACAAAAATGTCATTGGAACTAAATGGATATTCAAAAACAAGTTAAATGAGAATGGGGATATTATAAGAAATAAAGCTAGACTTGTGTGAAAAGGGTATGCTCAACAAGAAGGTATAGACTTTGAAGAAACCTTTTCTCCTGTAGCCAGACTTGAAGCCATAAGAATGTTTCTTGCGTTTTCAAGCTTCCAACAAATCAAAGTTTATCAAATGGATGTTAAATCTGCTTTTCTCAATGGTGATCTAGAAGAAGAAGTTTATATAGAAAAACCAGAAGGATTCATTTTGGGAAATGATGAAAAACTTGTGTGTAAACTTAAAAAGGCTCTATATGGTCTCAAACAAGCTCCAAGGGCATGGTATTATCGTCTTGACAAATATCTTCATCAACAAGGATTTTCAAAGGGGTCTGTTGATAGCAACTTGTACACAAAAACTGAAAATGACAAACTATTGATTGTGGTTGTATATGTCGATGATATCATTTTTGGAAGTAATAAAGAGTCTATGAGTCAGAAATTTGCTTCTGATATGCAGCAAGAATTTGAAATGTCTTTACTCGGGGAACTAACATTTTTTCTTGGCCTGCAAGTGCAACAATCAACAGATGGTATATTCTTATCACAAACAAAGTATCTCAAGCAAATCCTTAAGAGGTATGGCATGGAAGATTGCAAACTTGTAAGTACACCAATGATAACTGGATGCAATCTTAGTTCTAATGATGATTCCCCCACCGTAAATCAACCAGAATACAGATCTATGATAGGAAGTCTACTTTATCTCACTGGGACAAGACCAGACATCATGCATGCAGTTGGGATTGTTGGACGATTTCAAGCCAATCCAAAAGAATCTCATCTTCAGGCTGTGAAAAGAATATTAAAATATCTACAGGGAACTCAAGACTTTGGACTATGGTATCCAAAGAATGCTGATCTCACTCTTCATGCATACACTGATGCAGATTGGGCTGGAAGTGTTGATGATCGAAAAAGCACTAGTGGTGGTGCATTCTTTATGGGGCCCCGGTTAGTATCTTGGTTCAGTAAGAAGCAAAGCTCCATTGCCTTTTCTACAGCAGAAGCGGAATATGTGGCTGCAGCATCATGTTGCACTCAACTTCTTTGGATGAGGCAAACCCTACAAGATTTTCAAATAAAATGTTCACCTCCTATCTCCATTATGTGTGATAATACAAGTTCCATCAGTATCTCAAAGAATCCTGTTATGCATTCCAAGACCAAGCACATTCCCATCAAATATCACTTCTTACGAGAACAAGTGCTTGAGAAAAATGTGAAATTAGAATATGTTTCCTCCAAAGAACAAGTTGCTGATATATTTACCAAACCTCTACCCAGGGAAGCATTCGAATATCTCAGACAGAAACTGGGATTAGTCTCTGCCATGCAGAGGATCAGGTCTACTTAATTACAGAAGACTCAATTGGTTGTGAGGTACAGGCTCAGGGGGAGCATTGGTCATGTGAAAAGGATGAATTGTTGGTCATATTATGTTTGAAGATGCAGCATTATCTCAAGGGGAGGATGGGACTGTTGGTTCAACGGTTCTTGATCAAACTCTTTGCCACTGATGTCAAAGGGGGAGGTAATGCAACAATCAAAGGAAGAATATTGCCATCAATGCCAAAGGGGGAGATTGTTGGAATATTGTCATTGATGGAAAAGGATATGGCAAAGGAAAATGGCAAAGGCATGGGCAACGAAGAAGAACAAAAAAGTTGCAGAATACAAAGGCGTAGCAGAATTACAGAAGGAGCAGAGACATAATGGGAAGAGTACAAAGGCGCAGCAGAATTTTGGTGAACAGCAACACGCATTCAAGAAGGAAGGGAGAAATGTAAGGATGAATTAATTGTCATGAGCCACAGCCACAAATTGCAGAGGAGAGTTGATTATGGTGTTGGGCAGAGCTGTCTTTACAGTGGAACGGAGTTATTCCTGTAAATCTAATTTACGGAGGAGCAGAGTTATTCAAGACAGTCATTTCGGGAATTTAAGCCCTCAACAACCAAGTATGAAGAAAATTCATGAAAGTATGTTTAAACAGCGGAAAGACTTTAAATATTTGAATGTGGCAGGACAAGTGGTCCCTACCACTTGAGCGCAAATCGCAAAGCGTAGTTTTGAAGCTTCAAGTGTCTTGTTGATATGGATTATTTGCGATATGCGATCATCGCGCCATCACAATATTGCAATATCGCACGATCGCAATATCACAATTTCAAAGTGTTCCGCCATATGGTTGATCGCCAATTTGCGATGCGATCCCATTGCAAATCGAAAATGTTAACTTTGTGCACTTTTTGATCGCGCCATTGCAAATGGCCATCTACGATGTGGGCTCGGGGTCAAAGAATGAAATTTGAATAAAAGAAATATTACGGGGACAGTGTAAAGTTTTAAAATAACCATTGGGGTTATAGTTATAATATTATATGGTGGAGATAAAAGATTGAATATTATTGAAGGACCTGAATGGGATGATTCGTGCATGGAAGAACGGAGGTCAGGGTTTTCAAATTGGATTGGCACGATTATTAATACAAAAACGATTGAGATGTATGGCTGTTCCGCTTGGGGAACTCACCACATCAACAAGACACTTGCGTATGGAAAAGCGTTGGATATTGTTTATAAAATCCAAAGGGTTAAACTTTGGGTTAAAGGCTGGGCGCACATAGATAATTTGAATCTCCTTGTTTGAATAAAATAAATTAAAAAGAAATCGAAGAGCCCCGGGGATAAACTAAAGGAATACCATTAGCGGTTGAGTGGTTTTAGACTCATGGTATTGAGAAAGGGGAGATCTATATAAAGGACAAAGATCATTATTCGATTGATGGGTGTGTGCGAGCATTGGTGAAGAAGGAATTCCTCTAAGGAATATCCGTATGGACAGACAACGTGCTTAATTGATGATTCTGAGTCCATGATGCACCCTTCGAGACATTGATCTAAAAGGTGATGAGTCGTGAGAGTATTCAACAGAAGAAACGATGAAAAGATAGCGGATGTCTACTGAAGAGCACGTATGGATCCGGTGCATATGACAGTTGGAGTTTCTGAAGGTTAATACACACAGAAGGATACACGAAATGTTGAATGCATAAATTCTCTGAAGTCTGGATTACAGTGGTCTTGCTGTTCTGTTATGTAGAATTGGGAAAAATATGTTTGTTAATTGAATAAAGGGTTGCGTTGAGTCGGTTGAAGCCTTGTATATAGAAGGCGATGTTATGTTCGGGGGGAGTTGAAGCTCCCTTCCAGGAAAGGCTGGTAAACGAGAGAAGGTTGTAGCCTTCTGCAGGTGGGTGCCTGCGTGCTGGTATGAGTCTGCACTAGCATATATTGTAAAAGGTTTTCTCTATAATAAAATATTGAAGACTAAGATTACAGCAGCGATGGTTTTCTCCCGAATTGGGTTTCCACCTTAAATCCTGGTGTCCATATGTGTTTTTCATGGTTAATGGTTTTTTCTATTGTTTCTGTTCATGCTTAATGCTTATCTAATGCATTTCTCTAAGTAAAATCATAATAAGATTTCTGGACATACATGTTGAATGCAGTACTGTAACATATGGTTGTTTTAAAGATAAAGGAAAGAAAAATTGCTCAGCCTTAAATACTGATTCACCCCCCTCTCAGTATTTTTTCGCAACAGAACCATGAGTTTTGGAAAAACTTGTATATGCAACAGTCAGATTTATTGGAAATTGGCTTTGAGAAAACAAAGTAACCAAGTAGATTATAGTATTAAATTAATGTCGATACCATAGGCATAGCTACTGCTGCCAACAAGCATCCATAGCCTCGATAAGGAAACATTTTTAACCCATTCAGATGCTAGTGTCTCATTTATTAGAAATAAGTACATAGTTACAAAAAGCCTTTCAATTTACTTAGATGTCAAGTGAAGATCATTGTTCTGGCATGGTAACCAATTAATAACAATTTCATTCACGAGAGCTAACAAAAGTGAAAAAGTCGGCTCGTGATGAGACCTCTTGTCCTTCAGTTTTATGACCAAAGGCCATTACCGTGGCTTCGTGACTAGCAGTGGTAATGTCACTTTATTAGGACCTATGATCATGGTAGGTCCTCTCATGATGAGACCTCCTATCCTCTAGTTGACTATTTATGTTTAGAATTCAACTACGGTTATTGTTAATCAATAAAATATTACTTAATAGATGGGGTGGCAGGTCAGCTCCTTAAGACCTAGGGATGGCATAAAAAGTTGTGTAGTGACTATTTTCAACTTTGATAGTTTTTCTTCTAAAAAACTATAACCTTTAAATTATTGCCGATAAATATATTTTTCATTGGTGAGATTGGGGTTTAAGAACAATTCATTATATAATGGTGGAAATATTTAAATACAATTTTGTGGTCATCATCCTAAATTTTACAATATTAGGTACTTGAACCATTAGGAAAGTTGAAAGCTGGCATGATGAAATTAGATTTGCATAATTTTTCCTTAAAAATAAGATTATGTTCATAGATAAAAAAAGATAAATTGACTACCCAATCATTATTTCAAAGAGGGCCTATACCATTAAAAGTATTTCTCATTCACCAAAGAGAAAAATAAATCAGAAAGACCTTCATATGTTGAATTCAATGTGAAAATTGGCCAATAACACTAGTTGTGTTGTGGTAAAAATAATCATGACTTAGGTAATAATAGGGAAAGGGGAAAAATAATGAATTTGGGAAGGTGACATGAAGGAGGATTTGTCACTTTACAAAATAATGAGGAATTAAGAGTGAATCATTCCTGACAAGACTTACCATAATAATCATCGTTATTACTAAATACAAGACCTCCCCCAAACTAAAGTATGTCTATCATCAGTAATATTTGGTCATGTCATAAGTAAATTACCAATGAAATCCACAAAGTCAGTCGAGGACATACCTGGCGACTTATCTTGGTGGAGTAACAACAATAAAGGAGTAGTAGCACCAAGTACTTAGAAAAATATCACCATGGAGAAACATCACCAGAGGAGTAACAACATCAGACACTTAGAAAATTTCCTGAAGTAACAGCACCGAATACTAGAAAATTTTTTAGAGTGACATCACCGGAGGAGTAACAACAATGATGGAGTAACATCAATCACAGAGTAACAACATTGACAGTGTAATAGTAGTGACGAAGTCCCAACAGTAATAGAGTAACAACAGTGATGGTGTAATAGCAGTTACAGAGTCACATTAGTAATGGAGTAACAACACTGACAGTATAACCGCAGTGACGTTGTAACAGCAGTGACGAAGTCGCAACAGTAATGGAGTAACAACACTGACTGTATAACAACATCCAACACTTAGAAAAAATTTCCGGAGTAACAACATTGTGAAACTTTAAGAACTCATTTCTTTTATTTTGTGAACAAAACAAAAATGTGACCTTGCAGTAAACAATACCTGAAGCATAAAAACATAAGACAAATCAGAAAATAAATGACTCTTTATTGAAAAATAATAACTTAGGTTATAATGGTTATGATTTTTGTTGCAGCAATGTTGTTTGTGAATGGTGAATGAATGGAAAAATACTTTTTCGGAAATGACTTGGATCTTCAAATGGAAATAAATTCCTCATTTATCATGTTATAAATCTGTTAAGTTATGAAAATTTTTCATGTTATTTTCTTCGTGTGAGGGATTGTCTTTGAAAATGTTCTCATTTCATTTTCATTTTCTTGAAAAATCACTTGTTCAAAAATTGACCTCATTTATTCTCGTGGGACCTGCAAAAAAACGAGCATCTACCTGCATTAAAACATAAAATCATGGAAGAAGAGAGATCCGAGGGCTCTCCCAATTCAAGTTATATGCAAAAAAAATAACAATTAGTTACCCTTTAAAACAAATCCACAGAAATATAAACAAAGAAAATTTAATTTATTACCTGCGGTAGAGTGGTGGCCAACCATACTAACCAGCAGTGTTTAAATCATAACTTATTTATTCTTCATCCAATTTTAGTGATTCAAAAGCCAAATGAAATTGAATTCAATGATATGTCTCCAATAGAATTAGGTTTTAAAAATTCCATGTAATGGTATGTGAAATTTTCTTAGAACAACTTGCATAACAGAGTCATTTTTTATTTTCTAGCTCAGACCAACAATTGATATTTTCAGCATAAATTTTTCATTTGATGACGGATTGAACTGATTCAAATTGGAGATTTAATTATATTAATGTATCTATGCCCAATAGTAACAGGTTTTTAATGAAATAATAATTGATGGGTCAAATACACTAGTGAACAACCAGGAAAACATAGTTTCAAGAGTGTTGATTTACGATAAAAAGTCAATATTGTGGTCATAAATTTCTCATAAAATATCGAAATAAAGTGATTAAAGTTAAATTTTAAACTATATTCATAGGGGAATATCCCATTGAAACAATTTTCCAAAATATATTAGCCTCCAAAAACAGACTATCCCACCTTTGTTCCTGAGCTGCCTACTAGACATCCTATCATTGTTTTGGTCATAACTTTTTTGTTTCAAATCTAAATCGAGTGATTAAAATTGGGTTAGAAAGTAGACATAAAGGGATATGTAATATAGAAATATCTCTTGAAAATATGCCCATTTGGTCCCTCAAAACATGAGTGTCTCGATTTCTTTTCCAGATTTTTCATCAAGCCTGCAAGCCATAAGCTATGATAATCAAGGAATTTTTCCAAGAAGAGATAAAAATGAATATGAGTGTTTTTAGAAATTTAATTTTCCAATATAACACATATACATACATAAAAAAATTCAAATATTGATCACTGATGTCAAATTTCAGAGCATCTTGCAACAAAAACCACTATTTCTACATATAAAGAAATTTATTTATTTATGTATTCATTTATTCTATTTTCTACACTAAACTATTCTACCCTGAAAAATAAAATATAAATATTTATAGGAGTACCTCCAATGAAGCCATTCTCAAAATAAGGCTTCAAGTATGCACATCCCCATAATTGAAAGATGTATCCTAATAAGTACTAGGGTATGAGAGACCAACTTCCCTATTAAGGATGGTGCCAAGAATTGCAGTTGAAGTATGGAGTGATGTTGCAAGAAAACAAAAGAGTGAAACCAATCTTCAATATAGTATTGATTTATCATAGTTGTTATATCGTGAAGTTCTTCAACTGGATTCCAGATTGTGTTGATTCTTTGTTCCTTGACCTCATCCCATGAATTTTGGGGGCTTTTTAGAGTGGGTGGTGTTTTTGGTTTTTTCTATCGTCCTATTGGCACACATGGGCCCTATATGTATCAATTCATCCTACAAGTGCTTCAGTTTATACAGCAGTGAGCCCGCTCAAGTTCGTTCGAGAGATGTGCAAGTTCTTACCTCTCGTCTTACTACCCAGCAATTGTATAGTTGAAGACACCCTAAAGAAAACACCCAAAAATTCACACTTCTAAGTGTCCCAACAACACATTGGTAAGCCTGCTCAAGTTTGTTAGAGCGTTGTGAAGGTTCTTACCAGTCGTCTTACTGCCCAAAAATTGTGTCGCTTGAGGCACACTAAAAAAACACACAGAAATTGCACCTCTAAGTGCCCCAGTGTAGCATTGGTGAGCTCGCTCAAGTTCATTAGAGCGCTGCGCAAGTTCTTACCTCTCATATTACCACCCGACAATTGCAGACTAGGTACACTCTATCCTCTAACAAACAACTCTGCTTGAATGGATCATCACTACCATCCCCGGAAACGACACCAAAATGTTGGGTTGTATGAATCACTATTAAGTGATTAAAACAATACACATAAATTATCAATCTAGGGGCGTCTTTTATTGCAATGACAACTGCACTGTCTGTGCTGATACACCCAACCAAAATCAAATCCAAATAAAGGAAATTATTGCTGAAGTAAAAGCTAGAAGGAAATCACTCATGTGGAAATAAAATTATCTACAAGACTGTAATCACACCTCAATTAATCTATCTTAGTGTGCCACACAACAATTTCCTAGCTCGTATCTCTGATCTCATATGTGTAACAACATATAAAACATTAGAATTGATGTAGATCTATTCATAGCTAAAGCATCAGCAACAACACATCCACTGATACATAAAGAAGATAAGAAATAGATATATACACATCTAACTTAAACGCTGCAATCATTGCTAAAGAGGATGGACCTTCCTCCCTAGTAGGGCATATGAAGAGAAATAACTTAACAGAAACTAAATCAGATAATTCATGTAACAACAACACAATATTTCTGTATTATCATGATAGAAAGTTATGGAGTCAAGATGATGATATCCCCCTCCTCTCTCTTATTTGTGTTCTTTAAATATATAAGATACAAAAGGGAAATTTCCAACCAACTGATTACAAAATCTAAGAGATCCTTCCACCATGATTTAGCTGTACCAAGTCGAATCTAATTATTGCAATTGAGGAAATTTGGAAAACGGCCACAACAGAAAATCTATGAATATGTCCTTCGAAGAACCTTGTGTTTCTCGCAATGAATACCAAATTTTGGAAAACTGCTAAGGTTCAAACTATATTGGTCCGTTTTTCACAAAACCCATGTCTCGTATTTTCAATATTCTTCTTCATTTTCCCGAAATTTCCAACGCAAAACTGTCACTTGTTATTCTAGCGAATTCTTGATTTGAAATAGTTAATTATGTTCTTGAAGATCATATTTGCAATTTGAAAGAGATATTGGAGGATAAAATCGTGAGTTATAACAAATTAATTAAATAAACCATTATTTACAAAATAATTCATAACAATATTCAATTTATTAAAAAATAAAGGAGAATAAATATTACTTATCCATAACAGCATAAATAATTATAAAATGGGATTAAATGATAAATTATGATAAATAATGTGATAAAAGAATGGTAGGAATGGATAATATATATGTTAAGAAATTGTAATAAGAATGAAAATTTAGCTGCCCAAAACTCCCCCCGTGCTTCGCACCAGAGTCTAGGTATCAGTTATTTTCCAGAAGTTCGACCTCAGAAACTCCATCCAGCCTACACTCCCTTAGGGTTACAGAGCTCCACTAGTCATAATCCAGCTCTGGAAAACTCTTTTTCTTTACAACCTTCTGTTGTAAACCCTTTTCTTCTTTCTTGAAAAGAACCCCTTCCCCTTCTTAGGATTTCCTTTTTATCCTCTTGGGGAAGGTAACTGTCAGAAAAATTACCTCTTCCTTTTACTATGGAATCTTGGAATTCTTTTACCAATTAGTTAATCAATTAGTCAATGTAATTTATTCATGAAATAGAATTCAAGTTTTTCTTACTAACCAATAACCATATTCTTTAATCTCTTTTCACTAACAAATTTTAACGTATTTATAAAATTATTTTAGACATAACATTAAAATAAAACGGGGTGCTACAAAAGGATATATCCTTTTGTGAAGTTGGGTTACACTTTTTGCCCTTTTTTGAGAAAAAACTTTCATTTTTTTCGGTTCTTCAACATTCTGAAAACTATAACAATTTTTCTATTTAGAATTTCATTTTGCGATAAAAATAAAAGTTGTTAGAAATTTTGTTAGCTTTCTATTACTTATTTTTTGGAATTTTTTTATGCACATTTCATATGTCAACTTAGTGTTTCTTTGAGTGTGTGTTTTTTAACAATTGAAGGATTCATAAGAAGTCATGTTAATACGCAATGTTGTATTCTTTTAAAATTTCTGTTTTTGAGAAAAAAAATGTGTTAAAACAATATAAACAGAGTCTACTTCGGTTTCATCATATTTACAAAGCCAATGGTTGCATATCATAATTACTAGAATTTTTTGAACTGGTCCAATATGAAAAAATTGCATATTTTGAGTATGTTTTGTGATGCAAGAAATTTCATAACATATAAGTTATAAACTAAAAATATAAAAGCCACCCATTAGAGATGACGGACCAATGTAATGCCCCATAATATTTTAGACTTTTTTTACAATGTATTTTGGGAGATACAGAATTTTGATTTCACTGAATCACATTGACCCTCAGAAACTATTTGCACCTGTTTTATTACAAAATTAATTAAAATTAGTAAATATTTATGAAATTCCATAAAATTTATATTTCCTGAAAGTAGATTCAATTCTGAAAATGCTTGTCCTGGTTCCGACAGTTAATTCAGAATGTTTCATGGAGTGTAATCAGTCCAAAATTGTAGAAACATATTCAGAGCTTGGATCTGCGTAACTGGTGACGCGTTAGTTTGGCCGAAATTTTATAAAAAGTTTGGCTGGACTATTTTTTGCGCAAAAGGGCCATTAAGTCTCATGCCTTAATAGTTAGGCTCAACTTTTTTTCAAAGTTCGGCTAAACTTCTGCCTACTTTTCCATTCGCTAAAAAATTTCGCGGAGCCCCTCCAAAAAAATGTTTCACAGCAATATAAATTGCCGTGAAATCATTCATAATTTTCACACATTTCGCACATTTGTTCTAATTTTACAAAGGTCTTGGTTTGGGTCTAAAGAATTTTCTTGGAGATTTGGGTTTAACGACATTTCTTGGAGGCGGTTTTATTTTGCAAAGAATTGTTTTGGGTTTAAGGATTGTTCTTGGAAGATATTTCTTGGAGGTGGTCTGATTTTGCAAAGAATTGTTTTGAGTTTAAGGAATTTTCTTGGACGTACATTCAAAGGACATTTCTTGGAGGTATGTGATACATTTTTTTGGATGTTTTTTGTTATTAATTTTTTTTGAAACTATAGATTTGGGCTTAATTTTGAATTCTTGGAGGCGGTCTGATTTTGCAAAGAATTGTTTTGGGTTTAAAGAGTTTTCTTGGAGGACATTTCTTGGAGGCGGTCTGATTTTTCAAAGAATTGTTTTGGGTTTAAGGAATTTTCTTGGATGTACATTCAAATGACATTTCTTGGATTTATGTAATGCATTTTTTGGATATTTTTTGTGCTTCATTTTTTTTGAAAGTATGGATTTGGGCTTAATTTTGAAAAGACATTTTCTGGAAGTATTTTTTGAAGTGTTTTTTAAAGTGAGTTTTTTTTTTTAAGTTGGAGGCATTTTTTGAAGTGACATTTTTTTAGAGTATGTGTTTTGAGCTGAAGTAAATCTTTTGAGCTTTGTTTCATTTTTATAGGACATTTTTTTCTCGGACTTTTTAATGTAAGTGTTTTGGATTGGAGTATGTATTTTTTGCAAAAAATTTAAAATGAGTTTTTTTAAAATTAAATCTTTCGTGATGCTTTTTCTAATTGAGCTATTGTATAAATTGTTGAAGGAATTTTTTTGAAATTCATACTCTATTATCATGGGAAATCGAAGGAATTGTGCAAGAAAATATGATTGAAAAAGAGACCCTGAGGAACGTAGAGAAGAGATGAGACAATCTCGCAAAAGAAAGATAGAAGCACTCTCAAATATCGAAGGGGAAAATCAACCTCAACTAGAAATTGAAGCAGGTATATAAATGTAAATATTATGATCTATTGATATATTTAAAATTTTCCTAGTGTAAAATGTGAAGCTTAATTTTTATTTGATGAACTAATTTGAAAAATATTTTGTTTAATGTAAACAGACAGAGATATTCCTCAAAACATTGATGATGAGATACAAAATTTTCAAAGAGAAAGTGAAAGAGATATTGAACCAATGATTGAAGATGGTGAAAATATTGAAAGAAATCCAAATAAAGAAATTGAATCACAAGGTATGCACACACACACACACACACACACACACACACAGATATATATATATATATATATATATATTAAACACATGCACATATTATTGAAATTATAGATATATTTATTAATTTAGTTATTTATTGAATATGTACTATTTTTTCGAATATGTACAAATGAAATCACTATCGATAATGAGATGTTAGAAAATGTTGACACTCACACATATGGAGATAAAAAACCAGACCATGTTATACGATATCGTGTTAACTGCATTTTTGAAAAGCATTTCTTAAATGAGCGGGTGACAGTTCAGGCTCAAATGTTGAAAGTTCTCCTATCATTAAGGAAATTAAAAGAAGCTACGACACTATTGGGTATTCGAAAATCAACCAAAGATAAAAAAATGAAGGAAGATGTGATAAAAAATATGAGTGGTGCTATAAAGTCAATTAAGAGATCTAGAGAGAAAGATGTTTCAATTGTACGTAGAGGAATACAGATGGCAATGGTTTCATCAAGTACTCAAGAGAATCATTTGGTAACATCTATGGCACGAGCACTGGGAACCTCGCGAAAAATTTTGCACAAACATCGGAAATTTCGGCTGCAAATAGATGTAAATGATGAACTCGCTTGTTGGAGAGCTATTTGTAGGCAACCATACAAAGATAGACTTGGAGAAAATGTTTAAAAAATAATATATGAATATTGGAAGAACAATTCGTGTGCTTCGCCAACTGCAAAGCATGTGATGCGAAGAAGAACAGCACGAAATCAGTACGAAGAACATGAAAAATATTTCTTGGAAACCACTCAGATAGATTTATTCAACAAGTTCAAAGAAGAGAATCATGAAATTCATGTTTCAATCAGTGCTTTTGTTCAACAAAAACCATGGTATGTAAAACCTATCATCGTATCTGACACTTGTTGTTGCCATTATCATGTGGAATTTGAGTTATATTATGACACATTCCTTGATTTTGGTAGAACATTATGGAAGGATTCACCTCCTCCTTCCACTATCCGTGATTTCATATCTCAAATTATATGTGAAAGAGAAAGCCATGAACTATTTTACAAAAAGAAATGTGTTGGTGGTAAAAAATGCGATGATTGAGGAAATTTGACTAAATTTCAAAACAAATATCGTACTGATATAAATGATCAATCATTGTCAAACATGAAATTGAAATGGAAGAGATATGAATATATCCATACATCAATTCAAGGTGAAAATAGTGTTAAAATAATTGAATTATGAGAAGACAAAATTTTTGTGATAGACTTTTTGAGAAAGTTTGACGCAAAAATTTACAAATACACCAAGCATTCCCATAGAGCTCGATGGAAATACTTGCAATTCAAACAATCTCATGAATTTTTTCCACCAGGGACCATTTTTTCAGTGATTGATTTTGTAGAAAACTACACATTTGTTCCACAAAAAGAAATTCAGAGTGAATACTATCATTCTGACCAAGTCTCCATGCTCGTCCATATTCTATATAGACATGCTGAAAAAACATCGATCATATAGAAAGCACGAGTAAAAATCGACATATCATTAAAGAATATCACTTTTTATCAGTGATGATCGTACAGATGATACATATCTTGTACAACATTGTTTTGGAAAAATTTATGATTCCTTGAAAAATTGTGGAATAACATTCAATGAAAATTGGATATGGTTAGACGGATGTGCAAGTCAATTCAAATCTGCACAATCATTCTTTTGGTTGTGCTGTCTTCATAAGAAAACCTGCATTAAACATTCTTGGAATTTCTTTGAGACTGGCCATGGAAAAGGAGAACATGACGGTGCAGGGGCATGCATAAAACAAACACTTCGAAGATATCAAATAAACCCCTCTGCAAGCCGACTTGTGGATGTGAAAGAAGTTTTTCAATGGTGCATCGCTGCTCTAAGCCATGAGACTAACCCATCAAGGGAAGTGTGAAGGTACATTCAATTTAATTTTGATTGGAAATCTAATTTTATCATGCAATGATAATCTTTGATTGTATTTTGATATCATATTTACATTCTTCTTTGAATTTTCCATATAAAGTTTTTTCTGGCATATTGGAATCGAAGACGTAGATAGATCAATTGGAAATGACGTTGAAACAATAAAAGGGACTCGAAAATTGCATTCAATTAAAACAAAGTCGTCCAGAAATGTGTTTGCAATAGATAAAGGAAAATATTCTTGTTTTTGTCATGTTTGCATAGACATCACAAAATCCAATGATGTTTGTGAAAACAAAATGTATGTAAACGATTGGAAACATACAGAGCTAAATACAAAGGGAAAAATGTCTGTTGCAATGTTTGAAGAAATGCAATTAGAGAAAAATACAATATCATCCAATGGTGATCGATTTTATGATCTCGTTAGAGAAGGTAACATTTGAATTTCTTTCTAATGATTTAAAGATCTAGAAATAAATTTAAATATGTATAATTTTGTTAATTTTGTTTTATTGTGTAGGAGATGTTTTTGCTGTAATTGCACCTATTGACAACGATGAAAATGTGAAGTATTATTTGGTGTGTTGCACTGAATGAAAAATTAAATTATTAGAAATCTATAATTATCACGGATTTCAATATGAAAGAGGATCTATTATAGTGAAAGGTTATTTTTTCAGACAAACTAATCAAAGTGGGGATTTTGTTTACTTTGAAGAATATGAACCTGATTTCATAAGTTGTCAATCTAGTCACTTGGTGTGTGCAGCACACATAAAGTTGATAGAGGTTTAATCAAAGAAAAAAACGAAAATTAAGAAATGGAAAATGTCAAAATCCGATCATGAACGGATTATTGAAGATGGCATTCCATTGGAATTTTTTTGATTGAACTTCCCAACAATTTATTCTCTTTGGATTAAATATGTTTTAGCACTTCCGGTACTCAACTAAAAATTGAGCTGATTATGTTATTTGTGCAAGTGTTTGCACATGTACAAATTATTTTGGTACATGCACGTGCTCTAGTATCAACTGAAAGTAGCTTTTCTATACATGTGCATTGATGAAAAATTTTACATGTATTGGATATATATATATATGTTCTAGAATGAAATTAATTTTTCAATTAGTTTTACTATGTGCGTTGATGAAAAATGATTCAGGTACTCAATATATGTGTTCTAGAATGCAATTAACTCGAACTAGTTTTTCTATGTGCATTGATGAAAAATGTTGCACATACTAGATACATACACGAACTGAATACATGTCCAGTTTTTCTTGTGGAATTTTCTAGTAAAAAGTATCCACAATGTAAATAAATCATCCACAATATAGTTTTGTAGGAATATTCCTTTCAGACAAGAGACTTGGAGCACTTCTCTAACTTTTGGTGGGATTTGAATCACATCTCTATTCCTGTTTGAAAATCTAGTATGTTCAATGTGCATTGATGAAAAATGTTACATGTATTGGATATATATGTTCTAGAATGCAATTAATTGCTCAAGTAGTTTTACTATGTGCATTGATGAAAAATGATTCACATACTCAATATATATGCTCTAGAATACAATTAACTGAAAGTAGTTTTTCTATATGCATTAATGAAAAATGTTGCATGTACTAGATATATACACGAACTGAATGTGCCCAATTTTTCTTGTGGGCTTTTTTGGTAAAAAGTATCCACAATGTAAATAAATCATCCACAATATAGTTTTGTACGAGGATTCCTTTCAGATAAGGGACTCGGAGCACTTCTCTGACTTTTGATGGGATTTGACCCACATCTCTATTCCTAATTGAAAATCTAGTACAAAATTTGTCTATCCAATGGTCAGATATGTTCTATGTTCTAGAATGCAATTAACTGAATTTCATCAATTTACCAATTTATAAATCAACAAGGCTACCTATTTGAGTGCATTAATGACATTGACCCAAATTCAACAAACATATATGTACTTCTTATATTTCCAATCAAAATTAAAGGGATTTACATATATCTACTTCTTTACTTTTTTTTTTTTTTTTTCAGTTAGAGCTCAATTGATATGGTTAGTTGCATTGAAAAGCTATGTTCTTCCTATTGGAAATTTTTTCACTAAAACAAGAGTATGTAGAGATCAAAATCAATCTTAAGATGCCAAATGTACTTCAACCATCCAAAACTTAGATCAAAACATTTAACATTATATCAAAACTTTTAACATTTAACATTAAATCAAAATTAAAGGGATAATGTACAACTTCTTTACTCTTTTTGATTAAATCAAAACAATAATTCACATGTGAGTCTTCCATAGGCCAAATGTAGATTGAAACCATCCAAAAATTAGATCAAAACATTTAACATTTAACATTAAATCAAAATTAAAAGGATTTACATATAACTACTTCTTTACTCTTTTTGATTAAATCAAAACAATACTTCACATGGGAGTCTTCCATAGGCCAAATGTAAATTGAAACCATCCAAAAATTAGATCAAAACATTTAACATTATATCAAAACATTTAATATTTAACATTAAATCAAAATTAAATGGATTTACATATAACTACTTCTTTACTCTTTTTGATTAAATCAAAACAATACTTCACATGAGAGTCTTCAATCTAGGCCAAATGTAGATTGAAACCATCCAAAACTTAGATCAAAACATTTAAAATTATATTTTTTTTTCTAAGTTGGTTTAATATATTGATGTTGAACATAATGTACATAGCGAGACTCGTCTCCTGGGTTGCCTAACTAGCCAACACTAGAGGGGGTCTGAATCAAAAAAATAGAAAAGGGGCTGTTCATAACCGGGAAACCAACCTAGAAGATGCTGCCCAATATCGGGAAACGAGTAGACATAGAGTGTTTAGAAGCACAGTGATTGCAAAATATGACAAAATTTTAAAAAAGCTAAAGAGGGCCTGGCATTAGGCTAGCTATCGATGTGTGTAGGAGGATTCTCCTCCAGAATTGAACAACTGTAGTCCTCCGGATCATCATCTAATCCCTTGGAGTGCTGGGAGGAGTTCTCCAAAGCGAAAGAGGAGCCAAAGTCATCTTTAAGATTTTTCTCCACACAGGTCGAGTTGTCGCTGCTTGCTCCATTACTGCTAGAGGTCATCAAGCCGGATTTGACTGGAAGATCTGCCGACTTCCTGGTGTCTTGGGGCTGATGGGTTGGTATGGTGGACTTTCTCCGCCGCTTCCTCGAACTAGAGGCACCTTCATCTTGCGGCTCCTCCTCAAAAAAGACAAAAACGGTCACCATAATTCGAGGTCTGACCATAGTGCTGGTGAAGTGAAATTGTGCGACACTGCTTGCCAGAGGAGGGTGTCTGCCTGTCTCATGGATTGAGAGAGGCGTGCGAGGGCCAACACTCCTGCCCCCTCCACCCCTACCCCCACCTCCCCTTTTGCAACGCATATGATTTCTATGCATGGGATTCTTCCATAGGAAAAATGTAGATTGAAACCATCCAAAACATAGATCAAAACATTAACATTATATCAAAACATTTAAAAAATTTAACATTAAATCAAAATTAAAGGGATTTAAATATAACTACTTCTTTACTCTTTTTGGTTAAATCAAAACAATACTTCACATGGGAGTCTTCCATAGACCAAATATAGATTGAAACCATCCAAAACTTAGATCAAAACATTTAACATTATATCAAAACATTTAAAATTTAACATTAAATCAAAATTAAAGGGATTTACATGTAACTACTTCTTTACTCTTTTTGATTAAATCAAAAAAATAATTCATATGGTAGTCTTCCATAGGCCAAATGTATAGATTGAAACCATCCAAAATTTAGATAAAAACATTTAACATTATATCAAAATATTTAACATTTAACATTAAATGAAAAATAAAGGGATAATGTACACCTTCTTTACTCTTTTTGATTAAATCAAAACAATAATTAACATGGGAGTCTTCCATAGGCCAAATATAGATTGAAAACATCCAAAACTTAGATCAAAACATTTAACATTATATCAAAACATTTAAAACATTTAACATTAAATCAAAATTAAAGGGATTTACATTTAAAACATTTAACATTAAATCAAAATTAAAGAGATTTAAATTAAATGTAGATTAAAATGGTATCCAAAACTTAGTTTTAATTTTTTTTTGATTATATCACAACATTACTTGACATGCCATCCAATTGTAGTTCAACTATCCAATAAAAACATTTAATATTATATCACATGTGCCAAATGTAGATTGAAACCATCCAAAACTTAAGTTTTAAAAACTTTTTGATTATATATCGTGCAACATTACTTCACATGCCATGCCAATTATAGTTCAACTATACAATAAAAACATTTAACATTATATTACATGTGCCAAATGTCGATTGAAACCATCCAAAACTTGAGTTTTAAACTTTTTTTGATTATATATCGTGCAACATTACTTCACACGACATGCCAATTATAGTTCAACTATCCAATAAAAACATTTAACATTATATCACATGCCAAATGTACATTGAAACCATCCAAAATTATAGATCACAACATTACTTCACATGCACGTATTACTTCACATGCCATGCCATGTAATTCTTGACTATCCAATAAAAACATTAAACATTAAATATTAAATATCACATGCCAAATGTACATTGAAACCATCCAAAAATTGAGTTTTAAAAACTTTTTGATTATATCATACATAACATTACTTCACATGCCATGCCAATTATAGTTTAACTATCCAATAAAAACATTCAACATTATATCACATGCCAAATGTAAATTGAAACCATCCAAAAATTAACTTTTAATTTAACAAAAAATTATAGATCACAACATTACTTCACATGCCAAATGTAATTCAAGCATCCAAATCTTAAATTTTAAAAACAAAACAAATTATAACACATAATTACATAGCATGCCAAATGTAGTTCAGAAGCAAAACAAAACATAAATTTTAAAAACAAAACAAATTATAACACATCATTACATAACATGCCAAATGTAGTTCAGAAGCAAAACATTAATTTATAGATGACAACATTACTAGTAGTTCAATTATCCAAAACTTAAAAGTTTTAAAAACCAAACAAATTATATAACAACATTACTTCACATTCACATGCCAAAAGTACTAAAACCATCCAAAAATTAACTTTTTGCAACAAAACAAATTATATTAACACTGTAATAAAATATGTCCAAAAATTGTAGATCTCACAAGTATCAAACTGTATCAAGTTATATATATATATATATATATATATATATATGAAAGTGCATCTAGATAATATATAAAAAAGAAAATTTAAGACTATCTAAATCTTGAAATCAAATCTACAAATCATGTCCATCAAATAGAGATGGATCTAGCATCTTTCCTATCAGGGTCTCAATCCACGCACTATCATGTGAAGCATGGGAAACCTACATACACAATGCACATGTACTTGAACATTAAAATTTGATGTTTTAAAAATGAGTGAGAATATATATAGAACTTCATGTAAAAAACAAAATATAAAAAGAAATCATGCAATACCTCATGAGGTTCCCTCTCCATTTGTTCACTTGCTACAAGTTCCCCCCCTCCCCCATGGGCACATCTGCAATGGTAAACTATACAATATATATATATATATATATATATATATATATATATATATTAAAAAATTTCAAATGAAAATGCACGTGTACATATATAAACTTATTTTCAATAATATTAAAAAAAAAGTTAGACAACTTGTTCAAATGGTTGAAATGGTGTGGATGTTCCTATCTCTGTCGCTAGAGTCCGTGGATTAAAGAAATCTTCTATAGAAACCTAAAATTCAAAATTTTAAAAGTATAAAATAACTCAAGATCAATATCTCAATTTATTAAACAAACAACAATTTATAAATTATAACTAAATTAAAAACACACACACACACACACACACATATATAAGTGAAAAATTGAATATTTCTACAGGTGAATTTGGGACATCTCCTGAGAGATGCTCCAAAAGAAAATCTCCAAGAACCTAAAATTCAAAAAATTTAAAATAACTGAAGATATATATATATCAATTTTTAATGGAAATTTTTGAGGTGGAATATATATATATATATATAACTTAAACATAAATTTTAAAAGTGAAAAATTGTCCATACTTGTTGTGGATGTGGCACATCTCCTAAGGAAGTAGAAGGTACATCTCCCAAGGAAGAAGAAGGTACCACCATCCCAAAAACATCGGACGGAATCAGAATCTGTTAAAACATTTTATCATTATATATACATACATGTACATGTGTGCACAATTATTTATTTTAAAAATATTACTTAAAAAACACTAACATTTTCCAACATATCTTGATGGTGAGAACCATCTGCATTGTTTGAACCAAAGGTCCCGAAGGTGATATTAACATTTTCGTCATTCATCATGCGTGACAACTGCAAATGGTGTTTTAACATATAATGATACATTTTTGTTAGATTAATGTACATACAAATAAATGTATACATGTACATACACATGTATTTATTACAAATTGTACACATGTATGTGTTAAAATAATTGAACCCTAAGGTCATTAACACATACCATTTCCGTGCCCTCTTCCTCATGAAGAATTAGATCTTGAAAACCATTGCAACAATTCTTTGCATATATTTGAAGATCTTCAACATTCATGTTGTCAATCTCTTCATCTATACAATACACAAAATTGGCACGTGCATTTTCACGTTCTCTTTGTCAATTTAGACAAACATCGACTCCACCCAATCCGCTGTAAACATTGTTTATCATGACATCCCTTGCTTCTCGAATTATTTGAGAAGTTGCATCCATCTCTGACCGCAGAGTTTCGACCCGAAAAGGTCGACTCACCAATGGCGGCTCAAGGCGAGGCAACTCCACATCTCACTTAGCACCCTTACGGTCATATAATCAACCTTTCCCCAGACCAAAAAATTCTGACGAAAGGTCATTGTAGTTGGGTTTCATTTTCAAAAAAAAAATTGCGTAAAACAATTGTGCAAAATAAACAGGAACCTCGTCGTTCCATGGGAGCCTTCCATAGGCCGCAAGGTTCCTATCATACAAATAGTGAGCTATATCGGGGTGCTTGAAATATTGCACCTTCAGCATTTTTCTTTTTGGCCCTTCCTTGAAATTAAACATTGACTTCGCCATATCTTTTGTAACTCTTTGTTTTACATCCTCCCATTTATCGGGACCCATTACTGTTTCCTTTCTCTTTCTCATCACTTCTACAAATGTATCAGTCATTGGCCCAAGATTTTTGTACACATTTACAATTTCACCCAATGAATGTGTAACTATTTCAAGGCTTTGTCGACTCTCAGCAGGTAGAGTCAAAGCCACGAGATCTCTCTGCAATTTTGCATGAAGTTGTTGACACCTTTGTAAGGTGCATTGCACCATGTTTCTTTTCCATGGTATATCATAAATGTCGGCCGGATAAGTTGTGGTGGGTAGACAACCTTCCTCTTGAATGTAGCATTCTGCCCTGTGTCTATTTTGATCAATATTTGGAACATTTTCAGCCTCTGCATCAATATATATAAAAAATTGTATATTAGAAAAAACACATGTAAACAAATTTGTACAAATTCAATGAAAAAAATATTGAAATTGATGGCAACCTCGACGTAGTTGGTTAGAATCTTCTCCACCCCTGAAACCGTTGAGACCCAGAATGACCCTGCTGAGAACCAGCACCACCAGCCGTTGATTGGACTCCGAGAGAATAAATATCACCCCCTTCACGCAACCTGCTACCACTGATTGATGGCCCTCTAAGGGGATTTTAACCACCACCAACCTCTCGAGAGGATTGAGAAGCTTCATAAACAAATATGAATTTATAATCAATTGAAAAATACATGCATACATATAAATACACGTGTACATATTCATTGATTAAATTGTGTTAAAACCATACCACGACTGGGTGAAACATGGGCATCCATGGCTGGAGTAGAGACCCTTCTCTTCTTATTAGCTCTTAAAAAATAAAAAATGAAACTTATTAACAACTAATTTAACTCACAAAGTTGATAAAAAATCAATTCCATATGTACACACATGTATGGAGATTTAAGATTATATTTAAATTTACCATGAACAGCTCTTGATCCCGATCCCTGATCCTCCCCTCTCGTAGAGATATGGGATTCTGTTGATCTTCATCATTCATCCTCCATGATATATATATCTATGGTGGACATTTACAATTAATTTTTTAAATAACTAATTTAAATTAAATTCAAGAGAATGTTCAAAAAATTAATTTGTTTAATTTACTGTAAACAAATTATGTAAAACACAACTTTCAAAGCATTAATTATTCTTCTTGGTATATTCATTTTCCTTTGGACGACTTTGCTAGTCACAACATTGGAAAGCACATATGTAATCAATGCATTCCTTGGATTGGGATAGAAAGAAACTTCTATGCATAATTTCCATTTTCTAACCATATTTAATGGTTTTCTTATCCCTAAAAAAAGTAAATTCAATAAAAATATATATATTAAATTGACATTTATTGCAAATGCATGGAAGAAATGAAAAACTTATATTTAGATCTATTCCAATGATTAACTATAGGGACATTTACTAGATATGTCACCTTTCATAAAAGATGAGATCCAGAGGCTACCTAGCCCTTTACAGACTCTGCCTATAGAACTACCGTGGATATGAAAATGAAAAACTTCTAATTGGATCTATTCTATAGATTGAATGTATGGACATTTACTGTTAGGTTAAAACCTATGTTTTGTATCAAATCACTTTTGGTTTCAATGGGAAACTTTTATGGCTAATTTCTGTTTACATGTTGAATATAAAAGGTTTTTTCTCTCTTATTGTTTGAGACCATGGATATGAAAATGAAAAAATATATACTTGGTTAAAACCTATGTTTTGTATCAAATTACTTTTTGTTTCTAAATACTATATACATGTTGATTGTAGGGGAATTTAGATCTATTCTAGAGATTGACTGTAGGGAAATTTACTAGATATGTCACCTTTCATAAAAGATGATATCTAGAGGCTACCTAGCCCTTTACAGACTCTGACTATAGAACTACCATGGATATAAAAATTAAAAACTTCTAATTAGATCTATCGAAAATATTGAATGTAGGGGCATTTACTAGATTAGGTTAAAACCTATGTTTTGTATCATATCACTTTTGGTTGCACTTTAATGGCTAATTTGTGTTTTACATGTTGAATATAAAAGCTTATTTATTTCTCATTGTTTGAGACCATGGATATGAAAATGAAAAACTATATACTTGGTTAAACCTATTTTTTGTATCAAATTACTTTTTGTTTCTAAATACTATATACATGTTGATTGTAGGGGCATTTACTGTAGGGGTATTTAGATCTATTCCAGAGATTGATTGTAGGGGAATTTAATAGATATGTCACCTTTCATAAAAGATGAGATCCAAAGGCTACCCGGCCCTTTACAGACTCTGACTATAGAACTACCATGGATATGAAAATGAAAAACTTCTAATTAGATCTATTATAAAGATTGAATGTAGGGGCATTTGCTAGATTAGGTTAAAACCTATGTTTTGTATCATATCACTTTTGGTTTCACTTTTATGGCTAATTTGTGTTTTACATGTTGAATATAAAAGGTTTTTTCTTTCTCATTGTTTGAGACCATGGATATGAAAATGAAAAACTATATACTTGGTTAAATCTATGTTTTGTATCAAATTACTTTTTGTTTCTAAATACTATATACATGTTGATTGTAGGGGCATTTACTGTAGAGGCATTTAGATCTATTCCAGAGATTAACTATAGGGGAATTTAGTAGATATGTCACCTTTCATAAAAGGTGAGATCCAAAGGCTACCTATCCCTTTATAGACTCTGCCTATAGAACTTGTAGAAGTTTAGAAATTTACATCGACAAATTTACATTGACAAATTTACTTGTGAGAAATTTACATTGAAAACATATAGAGATTCAGCTAGGCTTGTGAAAAGTACAAGTGGACAATGTATAATTCTACTTAGAAGAGTCTTTGGTTTAATGGTTAAGCAATAAAGAGTTGTTACTTTCTTTATCTAGAGTAGAAGTGGAATACATAGTAATTACTTCTTTTTGAATGTTTTGGATGAAATGGGCTCTACAAGATATTAAGGTAAATTTCTTTTTGACAGAGTAGAAGTGGAATACATAGTAGTTACTTCTTTTTGAGTGTTTTGGATGAAATGGGCTCTACAAGATATTATGGTAAATTTATTTTTGAGTGTTTTGGATGAAATGGGCTCTACACGATATTAAAGTAAATCTACATATCTATTAAGTGTTTCAATAGAAGTGTAATAATAATTTCAAAAATAAAATATTCTACTTCCTTCAATCACTATTTACATATCATCATAAAGTACCACTTCCTCACACAACATGTCTTTGAGAAAATAGTGAAGATGGAATACATACTCACAAAGCCTCTTGTTAGAGAAGCATTGGAATATGTGAGAAACAAATTAGGAATAGTTCTTGTAAATTATCTTGTTAGAGAACCATTTGAACATGTGAGAAACAAATTAGGGATAGTTCTTGTAAATTATTGTCACTTATTTGACTTCAAAAGAAGATCATATGAAATTGAGTGCAATATCTATGTGGGAGAGTACACAATATCTAGGGGGGAGAATACAATATATTTGACTTCAAAAGAAGAGCCTATGAAATTGAGTGCAATATCTATGTGGGAGAGTACACATTATATAAGGGGGAGAATATATATAAGAAAGGAATAAAAAGAGTAACAAAAAGCATATGATTGTGTCAATAATTTTAAGTAGTCAAGAAAGATAAGAAAGGACCATCAAAATTGAGTGCAATATCTATATGATCAACTGTCAATAATTTGAAGTAGTCAAGAAAGATAACAAAGGACCATCAAAATTGAGTGCAATATCTATATGATATCTATATGATCAAGTGTCAATAATTTGAAGTAAAGAAAGATAACAAAGGACCATCAAAATTGAGTGCAATATCTATATGATTGTGTCAATATTTTGATAATTTGAAGTAGTCAAGAAAGATAACAAAGGACCATCAAAATTGAGTGCAATATCTACGTGGGAGAGTACACAATATCCAAGGTGGAGAATACAATATAAGGAAGGAATAAAAAGAGTAACAAGAAGCATATGATTGTGTCAATAATTTGAAGTAGTCAAGAAAGATAAAAACATAGTCAAGAAAGATAACAAAGGACCATCATCAAATTCAAATTGAAAGATCAAGTAGTCTTCTTCATGAAGACGAAGCATTAACTAGGTTCATAATTTAAAGGGTTCATTTTTTAATGAAAAAATTTATGAATAATATGAAATGAATCATTGTACATTATGATAAATGTTGTATTTAAATTAAATTTTATCTTTGAATAAAAAAGAAAATGGGATCATCTCTTCATATATATATGTGTGTAAGAGAGAAATAAAAAGAAAAGGAAATTCCACCAAGCCTAAAGGAGCATGTCCTAATACATTAAATTATGTTTGGTTTCTAGAAGCATTAATCATGAAGAGTCATGAGATTCACATTTCGACCATACTATTTGCAAGTTAAAGGAGCATGTCCTAATACATTATTATGTTTGGTTTCTAGAAGCATTAATCATGAAGAGTCATGAGATCCACATTTCCATCATACATTTTTCAAGTTCACATTTCCATCATGCTATTTGCAAGTTCTATATGAAGATATGTAGTCTAATAACTAATTAGCAAGTTGTGTTGTCCTAATACATTATTATGTTTGGTTTCCATCATACTATTTGCAAGTTCTATATAAAGATATGTAGTCTAATAACTATACATTATAGCCCATATAACATATAACGACCTTTGACAATATGAGCAAAGAGTCAAAAAACAGAGAGGCCTCCCAACAGAGTTCCACCTGTTCATCAAGGTAAGCAACATAATATCGGAAGTGAAACAGTGACACCACTGAACATATGTGAATTTAGAATTATTTCAACTCTTTTTTCAAAGGATAAAAAACCCTGTTTCATATATTGATAACAGTTCCTATACAAAATCCTCTTGATATACCCATAACAAGTTATCAAGTATAAAATATCAGATTCTCCCTCATATAGAAATACATAAAAAAAAAACAATATGTAGTCACATTATAATAGTAGAACATTCTAGTTCAATCATTCTTCCTGTAAAACAAAGTTCCCTTCACCCTCATATGCCTAATTATGGCCATTTAGCTATAGTCTATCCACACCATGAGAGATTACAAAAATAGTAAAGGTTGCACATTCCAACATTGAGGAATCAAGAGAAGGCTCAGTAACGACATAAGATTAACAGTGGTGGTAAACTTCCATTCATAGGTGGAGAATCAGCTAGAGCGGATGAAATTGATGGATCCACAGGAACAGTAACAACTGCAGCAACCGAATGCATATCATACTACCAGAAAATCAACATACACCTTACAGCAAAAGGTAATGAAATTTAAAGCATATTTATGACCGTTTCGCTACAGTCTATCCACACCATGAGTGATTACAAAAAATACTAAAGGTTGCACATTCAAGCATTGATGAATCGAGAGAAGGCTCAGTAACATAATAATCTTAACAGGGGTGGTAAAATTCCATGCATAGGTGGAGAATCAGATAGAGTGGATGCAATTTATGGATCCACAGGAACAGTAAGAATTTTTTCACACTGATTATTAGCTAATAGAAATTTTTGGGGATGGTTTTGTTAGCCTGTTGACTGAATCTGGGCAGACCAAGGATGATCTCAAGCTACCTACTGATGACTAGCTGGTGGCACAGATCAAGGGAAAGACTATTGTAACAGATCATTAATGAAAGAAAATTCTTATATTAATCGAGTAGAGATCAGGGCCTTATCCATAAAAAAACACAAAAACAACTATACACTGAGACATAATTCCATAGCTAAAAATGTTTAATTATACTTAGTCTACAATCATAAAACAAAGAAGCTGCACGAGAGAAAAAAAAACATGGCTTATATACTGTGCTAAAAACGTTTAATTATACTTAGTCTGCAATCATAAAATAGAGAAGCTGCACGAGAGAAAAAAAACATGGCTTATATACTGTGCTAAAAACGTTTAATTATACTTATTCTGCAATCATAAAACATAAAATCTGCATGAGAGAAAAAAAAACATGGCTTATATATTGTGCTAAAAATGTTTAATTATACTTAGTCTGCAATCATAAAACAAAGAAGCTGCACAAGAGAAAAAAAAATGGCTTGTATACTCTGCCATCCAGAGCCAAATAAACCCAAAATTACATTTCAACTTGATCTAAACTTACATGCACAGGTGGAGAATCAGCAACATAAAGAGCTGCTTACCTGGTGGTTCGCTTGACGTTGTCACAAATAATCACCAACAGAGCGAAAGCAGCCCCATACCAGCAGCAGTGACACAAAAATTCAACAAACAGAGTAGAAAGACAAAAACACACGAAGAAACAGAGAAAATAAACACAGACGAGGGAAAAAAATAAACTTCGCAGGAGATATATTTATAAGAAATAGTTCGGCCGAACTATTTTAAGAGTAAAAGTTCGGCCGAGCTAAAAGTTCGGTTGAACTTTTGTTGCCGGTTTTCCCATCTCTGGCAAAAACTCTGTTTTCCCACACCGTCAGTGTGCCGTCAATCTAAATAGAAGAATGAGTTTGACTGAGCTTTATCATAAAGTTCGGCTGAACTATCGAATAGTTCAGCCGAACTTTATAAAACGTTCGGCCGAACTATTGTCGAAAAGAATTTTCTGCCCTCGATTCTCACAAAAGTGTAACCCAAATTCACATTTTCACCCATATCTGTCTGTGTATTTTTCATTTAATTATATTATTTTAAAATATGTTTATTTGTAATGGTGTTATTTAATTTTTAAAAATTTTAATTTAATAAATTAGGTAAAAAATTATCCTTACACGTATATACAGTATATTGTCTAAAATAAAAGAAGCCAAATATTGTTTTGACACTCTAAGATAAGCATAAGATCAATAGTTCAAACTTCAAGATAAGCATAGAATGATCCTATGGTGCAGAGAGTCCAAAGTAAGTACAAACTCATATATAGTAGGTGTTTGGACTTGTTAGATTTTTTTTATTTTTTATTTTTACCACGCCATCTTATATTATGCACACTTAAACCTAAAGCTTGAACAATGAAGTTTGAAGGTCAAAGAGACTCCAAAATAAGTACAAAATCATATATAGTAGGTGTTTGGACTTGCTAGAAAAATATTTTCTATTTTTACCATGCCATCCTATATTGTGCACACTTAAGCCTAAAGCTTGAACAATAAAGTTTGAAGATCAAAGGTTGATACTAACATAGTGTCTTTGTCTCCACTTATATCATGCAAGCCTATGCACAATTAAACCTAAATCTTGAACAATTTATTAATCAAATTGACAAGGCTTTTAGTTGTCTAATACAAATAATAGAACTCACTTTTCTTGTTTTTCCAAGTTAAATATTAGTGATTTTTTGTTTGATTTTGAGAGTTTGGTGATATATTTCAGTAATCTCCATGGTAAGATAGGGTAAATAGCCATATCTAAGGATATTCTTACATTTTTTTAATCTCCCTGAGAACAATAATACTATAATAATTTTATATAAAATTATAATTTAGTTAACTTTTATGATTTTTTTAATTTTAGCATCGTGACATGTATCATGAAACAAGCTCTAATATCCCTACAATACAAAGTATCTTAAATCCATATATTTATAAAATAAATATATTATTATTATTATATATTAATAACATTTTCACTAATATTTACACTTGTAAATTCATATATTTATAAAATATATATATTAAATTATTGTAATATATGACTAAAATTTTCATTAAACTACCAAAGGGAGTTACCTAGTCAATTCCACAACATTCTTGGTATTTATGATGGGATGGTTTAAAATACTTGATTCTTCTTTAGCAATATCAAAAATTAGTTACAATCTACTAATTAACCTAGTAAAATTGAATGAAAGGAATGTATAAGAAAAGGCGAAGAAAAGTGGAGTATCATGGAGGAAAAATATTATATGGAGGAGAAAAATTGCAAATGAATTTGTAGAGACGCTGCCTAACAAAGAATTGGATACAAAGGAAGAACAAAAGATAAGTGTTCTATGAATTGAATTCTTAAAATATTCCTTGGCTATATTAATCGTGTGAAATTGCATCATTTAATTGGCTAGAAGTTAATTCAACCTCGTTGTAGTGTCATTTTTTTAATGCATAAACATGGGTTAGAAAGCACAAAAACTTGCATATATAAATATAGAGAACTATGTGTTAGTTTATAAAAAAAATAATCCAGAATGATGTGCATAAAATGAAAAGTAGTCATGCTTCCTGAAAAGAATGTGTGATTTTTATTTTAATAATTTTCTTGAAAAAAAATACATGTAACAACTTTTCCATTAGATTTCCTATAAAGAAAACAAACTTGCAAACAAAAATATTAAATAAATAGTGATATTTCTCATGAAAATAATCTATGTTAACTTTTCTTATGACAAGAGAAAGAAAAAATGTTATTTGATTAAAGAAAATTTTATAAGGAAATTATGAGAGAAAATTAGATTTTTAATTTCCTTGAAGATATTAGCATGATTCCTATAGAATCTTAGTAGGAATATGTGCACAGTAATAATATCCATTATATTCGAATTCTTGAAATAAATTTCCATGTTAATTCTTCAAAATAAAATATTAATTTCATGCATCATTGTATTAGATTTCAAAGTGAAATTTCTTGACGTGCATTATGAGATTATTGGAAAAGAGAAAAGTTAATTAGATTAATTTTCTTGGAAGGTTTTTCATAAATTTTTATGTATATATTAACCATGTTGTTTATTTTAAAACTGGAAGGATTTGAATTCATAAGTACTTACATCGGAGATTTGTGCATGAATTGATGAAAAATAAACATTCTTTCGTTAAAATATACATATGAATATTGTTCATATAATAACTAGAAGGCATGTTTATTTTTTTGAAATGATTGTGTGCAATGAAGTAAGCGTCATTGTGTTAAAAAAAAACCACATGTTCCATGCACAAAAGGGTAGTCATTGTGATACAGAAAATATGGTTTTGAGTGTAGATAAAGCAAGTTATTATGTTAATTTCTTGATTTATGTGCATAAAATGTTAAGTTAGCCTTGTTATTGTTGTCTAGTTTTTATGCATAAAATATAGTTATCTACGGTAATTTCTTGAAAAGGGAAGCATGAGAAGCTTGCATGTAGAAAGATAAAAAGAATAGGTTGTATTAACTTCCTTTTGAAAAAGAAGTATGTATTTGTTTACATGAAAATAATAGTTAATGATGGTAGAATCCTAGAGAAGGGAATATGTGTTCTTTAAATTAAAGAAGGGCTATTATGATAAGCTCTTGTATGCAAAAAGAATAGTCATTGTGTTATAGAGATATGTTCTTTCCATGGAAAAAAGAACTGTTGAGCTATATTTATTTAGAAAAAATTGTATGTGATTAATTTTATGCTATCATAACTATTATGTTAGTTTCTTTTGGAATAACAATATAAATTTGTATGTGGGAAACGATAGCATGTTGTATTATCCTACATTGGAAAATATTATTTCGAAAAGAAGATGAATTATATGCAAAAAAAGCATAGTAATGTGTTAGTCTCCTTAGAATATATATATATATCTATGGTTAATGTTTGTATAATCTTTGAAAAGAAGACAAGTATTCGTATGCTATTGAATTAATTTTGTGGAAAAGAAAACATGTTTTGCATGCCATATTATGCATAGGAACTACATTAACATTCTTTGGGAATATTTTTTTGGAAAGTATATGCATTTTCATGCAGAGGAACTAAATTTGTTGTGTTATTTTTTTTATGTATTTGCATGCATCAAAAGTAATAGTTGAAGCGCTAATTCTTTTCATAAATTTTATGTAATTCACATGCACGAAGATCATAATTGATGCGTGAGTTTGCTTTAAAGGAATGCCTAGATAGTTGTAGTGTTTTATCTTTCAAGAACATGTATTTGTGTGAATGAAATATTAGTTAATGTGTTATTTATTTTATGGACATGATTTGATGGTTACATGATTTTAACTAGCGCATATGCAGTGTTGTTAAAGGAATCATGTGCTTGCAATTCATGAATGTACATGAATACATCGTGAAGCATCACTAGTATATATTTATGAACTGGTTAATTAATAATTTATGTAATAATGAAATAAAAGCATGTTAATGATAAAAATGACATGAAAGGATGGTGCCTTGTGCAAAGGATATGTTGCGAGATATAGGATGGTCCACTGAAGGAACAACCGAGCCACAGAGATACAAATATTAAGGATTTGTGGGTAAACGTTACCACAATGATTATAATAGCTTTAAGCTAGATATTTTCTATTTAAATGATATTTCCTTGCAATATTTTATGGCAATTGTTAAGGAGTGGGATCCTTTATAATCCATTGAGTGATGGGTGAACACTCTCATGAGCGTTTAATAATAAAATTAAACATTTGTTGGTTTTCACCCTACGGGGTTTCTAGGGTATATCAGTGTCTAATTTTGTGGTTGTCTATTGTGATACTTTTCTCCTATGGATTCCTTTCATGTCTAGATGTTTATAATACCAACTGTGTGATTGACTAATCTAGTTAAATTAATCATGAAAAATCAGAAATTTTATGTCAATATGTGACAATAATGGTTATTAATGGTTATATAACTTACTATTCATCTACTGAAGTTACTCTATGTAATGATGGAGCTTATATCTAATGATTAATAAGTAATCTGGAATGGTACTTTGGATAGTTAACTAGTAATTTTTGTAAAAAATGTCTAACTCCATACATTTTCATGAAAGGTTACTGGGGATATTTCTATGCTCATAGTGGATTGATACCTATTCATTTAATTTACATGGTTGAACATATACATCTATATTATCATTGGTTAAATTTTATTTTATGATCAAGTTAAAACTAAAAGAACTTGATATAAGAGCATAAATTTTATATTCACAGAAATATCTCATAGAAGTGATAGTAACACTCTAATAAATATTAAAAAATTACTTATAATGTAATATTTAGATAAGAAAATAGTTTTATGATCAAAATTCCAAGAAAACATTTTTTGCTTTGTGATGGTCACCGAAAATCCTTAAACTTCTAGAAACACTATTCATAGTAAATTTTTAACCGAACCAAATTCAAACCCGATTAAAATTTTCCAACTATATTAGATAATTATGATTGTTTTGACCTAGCAATTCCAGAATGTAGAATCTTTTGGAGTTTTTATAGATATTAGGAAAGTCAAATATCAAAATTTTAAAATATTCCAATATTTATTGAGCAAAGAGGCTCATTCTACAACCCAACCTAAAGTTAAAAATAAAATATTGAATTTGAGTTATATATTAAAAAATTGAATTTGAGTTATATATTAAAAAATTTAACATAAATTAATATTGACTTATTTTTAAAAACCATTTTAATGTTAGCTTATAAAATGGCTCAATACACATGTTATGTAATTTCTATAACACTCAAAAATACAATTTAAACAATAAAAAAACACTTTTTTAACTCTAAAATATATTTTCACTTAAAGAAATTTAATCTCTCTACTCATATCTACTCATATTAAACCCTTAATTAAAACAAATCTATAATAATAATAAATAAATCCATTATTTTCCAACTCATACCAAACTTTCTCAATAGAAATTGCAAATGAATTTTTCAAACAATACAAAAACAAAAAATATTTTCCAACAGAGATTTCATATCACACAAACAAAAAGCACAGGGAGTTAACCACAACATTAAAAATTTAAGCCAATTGATTACAGATCACACAACGAGAAATGACAAGGAGTTAACCACAACATTAAAAAATTAAGCCAATCAGTATTCTTTTAACACTTTTCATATCATCAACCATGTGAAAGTGAAACATCCATCATAAAAAAAAATTATTTTTTTTACTATCTTCTACTATGCCTTTTTACCTATGTTAAAACATGATTTATTTGGTTTATATGTATATTAAAGTGTTTTGTTAACAAATGTGCTAGCTCATATCTCTATTGATTTAATATGGATTCAGTGGAAAGTTAATGATCCTCAACCCTCGTGCAACCCATGATCAAGCTTGTACTTGGACCACACGCTATTCTTAATGGCATTTTCTGACTGATTGGGTTTAAGTTTTAAGTTTCATTCGGCATATAATCCACCGCTAATCTTGAGGTTAATGATTCTCAATGGAGGCATATTTTTGGACATTGGGTTAGCCACTTGTCTCAACGTCCACCCTTCGATCCGAAACCCTACGATTGATGGCGGGGACAATATTGGAACCACTTAGGGTACCACCCCCAGCACTATAGCTATTTTGGGTTCATTTCTCATTCTTCTGATTGCCCTAAAGCTCTGCAAGATCTGCGATAATGGTGTCATCCTTCTGCGTTCATAGGTGTTCCCCTTCTGCGTCAACAGCTAATATCTAAGGTTTCCCATTATTTCAAAAGGTAATATATCTTTTGCAGCTATGCTAGAGCTTACATTCTTTCATGAGTGATATTTTCTTTCGTGGTTTTGGGTTGAACCTTTTTTTATTACTTCCACAGGACTACTCCAGGATCTTGGGTCATGGCAATGTGCTTCCAAACCCTGAAGGAGTCCCTCTCCAGGCATGCACGTAAAATCAAACCCATTGAACTTGTATTTTTCTTTGTGCCTAGGTTTCGATTAACACTCTTCAAAGTTGCTAACAAGAATTTCTTATTTTGGTTCCCACCCCAGTTTAATCTCATTGACCGTACCGATACCTAGAGGTAATCTCTTGTTTCTTTCATCCTTACACTTCAGGTTGTATTTACCTCCATTGATTTTCTCATTTTAATGCTTAGTTCAACATTTAATTGTATAATATTTGGCTTGTATTGCAGGTACCCCTTTTGTCACGGTAGTTCCCAAGCTTTTCGTTTCGAAGCTGTCTGCAAATACCATCCTAAAATTGTTTCGTTCAACAGGTATTTCTTTCTTCTTCCCCTGTCGGGTGCCGAGAGCATGATTATTTACTTTGAAGGAAACTGAGCGTTGCCTCTTGATTTATACAATCTTGTAGCAGCTAGACTAGTTTCTTCTCGATGGTTCCATTGGTCCGGTTGGCCAGTTGGCACCCCACAAGTCTTTATGGTTTTCAGAAGATGTTGAACCTGGTTCTTGATACAGTGTTGCACTTACCCATGAGACCGTGAACATTTTCTTTAACTTACTCTTATAACCTATGGGTTTTGTGTGTCGTATTTAAAACTTATTGTATACATTACATGCAGTTTCTATTTGAATCAAGCATTTCTGCAGTTCCTTAATATATGGGTAATAGAATTCTATTTTAGGAAAGATCGTGCCTCCTATATATATTCGTGTTTTATGGTTACAATACACTATCTTTTTTCTTTAGCACGAGCTTGACATTTAGCCTATTTTATGTAGCACAAGCCTTCAACTGGGCATGTAATTTACAGTCTTGCCTTAAATTAAGACTTCTCCAATTTTTATTGAATGAACTTAATGGATTCTTATATTATAGTTTTATCCATGTTACTTGGGGTATTTCTATTTCTGTCTAAATATGTTTGCTTGTCATTCTTACAAGAATCCTGTCTTAGTTAATTTGATACTATGGGCTTACTCTGCGACTGCGGAATTTCTATCATGTACTAGTGTAGCAGTAATTTGTTCTTCCATTATTTTTAATTATGAGTGATGGTCGTACCATCTTATCCTGTCCGTGTATAGCTTAGCCTTCAGGAAGATTGACCAAGCCTAGATTCCAGGCTCTTTCTCGGATTTGGGTCTAACAGATCTCTTGCAGATTTCTACTACTTATTTTAGTGTATGTTATACTGGTTGTTTATAGGCCTGAGACTTTACTGAAGTGTGAATTCTGGAATATTTAGTGGTTTAAATTTACATTGCATAGAATTCTTTCCTTGCTTACTGAAATCTCTTCTTCGATAGAATTTCGAATCCATTATAAATATTTGAAGTACAATAACTTCTTTATTTTTCTCATGTACATATATAAATATATCTAAGTACTACAGCGAAATAGGATATTCGTAACACATAATTTCTAGTAACGGAATATACCGAAGAAATGGAATTGTTACTCTTTGTCTACAATGCATATCTTCAATTTTCTAGGAATTACACAGTAAAATTGAATTCCTATTTTCAACCATTTCTATAATTAATAAATGAAATAAAAAAATCTGCATACTTATCTTATCTGGTTCGCTACTGATGGTGTCTTCCCAACCATAAGAGGGGAAATTACGTCCTTCTTTTGCCCTGTGCTCCACTCCCAAGTTGGGTTGGTTGATATATGTTTCGAAAGAGACCTCAGGACTCCAAGTCCAATATTCCTTGTTGGAAACCCTTAGGAGTACAGAGTATTCCCTTGATCACAACCAGCTCTGGAATTTTCCTCTCTCTGCCCTTTTTCTCCTTCCCAGAACAAAACCCATTTTCCTCTCTAGGATGTGCCTTTATCCTTAGAGGAAAAGGTAACTGTCTGAACTGTCCAACCACCTCTCTATTCTTGGAATACGTTTACCATCAGTATTTTATTTTAACTTTTATGGAATCTCTATTCCATAATTAATTAATCTTTCACAAAATAAAGTTAACCCATATTTATGAAGAAATCCTTCAACACAAAACGAAATGTTTTAAGTTTCTTTTTAACAATGATAAAATAACACAACAACTAGTCAAAAACTATTTAGCACATAAATTGGCTCTCACAACTTCCCCCTATGGAAGAAAACATCATCCTCGATGTTTCACTCCAACATGGAAAAAAATTCCGGATACGCCTCACGTACAAATCCTTCATCCTCCCAGGTAGCCTCTTCCGAGTTGAAGTGCTTCCACTGCACATTAACCTGGGTGATGGCTCATTTCTAGAGCATGATTTCTCTCCAGTCAAGTACACATTTAGGTTCGACCAGAAATTCGTCGTCTGGTTCGACCTGCAATCAGTGGAACTCCAATTAGATTCTTATAACAATTTTTTCTACTTCCATTTAAGATCTTTAATCTTACCTAACTGGATTCTTTTCTAGTGAATAACGTGCTTCGGGTCATGCACATATCTCTTCAGTAAAGATACATGGAACACAATGTGCACTTTGATATGGTTGGGTAAAGCCAACCGATATGCCATAGGCCCCACCCTTTCCAAAGCCTGAGAAGGTCCACAGAATCAGGGAGCCAACTTGGCACAGGAGGCCCACCTTAGTGTGCTCCTCTTTGGTTTAATTCTCACATAGACATGATTGCACACTACAATTTCTTGATAAGTTCTCTTCTTTTCTGCATACAATCTCTACCGGTCTTGTGCAACTCTTAGATTTCATATAATATTTCTCACCTCTGATTCCTTCTCATCCAGCATTTATGGTCCAAGCATCAATTTAGTTTCAGGGCTGCTCTAATTGATAGGGGTGAGACACAGCTACCCATATAAAGCTTTGAAGGGACTCATCATAAGTGACTCCTGGTATCCATTGTTGTAGGCACATTCTACTAGGAGCAAGTAGTCCTCCTATCTATTGGGTTGTTGCATCACGTACATGCGCAACATGTCTTCCAAAATTTGGTTCACCCGCTAAGTCTGTCCATATGTCTCAGGATGATAAGTTGTGCTGAAATTAATTTGGGTTCCTAAACTTGTGAAAAAAGTCTTTCAGAATGCGGAAGTAAAATTCACACGCCTGTTTGATATGATTTTTTTAGTTATGTCGTGCAATCTGAAGATTTCTCTCATAAAGATACCAACTATTTTCACTATTTTGTACATAGACTGTAATGGTATAAAGTGTGCCACCTTGCTTAGCCTATCCACTACCACCATAATGGAATCATTGTGATTTTTGGATGTTGGTAAACCAGTAATGAAATTCAGGGATATTGTTTCTGGAAATAACTCCCTAGAGGTCGTTGGGTCAAAAACCTCCACAGATCGGGGCATGCTATTCCAGAATGACTCACACAATCAAACTTTCACGGTAAAAACTAGATATTACAGATTGTAGAACTCACCCGTAGATCCTACGTTTGATGTAGATCCCACGGGGTCCAAACCCCCAGAAACTCTTCCCCCTCTTCAACCTGGAAATCAAGAAGATACATGCATGGAAATCTAGTTGTACAGCATATATATTTCCTAAATGTTAGTGTAATCCATGTGAAACATCATATAAACAATAATAAATGTTTAATTAACAATATTTTCACATATGAAAGCAGATATTAACACATGAGTTCGGGAACAAGATGGTTCTTCTTCATTACAAACAACATGTACAATAATAGAAAGGTGGAGATATCACCTGAATCCTTCCACGATCTTCGAATAGACCGTCATCCGGATCCGTCCCGCCCTTGCCTCGCTAGGATTCTTTCAAGACTTGTGCACACGAGATGACATATAAGCTAATGAACATTTCCAGGAAACAAGGGTTTCCTGTAAAAATCTGGGAAGTGCAGGAGGCACGGGAAATCAGACTTGAATCGGGCTCCAACAGAGTATAATATATATAATTTTCCTCTTCCCCTTAGGCCATGCATATGAGGGGATTTTATACTTCCTCAAAGTAGTTTCAATCAGTTGGAAACAGTTGGCTACAGGCTGGGGCAGTTGAATTATAGGAATAACCATCCACCCAGCCTCGAAAATAGGGATTTTTGTATATTTTTTTATGATTTTAATGGCATACGCGGAAAAGTATCTCTGGACTCGCGTATACACATGGAAAAATTTGGGCATATCCACGTATGGGATTTTAAACAATGTTTTTTATGAACTTTATTCAAGTCTGTGGGAATGGGTGCCCAAGGCTAAAGAGACAATCATGAATCACATGAGGGTGAAAAATGATGCTATAATATATGCCCCTTAATATATGAGGTCAGAAGGGGTACATGATGGCCGAAATTTATTATGTGCATAGAAAGAAATTCGCAAGGACAAGAGAGGACTTCACCAGATTTCAGCCTGCCAAAAACCAATGAAAGAAAACAGAGAGTCAGCTCATGTCTGAGGTGGGCATACCCATGCTCAGTCAAAAATATATCCATATAGAAAGTACAAAATAGATCCAGAATGTATACATGTATAGCTGAACTGAAAGTACATAATGAATCAACTGAGCACGGCCCGGAAGTACAAGTCAGAATCAATGTCCAAGTATCACATATATCAAACTGATCAATGATGCTGAAAATATATGTCTGATCACAAAAGTAACTGAATCTCCAGGTACCAAATCATAAGGGGTGGAACACATGGTACAATCACGCAACTCGGGAGCCAACATATAGGATGTTGCTGACTGACACTGCAACATATAAGGGTGGAGGGTATCACTGGCAGAAACTGAATGGACTATCAAAAGTGAACCGAAAGATGCTGATGTAGCCCGAGGTCTTCACCGATCTCGATGGCACAATTCTACATGATGGGAATAAATGAGCTAAAGTTGACCATGTGAGAAATCGTTTGATTACCGATCAATAATGTATACCGTTAACAAATGCGAGACGACCCACCAATAATTATAATGAGTGTCAAGGTGCCCCAGTACAATCTAACAAGTGCAAATGAATGAGTTGAAGTCGAACACTTGGAAGAATCTACCAATCAGGAGGAAATAATGAATCCCCACTATCGATAGCGAAGAGTCTGCCACTGATGACTGCAAACCCTAAGGTACTGACAAAATACTCTAGATCTTATTCCCAGAGCAATGAGTCGGAGTCGATGGGAAAAGATCTGTTGGAAGGAAGGAATTAAGGCATCCCACATCAATCCAGCGCGAGTGTAACCTGCAGGCCAAGATTTGGAAGGAATTGGACAAAGCAGAGTGACGGAACCAAACCGAAGTACGTTTTCGACATGCATAAGATGAAGCTAGTGCACGGAAGAAACCCTCTAAACCAAACAATAATGAAAGCTGACACAGAGGTGAGATATCCACCGATAGGGTCAAATGGAGATCAAGGTACTGCACAAATCGTAAGTGTGATAATGTATGCTGACATCGAACACAAGCAAAACCACTCATTCAAAGACCCATAATGATGATCAAATGCTGAGCACAAGGTCACCTATCAATGATGGAAATAGGGCCAGGGTGCGGCTCTAGGTTTACTCTCAGAGCAGTATGTCATTTTCGATAAGAGAAAAACCCTCCAACAAGAAATCAATGGAGACCTTCTCAAACCAGCACGAGCAGAAGACCAAAACATCTGATGTGATAGAAAAAGATATTGACAATATTGGGGAGGTCGATTGAATAATGAGTCAAGAGACACCGTAGAATGGCCAACTCTGGCTAAACTTCCCTTGAACAAAAGCATGACTCATGATGACCATGGCAGTAAAAATGACATTGTATAAGTCTGTTATGCAGGAGGCAAAAACAAACTCTCCATATGATTGGAAGAGATAACCAACCAGGGGAGGACTGACCAGTGAAACAAGGAAAAAAGTTGGGCCTAGGTCAAAACTAAAACCATCCAAAATGAAGGAAATATATGACTGTATGTGCTTTGTTCAAGGGCGACAAACCGATACTGTAATTCCATCAAATTATGAAGTAACATCTCGTTCCCGCTCTTTTTGTCATTTTCAATTTTTTTTGTCTTTTTCATATAATAATCCTGAAAAAGAATAAAAGAATGATATGGTACAATGGATAGAATCAGTATCAAGAAACAGATGCACTAGTTCCTGGGATAGGAATGATCCTATGCTCAATGCAAGGCGGTGGAAACTGGTAAGCGATACTCAAAGGAATGTTCCATCCATGGGTAAAAGAGGTGTCAAGTAGCGATAGCTAAGTGCATGCAATGGTTAACTTGTACAGAGAGTCAAGGTCAAAAGATGGCTTAAACATCGAGTCCAAATGAAGCCAGCTAAAGACCAGGATAAACAAGTAGCCAATATGCAATGTAGTAATACAACACAATGACACCAGGGAGCCTCTAGGGTAATAGCCAGAAAAAATTATAGTGAAGAAGAAGAAGAATGAAGCTTCAACACATAAGTCATGGTGGGACTAAAGAGGACTCCCGAGCCTACATGAAATGCAACATGGGCAACAAGTGCTAGCGAGGGACTAACTAAGAAGCCCATGTAAAGGAAGGCTCTACCACCAAGTCATGATTGAATAATCGGCGAGTGAAATGGGTGAAAAACTCAAGATCAAATTCCTGCAAAATCACAATCCATCTATTGTATTTGCCCCCAATCACTCGCCTACTGAGAACAAACTGGAATGGATTGGCTGCTGCCAAAACATAATTTTTTCGTAGAAGAATATAATGTTTGAGTTGTTGTATAGCATGAACAGCTGCTAAAGCCAGTTTCTCTATCAGAGTATACCGAAGTTCAGGTCCTACCAAGCCTCGACTAAGATAGTATATACATGCTCTGCAAGAGCATCGTCCTCCTGAACCAGAACCATACCGATGGTAGATTCTGCTACTGCAAGATACAAAAGAAAATCCCTACTATAATCAAGTGGACTCAATATAGGAGCAGAGGTCAATGCTTTTTTCAAAGTATCAAAAGAGCGCTGAGCGAAGTCATCCCAAAAGATCGGAACTCCCTTCTTCAACAATCTCATAAATCCTTTGGTAACTTCAGCACAATTTATGATAAATATCCGAATAAAATTAGCTTTTCCTTGTAGACTTTGAAGTTGAAGAATAGACGATGGGGGAGGCAACTGAAGTATTGCCTCAACCTTGAAGGGATCTACCCGAATCCCTTCCAAAGACATTATGAATCTCAATAACTGACCGGATGTAACCGCGAAAACACACTTGTTCGGATTCAACCTAATCTTCTAGAAATGACATCGTTCAAATACTTGACGAAGGTGAATAGGATGATCGATTCTCTTTCAAGAACGAGCAGCTAAATCATCTAAATACGCCTCGATAATATGATTAATGTCGTGGAAGGCATATGACATGGCCCGCTGAAAAGTAGCCCCAGCATTTTTAAGGCCAAAAGGCATCTTCTTGTAAGAAAAAGTACCCCAGGGAAAAATAAAGGCAGACTTATGTTGATCTTCAGGACGGATAGTAATCTGATTATATCCGGAGAAACCGTCCATGAAGGAGAAAATCTCATTACCGGCACACTATTCGATAATCTGATCTATAAATGGTGTGGGGTAATTATCTTTGGGACATGCTTTATTAAGGTCTCCAAAATCAATGCAAACTCGAATTGTTCCTTTTTTTTATCCACGGGAATAGGATTCGAAACCCATTCAATCAAAGGAATAGGGAAAATAAATCTTGCCTTAAGCAACTTCTCCACCTCGGATTTGATAGCTACAACCTTCCTAGGATTGACTAGACGAAGATTTTGCCTCACAGGCTTAGAATTTTCGTAAGTCTTGATCTCATGCTGGACAGTAGATGGATCTATATTAGGCATTTCCTAAACTCTTTACAGAGATCAGTGTAAATCTGAATCTCTTCAGGGGAACATCCAGCTCCGATGAAGACATTTTCTATAACATTGGGATCCCTAGAAATGTTCACCGGGATATTTGGAGAAATCACAGCCATGTTCCCTTCAGCATATACCTGTGCTGGTGCTAAAGGGTTCAGGACTGGGTGAACAGGACCAGGAGACAAAGAACTTGGAAAACTTGATTCAACTTCGCTCAAATCAGGTAAAAAGTAAGACCAATGATGCAAATCATCCCACGGTCTATCTATACTAGTCATAGTTTCCAGGATGGCCTCTTCAGATGGAAGAGTGGTATCAAGGAAATCCTGGGTGGAAGAAGAGCTAAGTATCCAAGCCGGAGCCACATCACCATCCAACTCCTCTGGAGAAAGAGAAGCTGGAATGGACTCTGCAGAGTAAACAATAGATTGATAAGCAACCTCAGCTGCAGACATTGGAAATGCCATTCCACCCACTTGTCCTTCCACTAATGTGGAGGTAGGGGAAGGTAAGGTCCAAGGGTCCGAAAAATAATGAGTTCTAAAGAACTCTCTTCAAATAGGAGCCCTGGAGGATGAAATTGCATTTGTATGAATGGTAGGAGGTGGAAAATTGAAAGTACCTGTTGAGTAACCAGCTCCAAAAAGAGAAGAAAAGAGATATAAATGCCTTATAAATGAGCCACTTCGAGGGGGCAACCTCCAATACATTACATAAATGAAAAATTCTTGGATGATAAAATTTACAAAACCTCCTTTCTATATATAGGAGTCCATGGGGCCATAATGTAATCCTAGTGGGCCACAATGTAATCCTAGCCGACCTAACAATAATAATTTAAGGGCACAATAATAACAAAATGGGGGTTACAGGGGTACAAAAATAACAATAAGTGGGGCTACACTAACATAATAAGGGACTACACTATTAATATAGGGACTTAACATGCCCCTCTCCTTCAAACAAGTGTTGTCCTCAACGCTTGATTATTTCTTGATGCTTCTGTATAAAATTCTCATCCTCCCATGTGAAAAATTTTACAGGAAATTTCTTCCACTTGTTGAGATACTCTGAAATTGATCGTAATTTTCGAGTTCTTGTTTTTGTGACCGCTTCAGAACTTCTTTCGATGTGATGTTGATATTCCTGTTGTTTCATTAGATTCTGCACCAAAGTTAGGTTATCCTTTGAGAGTTGAAGAACTTGTTGTTGATGCTCGATGTCATCTTCCACTAATTTATCATCCATATCAGCTATTATTTTATCCTTCAAACCATCCAAATTAGCCTTCATTTCTTCTTTTAAACCATCTATGTCAGCTTCGGTTTCTCTTCGTAAGATCGAAATTTGTTGCACTTGGTACCGTAATTTTGATATCTCATACTGCAATTCTTCCACTTCATGCATGATAGTATAGATTTCTGAGGGCTTAATGGGTGTTGAATTATTTTTATGAGGCATTTCAGAATGCAATACTGAACCATATGCTCAATAGGCCCTTGGAATCACTTCAAACTGATTTTTCGAACAAGATTTATGCAATTCGGGAAAAACAATACACACCTTTTACTTGCTTTTGAGGAGCTCGATATTGGAATTGGATTATCTCTGTGATTGTGACTCTTCAATATCTGAAATTCAGCAATGAAATAGCCCTCTGAATTATCTTTTGAATGCCATAGGTCTGACCTGATTTGGATTCTCCAAGACAAAGTTGTGTCCAATCTCCCACAATGACCTAATTATGGACTGGTTCAGTAGAGCGAACTTGTAAGACTTGCCACGTATCACTGTTTCGTCCTTTGTCTTTGAAATTGATAGCGAAGAAACTATAGTCTATGTGCTTACGACCACTTTTTACGGCACTCCAATCCGATGCTCAGAGAGAGAGTTATTTAAATTTTCCCACGATCACCTCTTTGAGATGCAATTCAGGAGCCTGAAAAAGCACTACCTTCCACAAATCATATCTCCAAAAATATTGCGAACCAAGCTCGGAAATTTTTTGAGGAATTTCTTCAGGATTTCTGCTTTTCACCATACAAATTTTAGACTCTTAACCTTCGCACAAAAAATTTTATAGCGCAAATGCCACGATGACCTATTTAGGAGCCTAAAAAAATACCTAACTTCCACAGATGATATCTCCGCCAATATTGTGAACCAAGCTTTGAAATTTTTAGACAAGCTTCCTCAGGATTTTTTCTTTGCACCATAAAAATTTCAGCTTCTGGAACTTCGTAGAAAAAAATTTATAGCGAAAATTCCAGGATGACCTGTTTGGAGCAGCGAAACCCTAGAATCTAAAGCTCTGATACCAAATGTTGTGTAACCAGCTCCAAAAATAGAAGAAAAGAGATATGAACGCCTTAGAAATAAGCCACTTCGAGGGGGGAACCTCCAATACATTACATAAATGATCAATTCTTAGATGATACAATTTACAAAACCTCCTTTCTATATATAGGAGTCCATGGGGCCATAATATAATCCTAAATGAGCAATGTAATGAATCCTAGCGAAACCTAACTCACAATGAGATAGCAAGGGCACAATAATAACAATATGGGGGTTACAAGGGTACAAAAATAACAATAAGTGGGGCTACACTAACATAATAAGGGACTACACTATTAATATAGGGACTTAACAGTACCCATCAAAGAAGAATACATTCCAACCCCTAAATTATCAACAGGTGGCTTGGCATCATCCACCTTTGGGATAGTTGATTCAGTAGATGCATTCGGGTCTACAGGAGAACAATCCAGTTGGTCAACTGTAACAATCATCCCTTCGTGAGGGAAATAAATAATCCGAAATAATGAGGATGCAATAGCATCCATCTCATAAATTCAGTTTCGCCCCAACAGAAGGTTGTAGTCCAAGCTTGCATCAGCTATATCAACCTCTATATTTATAGTTTTTCCCCCAACACAGATGGGAAAAGCTGGGATAATTCCATGCAGTCTGTGAGAATGACCATCAAACGCAGTCAGAAGAGTATTCGATGGAACAACTGCGGGAGATCCAATTCCCTTCCAACATGCGAGAGACATCACACATGTGGAAGCACCCTCATCAACGACCGTTCGAAAGATATTGAATTTCCGAAACGACGATTTGATATGAAAAGACATATGATGGGGGAGTCTCTTTTTAAAATTAGACATATCGAATGTAATCACAAGAGAGTTCTTTGGATCAACAGCCCCAATAACAGTGAGCAAAGCACTGCGCTGAGCTAGGCAAGACTGGAGCACCTCAAGAGCAGAGATAGCACAAGGGCTCTACACCAAATCTTCTACAATAGAGTAGTTCTGGGTGGCCCTAGCATTTGGATTAATCATTGTATGCTTAGTAGATGATTTTGGCATCCGAGGTATAGGCTCAACAGTAGGCCTCGTAATATTAAGCAGCTCAGTACCATCAGGAGCACCCTTAGCTTTCGAAGACTCAGTTTCGCCATAATCACAGGATCTCGTGGCGATATCCACATGAGCACTCATCATATATATGTTTGACGAATTTTCCCCTTCCTGGGTGCCCCTAGAGGAAGCCCCAGAATTTTGATTTGTGCCAACAACTAGATGTTGCCCTTGGGGAAAACAGTTTGTCAACATAGCCTGGGAACTAGCAGGACCCTGCTGAGCTAACAAGCGCTACACATCCTGAATTTTAGGGCAAAGGTGAGTAAGATGGTCTCCAGTACATAACTTGCATGGAAACTTAACTTTCTTTTTATCCTTTGAACCCTCACCAACATGCTTGTTGGATTTATTTGCATTACCCTTCCCATCCTTGCCCTTTTTCTTATTATTATTCCATCCCTTCTTCTTCCCTTCAGATTGTTGATTTCCTTTAGGGTTGGAAGTCTGGACGGCATTTACCGACAAATATTGAGAAGGTGATGACTTAGCAGGCACAACCTGACTAGAGGAAGCAGATTGTATAGACAACTGTTGCAATTGACTAAGCAGGTTAGCTGCATCGCTATCGATCGACCCAATAAGTCCATCACCATGAGGACCAGGTTTAGTCTTGGACAAGTCTAATTTGGAGTGGGGAGCATCAGGCAAATATTTATGAAGGACACCAGACTGAGAATATATCAATTCAAGTTGTTGGGCCCTGAAAATAGCTTGTTCCTTAGAAAATACCCCTGACAGGGATACATCCTTAGAAATATCTGGCTGTAAAGATTTCAAAAACCATTCCAAGAGGAATTCTCCCGGAATATAAGCTTTGATGAGCCTCTTCCTTCTCTGCCATTCTTGAATATGATCAGAAATGTGGGTTGCCTTGTCCTGCTTAAAATTGGCCAGGAGTTCTGTCCCAACATCATAACGAACAGGCAACTGGAAATGATTTAGAAATATAGTAGCCAGATCTCCAAAAGTAGCAAAACTGCCCCGAGTTAACTCAATGTACCACTTGGCATCATTTCCAGTCAAGGTGCATTGAAACAACCTCAACCTAATCGAATCCTCGATCAGGGAGTTAGATGAACACCAAAGATTGAAAGTGGTGATATGATCAGCTGGGTCCTCTCCATTCTTGCCTTCAAACTTTGGAATGTCTGAAGGTAGTTTGGTAGGAACCAGAGGCCACCCTGGACTATATCGGATTGGATCATTTGTCAATTTCGATAAATCTGGCAAGTTTAAGTTGCCAGAAAAGGTAAGCGAGGAGGGGCCTGAGGGTTCCCAACATTCTGAAAATAATAACCTGGATTTGATGAGGCACCAGGTTTCCAGAAAGAGCTCGTAGAAAATGTTGGGCCATAGGATGATCCTTGTGACCCAGCATTTGGATAAGGACTCCCTCCCAACGTAGAGTTACCAAAGACCAGACGAGTTCCCCCCACTGAAGTAGTGAATGAAGAGGAAACCCCCTGATAAGGGTTCCAAGCATTAGAAAAAGGGGAAAAATCCCGATAAGTACTCGACGAAGTGAATGGACCATTCCCTTGCTGACCACCAAAAAACTGATTCCCAGCCCCCACTGCTGTAAATATAGGGTTCCAACCGGTAAAGGTAGTCAAAATCTGACCTCTAGACCAAGGGTTAAAACTCTTAGTCTGGGAAGTAAAAGGAAAAGACCCTAAGGAAGGATTCAAACTAGGAATATGCCCACTTCTGAAGGGGAACCCTTGAAAAGAAGCTGACCCACTAGCCATAGAGGACATGGGTGCAGATGCAGTCACCACAGTGGAAAAAGAGAACAAAGGAATCCCACTAATGGGCATTCCAAAACAAAAGGGACCATATTGAGAAGCTTGTGCTTAGGTGTGACCAGAGCCAAACACAATAGTACTAGAAGCAATTGAAGATATAACAATTGTGCCTCCTCCTTCTACTGAAGTAGGAGTCTGAATGCCTGTAGCACTCATAGCCGAAGCCACGTTCCTAGTCGTGGCCATCGAAAGGTATGAATAAGATGGATAAGGACTTTCTGGTCTTGCAGACTCAGGTTCGATGTACTCAACAACAAACGGAGAATTAGGAGGAAGAGGATATGTAAGTGACTCAGGAGGCTGAGGTACTTCCTCTACTTCTACTTCTTCTTCTTGCAGAAATAAGACTCTCGAGGTGAGCGGAGTGCTCCTCTCGGAACCAACTACAAAACCTTCAAGCCCTAGCGGAGGATCTCTCTCCGCTGCGTCAGATACCACAGAGTGATATTCACCTGCTATATTACTCCTACGCCTTCTTGAAGAAGGCTCAGCACTCTCGGGAGATAACCCCCGGATTCTCCTCGATCGACGAGGTGCTTGATCAGCCACTTTAACAGATTAATTAGTCTCAAAAATGTATAAATATAAGCAAGATAGGAGCAAAGAGAACTCACTACAAAAATCCCTAAGATGCAACCAAGCAAGCAACCTTCAGGTATTTCTGCTCCGGGTGATTAGGACCGGACACCAAAATACGAGAAAGCGAAAAATAGGACCTCCCGAAAGTATTCTGGGATAATGACGACCCATGCCTACTAGCGAAGGTAACAGAAACAATTACGCTGACCTCCTAAGAACAGCCTTTGCCGGTGCAAGTACCCAACCTTCGCTGGGGCACCCTCCAGAAGTACTTCTAGAACTGATACGACGTTTGCCTCAGGTACCACGGGTATTCCCCCCCACAATCACCTGTGTGATACCTAGGAATGGAAACTAAGGGCACCAATCCGTGTCAGTAGCCGGGTGGAACGGTCTTAAGGCAAGATCCAACAAATCAGAGAGGGGATATCTCTCTTCTCAACCTTCACTTTCCCTCACGCTTGACTCTCTGGAGGAGAGCTTTCCTGGTCCACCTAACGGTGTTGGATTTCGCTCATTTAATAAACTTCTATGTTTTAGTTTGAGCGGCCTTGGAGAGTTAACTCTCCACTCACCTAATCCAAGGCCCTACAACCTAGCTAGTTGATGTATGACACTTAGTAAAAAAATTTCTAGTTGTTTTTAAATTATTGCACTTATTTTAGTTGGCTGTTATATTAAGTCAAGGGAATATGGAAATGAAACTCGTGATATTTTATGACGCAGAAAAGAAATTAATCAAAACCAAACTACATGTAGATGCAGTAATTGCCTTTCGATGAAAATAAATTTCTACACAGGTTCTATGAGACTATTTTTTCTTTTCAGATATCAAACCTCACACTCGCAAAATTTATGAAAAAGACTACAAATGTTCAAGTGCACCTAATGCAAATTACTAAGAGCATGCCAACTCTAAGATGCAAAATCTAATAAAGAAAATAGAAATTTTCAAGAATCCCTCAGTTCTATCACTTTTCCGGCTGTCCACAAAGCTAGTTCCCAAATTAGAAACTCTCAGTATAAAGACGCCAAAATATGCTCAAAATAAGAGAAAGAAACCAATGACAATTCCCTTCCCAAATCAAGTCAGAAACCGAAGGTAAAAAATCTCAACAAGGCTTGAAAAGATGAAAAGAAACCAAAACAAAAATGAAAAACAAAAGCAATGGCAAAACAAAGTGTTTTTGAGTTTTTGAATTTTATAAGAAGACCTCAAAGAGGCCAAGAAAACAATCCAATTACCAAGCCAAACGATCTCCGAATTTCAAGTAAAATTTCAAGAAAAATGATCCAAATCTTATGGTGCCACTTAGTAGCAAGATTTATACGAGCAAAAGGAAGACAAGAAACTCAGTAACTCAGCCCGGTATGATAGCACAATCTTGCAGCAAACAAAACTTCAAAGAACCAAAAATGACTCTTCAAAAATTGCAACAAGACCTAGTCAAATGAAATCAAGAAAACCAACCAAAAGTAGGAAAACATAAAAATACAGAGCAAGACATAACGTTATGAAAGAGCATACGAGCAGGAGCTCTCTATCCTGATTAAGCAGAACAACCAGGAATATCCAAAAAGAGATCTTGGTACTCAAACTTGAAATGCAAGCACTAAAAAAAAACAAGATTTGCCAAATAAGCCGGTCTTCAACCAAACAAGAGAGAAAGAGACCAATAACCACCTTCAACACAATCCAGAGACTAAAGGGACACTACAAGAATAGGTCACCATAGGCAGACAAGACCAAAAAGTCAAAAAATCAAAAATTTCAAAATTTGCTCAAGCATATGCTACTTAGAAGTTTTGCAACAGGAGTGCATACACGACTGTGGCAAAGGAAGCACACGTATACGCGACCTATTTTGACAAAAACTGCGTGTATACACGACTGTGTATAATAAAACTAGCATATGGAAAATTAAATAATGAAAAATAAAAATGATCAAGCCTGACTAAAGAACCAGGTCTTTAGTCTGACTGAGAAAAAACTAAATGCACTGGAAATAATGATTAAAACTCTCGGAAACCTTTAAAACAGCTGAAACCACCCAACAGGGGAATGAAAAGAATGCGATCCCCAGTGGAGTTGCCAGTTCTGTTTCGGGAAATAACTCCCTAGAGGTCGTTGGGTCAAAAACCTCCACAGATCAGGGCATGCTATTCATGAAGGACTCACACAATCAAACTTGCATGCTAAAAACTAGATATTACAGATTGTAGAATTCACTCATAGATCCTACATTTGATGTAGATCCCGCGGGGTCCAAACCCCCAGCAACTCTTCTCCCTCTTCAACCTGGAAATAAAGAAGAGACATGCACGAAAATCTAGTTGTACAGCATATATCTTTCCTAAATGTCAGTGTAATCCATGTGAAACATCATATAAACAATAATAAATGTTTAATTAACAATATTTTCACATATGCAAGAAGACATTAACATGTGAGTTCGGGAACAAGATGGTTCTTCTTCATTACGAATAGCATGTATAATAATAGAAAGGTGGAGAGATCACCTGAATCCTTCCACGATCTTCGAACAGACCATCGTCCGGATCCGTCCCGCCCTTGCCTCGATAGGATTATTTCAAGACTTGTGCATACGAGATGACATATAAGCTGATGAACAGCTCCAGGAAACAAGGGTTTCCTGTAAAAATCTGGGAAGTGCAGGAGGCATGGGAAATCAGACTTGAATCGGGCTCCAACAGAGTATAATATCTATAATTTTCCTCTCCCCCTTAGGCCATGCATATGAGGGGCTTTTATGCTCCCTCAAAGTAGTTTCAATCAGTTGGAAACAGTTGGCCATGGGCTGGGGTGGTTGAATTACAGGAATAACCATCAACCCAGCCTTGAAAATAGGGATTTTAATATATGTTTTAATGATTTTAATGGCATACACAGAAAAGTATCTCTGGACTCGCGTATACACGTGGAAAAGTCTGGGCATATCCGCGTATGGGATTTCAAACACTGTTTTTTATGAACTTTATTCAAGTCTGTGGGAATGGGTGCCCAAGGCCAAAGAGACAATCATGAATCACATGAGAGTGAAAAATGATGCTATAATAGATATAACCTCCCATTTCCATTCAGGCACCGGTATGGGCTACTAGCAGAATATTGATGTTCCACCTTAACCTGTTGGAACTCCAAAAATTTGTTTAAATATTCGTCAATGTTTTTACGCATGCTAGGCCAAAAATAAATCTTTCTAATTGCTGTCAAAATTTTCTGGTATGCTGGGTGTCCTGAACATTTGCTTCACTGATATTCATTCATAATCAGCTCCTTTAATTCCATTATATTTGGAATATATATTTTTCCCTTAAATGTTAGCATTTGTTCTTTGCTAATTCTGTAATCACCAATTTTTCCTTGCCTTCTATCCTCCTCCATCTGCTGCCATGAAAACTGATATTCAGGATCCTTGCTACCTTCCTCTTTTATTTGATCAAAGAATTTAATTCAAGTTGCTTATAGCAAAGCTCTTAGACACAGTGAAATTTTCTGCTCAAGGCATCCACCACCCAATTCTATTTACCTTTAAGAAGCTGAATTTCCATGTCAAACTCACTTAAGAAGGCATTCCATCTTTCGTGACGAGAGTTTAGATCAGCTTGTTTAAAATAGCTGGTTAGACTTCTATGGTCAGTTTTAAACAAAAATGTTTTCCCTAATAAGTAGTGCATCAATATATGGAGTGCATGCACTACTGCTGTCAGCTTTAAGTCATAGGCTACATATATTTGCTCATGCTCTTTTAGCTTTCTTGATTTGTAGGCAACTACTTTTCCTTCCTGTGATAATACTGCCCCAACGCCTTCTTTGCAAGTGTTGGTATGTACCTCATATTCCTTATTAGAATCAGCTACTCTCAATACAGGGGTGGTGGTCAAATTTTTTTTTAACCTCTCAAAACTATTCTGGCATTCAGAAGTCCACTTGAATACTTTTCCTTTCCTCTGTAAGGAAGTAATTGGAAAAGCGATTTTGGAGAACCCCTCAATGAAACCTCGGTAGTATCTAGCCAATCCCATAAAGGATCAGATATCTGCCACATTTTGGGGAGCTCACCATTCCATAATCATCTTAATATTCTATCGATCTACAACTATTCCCTTAGCTAAGATAACATGGCCTAGATATTGGATTTATTTCTTGAATATCACATTTGCTGAACTTGGCATACAACTAATGTTTCCTTAATATTTCTAGTACTATTCTCAAATGCTTCTTGTGCTCTTCCTGATTCTTCGAATAAATTAAAATATCGTCGATAAATATCAGCACAAAATTGTCCAGGAAAGGATGAAATATTCTATGCATCAACCTCATAAATGTTGCTGGTGCATTGGTTAGATGGAAGGGTAATACCACAAATTCATAATGCCCGTATCTGATATGAAATGCAGTCTTGTAGATATCTTCATGTTTTGTCTAGATCTAGTGATACCCAGATCTTAAGTCTATTTTTGAGAAGACTGTGGCCCACTTCACCTGATCAAATAGCTCATCAATCCGTGGTAAAGGATATTTATTTTTGACAGTCAGCTTATTGAGTTGTTTATAATCCATGCACATCCGCATAGTTCCATCTTTCTTGTTCAAAAACAACACCGATGCTCCCCAAGGGGACACACTCGGTTGTATATACCATTTGTCCAATAGCTCCTGCAATTGCATTTTTAATTGTGTTAGTTCTAGAATACTCATTCTGTATGGAGCCCTTGAAACCAGTGACGTTCCTAGAATTAAGTCAAAGGTGAAGTCTATATCTTTTCTTGGGGGTAATCTGGGTACATCTTCTCGAAATAAATCCATGAAGTCCGGTACCACCGGTATATTTTCCGTCATAGTATCCTTTTCCTTGGAATTAATATACCCCACTTGGATGGCATACATCTGACATCCCTTCTTAATACATTTTTTCTTTGGGATGTTGTAATAGGACGCAGATGTAACGACTTCTTAATTCCTTGAATTTCATTGCGTGTTCCATCTTTCATCTTATAATATATAATATTTTCTTTACAATCCACTAACGTCCAATGTTTTTCCAGCCAATCCATGCCCAACAACACATCATAGGATTCTAGTGGAAATATATTCAAGTCCATGTTTAACTGTTGTCTTCCTATTTCCAAGGTGCAATTTGAAATTTTTGCACTTAATTTTCTTTTCGCACCAGTGGCTAACTGTACCAACCAAGGGTTTTTGAAATTATTACTTTTCAATTTACATAATTCTACTATTTTGGGGTTTACGTAACTTAAAATTGCACCTGGGTCTACCAAAATATAAACAGGCTGCAATAGTAGCTTACCTTCCAGCTCTATCATTGTTGGTTGATAATCCGCCTGATGATCCTCCATTGATGCATTGATTCTGGGTATGTTTTGGGCTACATCCCCCACTATTGAAGCTTCTTGCAAATTGGCAACGGTTTTACATATCCCTCGCTATGGACAGTTTTTGTAGTAATGAGCCTCGCCGCACCCCCAACACTGCAGTAGCGGTTTTGGGACTTTTCCTTGTTCAGGTTTGATGGAGGCCTTTGTAGGTCTCTCTTCTACAACCCATCAAGTTCTTTGGTGATTTCTTCCAAAATATTTTCTTACTGTATTTCGTGCAGAATTCTTAAAGTTTCTATTCCTAGTGCCTTTGAAGTTAGAACTGTTTTTTTGTCCTTTTGTTGGCTGCCAATTCTTACCCAACTCTCCCTTAGCCTTCGACTAATGATAGCACATTCTTGCCTTCCGAATCTCTTCATCCATGGTTCTTGGGTTCACAAATTCAATTCATTCTTTCATGTGAGTTGGTAGACTACTTAAAAACCGTTGAACCTTAGTGTTTCATCCCTTAGATAAGGAACATATCTCAATAGAGAAGTGAACTTGGTTATGTATTCAACCATTGTCATTTTCCCTAGCTTCAAATCATGGAACTCTCTAGATTTCTTGTCATAGAAGAATTTTTTTAAGTACTTGTCTTTAAAGTATTGCTGGAAATAATCCCACATCACATCTTGATCCTTAATGTTGCAAACATTCTTGACTTCCTCCCACTACAAAGTGGCCTTTTCTCTCAACTAGAAAATGCCCAATCTGGCTTTAATATTTCTACTGTACTCATAGAATTGGAAGTATTTATTCATATTAATCAACCAAACTTCTGCCACCTCCTCAACCTCTCCGTCAAACGTAGGTGGTTTTATCTTCCAGAACTCACCTTGTAGTTCCACATTTTGTTTCTCAATTTCTTGTTGATCTGATAAATTACTAGACTTGGCCTCATTGTAATTTATGTTCTTGTTGCTTCGTTGGGAGTGAATTCTGTCCATTATTGGAAAGGTTTGGTCCTTGGTATGTTGCTCATTTTCTTCCTGCATGTCTCCATCTCGGTTGGGTTGCAACACACCCTGATTCTATTTGTCAGAAAGGCTTTTTAGTATCCTTTCCTGCTCTTACGTCAGGTGTTCATTTTCACTCCTCACTCAAACCATTTCTTCCGACAAATTTTGTATATTACTCAGCAATATATTGGTATGTTGTTGCTACTCTTCCAACAGTCGATTGGTTTGCTGGTGCTGATCCAAGCTCACCTGAATCCACATTTCAGGATTCATTTCTGGTTGGGGTTGGGGTGTTGGTTCCCATACATTTCGACGTGGTTGTTATGTTGATCCCCTCCTCATGATGTATTCTACACCATTATTTATTTTTATGTGCATCATATATACACAATTTTATCAGGTTAGGTGACCCTTAGGCACCCAACTTGCGAACGCTGCTCTGATACCACTTGTAACTTCCATCATAAAAAAAATATTTAATTTTTTTACTATCTTCTACTATACCTTTTTACCTATGTTAAAACATCACTTATTTGGTTTATATGTATATTAAAGTGTTTTGTTAATGAATGTGCCATCTCATATCTTTGTTGATTTACTATGGATTCGATGGGAAGTTAATGATCCTCGACCCTAGCAAAACCCATGATCAGGCTTGTACCTGCACCACATGCTATCCTTAATTGTGTTTTCTGACTGATTGGGTTTAAGTTTTAAGTTTCATATGGCATATAATCCACTGCCAATCTTATGGAGGCATCTTGTTGGACTTTGGGTTAGCCATCTCTCTCAACGTCCACCCTTCAATCTGAAACCCTATGATTGATGACAGAGACAGTCTTGGAATTTCTTAGGTTACTACCCCCAGCACTCTAGCTATTTCGGGTTCATTTCTCATTCTTCTGCTTACCTGAGATCTCTGCAAGCTCCACGAAAATGGTGTCCTCCTTCAACATTCACAGGTGTTCCCCTTATACATTCACAAGTGTTCTCTTTATACGTCAACACGTAATATGTAAGGTTTCCCATTGTTTCAAATGGTAATCTATCTTTCGCAGTTGTGCTAGAGCTTAAATTATTTCATGAGTGGTATTTTCTTTCGTGGTATTGGGTTGAACCTTTTTTTATTGCTTCCACAGGTCTACTCCAGGATCTTGGGTCATGGAAATGCACTTCCAAACCCCAGAGGAGTCCCTCTCCAGGCCTACATGTAACAACCAAGCCCTTGAACTTGTATTTTTTTTGCACCTAGGTTTTCATTACAACTCTTCAAAGTTGCTAACATGAATTTCTTGTTTTAGTTCTCACCCCAGTTGAATCTCATGGACCATACCGATACCTATAGGTAATCTCTTGTTTCTTTCGTCCTTAGACTTCAGGTTGTATTTACCTCCATTTATTTTCTCATTTTAAAACTTAGTTTGGCATTTAATGGTATAAGATTTGGTTTGTATTGCAAGTACCCATTTTTTCACCATACTTCTCAAGCTTTCTGTTTCAACTCTGGCTGAAAATACCATCTTAAAATTTTTTCGTTCAACAGATATTCCTTGCTTCTTCCCTTGTTAGGTGCCGAGAGCACGATTCTTTACTTTGAAGAAAACTGAGCATTGCATCCTGATTTATGCAATCATGTAGCAGCTAGACTGGTTTCTTCTCAGTGGTTTCGGTGGTTGAGTTTCCTAGTTGGAACCCCACAAGTCTTTATGGTTTTCAAAAGATGTTTAACCGGGTTCAAGTGATACAGTGTTGTAATTACCCATGAGACCGTGAACATTTGCTTTAAGTTATTCTTATAACCTATGAGTTTTGTGGGTAATTTTTAAATCTTATTGTATACATTACATGTAGTTGCTTTTTGAATCAAGTGTTTCTGTAGTTATTTAATATATGGGTAATAGAATTTTGTTTCAGTCAGGATTGTGTTGCCTATGTATATTTGTGTTTTATGGTTACAATACTATGTCGTTTTCTTTAGTATGAGCTAAGAGTTTAGCTTATTTTATGTATCACTAGTCTTCAACTAGGCATGTAATTTACAATCTCGCCTTAAATTAAGACTTCTCCAGTTTTTCTTAAATGACCTTAATGGATTCTTATCTTCTGGTTTTATCCATTTACTTGGGGTATTTCTTTGTTTTCGTATAAACATGTTTTCTTTTCATTCTTACAAGAGTCCTGTTAGTTAATTTGATATTATGTGCTTACTCTGCGACTGTGGAATTTCTATCATGTACTAGTATAACAATACTTTGATCTTCCTTTATTTTCAGTTATGAGTGATGGCCAGATCATCTTCTCCTATTCGTGTATAGCTTAGCCTTCAGGAAGACCGACCAGACCTAGAGTCTAGGCTCTTTCCCTAATTCGAGTCTAACAATTCTCTTGCTGATTTCTGCTACTTATTTTAGTTTCTGTTATATTGGTTGTTTATGGGCCTGAGACATTACTGAAGTATGAATTCTAGAATATTTATTAGTCTAAATTTACATTGCATAGAATTCTTTCCTTGCTTACTGAAATCTCTTCTTCAACATTACTGATTCATTATAAATATTTGAAGTACAATAACTTCTTTCTTTTTCTCATGTACATATATAAATATATCTGACTACTATAGCTAAATAGGGTATTCACAACACATAATTTCTAGTAACAGAATATACACAAGAAATGGAATTGTTACTCTCTCTCCGCAATGCACATCTTCAATTTTCTAGGAATCACATAGTAATATTGAATTCTTGTTTTCAACCATTTGTATAATTAATAACTGAAATAAACATATTTGCGTAATTATCTTATCTCGGTCGCTACTGATGGTGTCCACCCAACCATAAGAGAGTCGATTACATGCTTCTCTTCCCCCATTCTCCACTCCCGAGTTGGGTTGGTTGACAGAGGTTTTGAAAGAGACCTCACGACTCCAAGTCGAATCTTCCTTTCCATAAACCTTTAGGGGTACAGAGTATTCAACTTATCACAACCATCTCTCGAATTTTTCTCACTTCGTCCTTTTTCTCCTTCCCAGAACATAACCCCTTTCCTCTCTGGGATGAGCCTTTATCCTTAGAGCAAAAGGTAATTGTATAAATTGTCCAACCACCTCTGAGTTCTTGGAATACATTTACCATCGGTACTTTTTGTTTTAACTTTTATGGAATCTCTATTCCATAATTAATTCATCTTTCACAAGATAAAGTTAACCTATATTTATCAAGAAATCATTCAACACAAAATGAAATATTTTAAGTTTCTTTTTAACAAAGATAAAATAACATAACAACTAGTTAACACAAAAACTGGTTGTCACAAAAAGTTATAATGTATGGCCACTTATTCTTTTCTGCATTGTCTTCTCCTTGATTTTATTTGTAGTACATTCATAACATTTTGGCTGGAATGTAATTTTTTTTTAATGGTAAAATTTTTAATTTATTGTTATTTAAATTTTGTTTCTAATTCTGTATGAATTTAGTATTTTGAAAATTTTTTGAATTACAAAAATTATGGAGAATTTATAATTCAAATTTGTAGTTACACCAAATCTTTGATTATAGATAAATTTTGAAAAAGAAATACCAAAAAAACCATAAAAAAAACTAACAAATAACCTACTACTTATGAAACTGAGATATTTTTTATAAGATACCACCACTTACTTATTTGATGTAAAACAATTTAATATTTTAATTTTATCAAATTCAACAATCATAATTATCATTAAATATTAATTAATTTCAGTTCTAAATAATAGGTTAATTAATCAATAATAGTATTTCAATGTAAAATGTCCAACATCCTCTGACTCTTAAACTTTTAATTACATGGATAAAAAAACGAAAACAACTAATAGCTCAAATAAATTTACAAATAATAAAACAATTGGATTAACGTATAACTTTTAATTTGCCATTAAAAACTTGGACAATTTAGGGAGGAGAAACTATTATAGTTTAAGACTGCTAGATTTGAGGTTTCTATGGTGTAGTTTTTTAGATGTAAAACTCGGAATATCCATAGTAGTCATTTTTAGTCTACGTTTGTCATCAGAATAACTTGCTAAGAAGAGAGAAGATCAAGGTTGATAAATAGTGGAGAGAAAGGAAAATGAAATGGCTAACCGGCTCTTAATATTTATAAATTAATTAATGTTTTATTTCATATTTTATTTATATTTATTCCATTTTTAATGGAGTGATATTTTTTTTTTTTATAATTTATGGTTTATTTAAGTTATTTATATAGAATTAGAATTGTATGTTAATACTAAAATTTTCTAAGGATAATGATAATATATATTATAATGGGGGGATAATAAATTATAATTATTGATTATAAGAGTCTATTCACTATTATTTTATTAAAGTGGTTTTTTAATAATAATACATATTTTATTTATATTTATTTCATTTTTAATGCAATGATATTTAAATTTTTTTTTTATAATTATGGTCTATTTAAGTTATTTATATAAAATTAGAATGGCATGTTAATACTAAATTTTTTTGAAGATAATGATCATATATATTATAATGGGTGAATAATAAATTATAATTATTGATTATAAGGGTCTATTCACTATTTTTTATTGAAGTAATTATATTAAAATTTATATTTTTATTATGCTAAAAAGGGGGAGGTTTGTTAATAATTAAGTAGGTTTGTATACTAAAAATAAAGGAAAATAATAGGGTATATTTAATAAATATATTTAAGAGGGTCATAAATATTAATAGAATTAGAGGGGGTTTATTTAATTAGTAGTATTAGAGGGGTTTAATTTTAATAGTATTAAAGGGGTTCATATAATATGCAGTGAGGCCTAATTACAGAGTTATAAAATAAGGGAAGTAAAGAAAAAGAGTTGCGGGGGATAAGGTAGGTTAAGGAGAGTTTTTTTTTATTAAAAGAGGATAAGAAAGCCAGCAGGTTAGTGGGGGGAGAGGATGACAGGAGATGATACAGGGGAGAACGGAAAAAGGTGGATAGAAGGTAGAGGTATGGTGTGCAGGGCAGAGTATAAGAGATGGATACAACAGGCAAACAAGGAAGGGATAATGACAAAAGGGCAGAAGGGTAAGGTGTCGACATACAACATAGAGGAGAGTAAGCTTATTTGCGGGACAGACTATGGATCCAATTCCTGCTAATCTCTAAGCCTCCATCTCTATTAAGGTTGTGGGGGTGTTTAATGATTTCAAGGTCTTCACTTACTTTACGTTTAAAATGATGCTTCTCATTGGTAATGACCATTGCATCATCAAGGCATATGTGGTGACGCCTGTTATTGGAGTATTCTACCAATGCCAAGATTTTAGTTCTTCCTACTCTGATGTAATAGTGAATAGACCATTATAATTATTCACTTTAATAAAATAATAGTGAATAGACCCTTAAAATTAATAATATAATTTATTATTCGCCCATTATAATATATATTATCATTATCCTAGTATTAACATACAATTCTAATTTTATATAAATAATTTAAATAAACCATAAATTATAAAAAAATCTAAATATCTCTGCATTAAAAATGGAATAAATATAGATAAAATATGAAATAAAACATTAACTAATTTATAAATATTAAGTTGCTCGGCCATTTCATTTTTCTTTCTCTCCACTATTTACTAACCCTGATCTTCTCTCTTCTTAGCAGTTGTCCTGAGTCTTCATTTAGACTCAAAACGTAAACTAAAAATGACTATTGTGGATATTCCGAGTTTTAAATAATTTAAAACTGTTAACTGATATATTTTTTACAAGTAAATATTTTATTTAGTATATTTCCATCTTGTTTTCTTAATACTATAATGTTTGTATTCAAAGATAGCATAGAAAACCGTAATTCAACGATTAAATGATTAACTTCTTATATAATGTATAATGTTTAATATTTGTATTTTTTAAATAATAAATTTTTTTTTTAAATAATAAAAAAATAATAACAATTAACGTAGTTAGCATTTCCATAGCACAAAATTCATTTATTTATAATTAATATAGATTTTTGTCCATCTAAATTATTACTATACAGACAACATCAAAACATAAGAAATGGATTATAGATGTCTAAGGTTATGGATGTGGACTTATGAAACCAAAGTTTCAAAAACCTTATCAGCAATGAATTAGGAATCAGTGGTTAGGAATGGCTACTAATATAAAAAATGAATATTCATCAACCATAGTGGTTACTAAAATAAAAAGAATCGTTATGATTTGCTACTCATATAAAAATGGTTATGAATTGCTATTCATGCAAAATTCATGAATTAGAGACTATTAATATTCATCAACCATAATAGTACATAATTCATCGGCCATTTAACAACATATAGCATAATTCACCACCATAATTCCACTGGTCAGCATGTTCATATCACATTAATAATTTATAATTCTAATCATTTATAATTCACCGAGCCAGCAAATTCTCACTTGTCTCCATCAGCCTAATAATTCAGAATTCAGCAATCCAATAATTCGGAATTCACCAAACCAGCAAGTTCACATCACTCTAATAATTCATAATTCACCAAGCCACCAAGTTCTCACTCGTCTTTCCAGAAGGTTCACACCTGTCTAATAATTCATATTTCACCAAACCAGCAAGTTCTCACTAGTATTCTAAACACTGATTGTCACTTTCTATTCGTAAAGCATATACTTTTGAACACTGTCTAACTATAATGAATGTCACATAACATTGCCATCAGTGAACTGTTGGAGGTTATTGCACACGGAGAAACCTCTGCCTACCATCTAGATAAAATATTTGTCATTCCAAAGACCCTTTTCTCAAACCCATACACATACTTTACACGCAGAAAACTCACTTCGTTTAATACAGCCCCGCTTCATCGTCCAACTAATTACAGAATCTTCAGCCCTGGGGTGACATCACTGTGATTGTCCAATTCACAGACACGCTCGATGATGGGTTAATCCAACTGTTCATAACACGCTCGAAACTATAAATCTGACACTTCAAATCAATGGATTTAGTAAACCGACATCCGATCAGTTGATTGCGGAGATTTGCCACCGGACGGTGAATGCCAATCTCATGGAATCACACGGCTCATGAGTCATTCTCAAAAGCCGTATTCCATTTACTCCGTTTCATCATTGACTTGGATCATTTAGGTTAGCTTTTCTTCTTTTTCTTTTAATAGTATCTAAATCATCCAATTAAGCATATGAAACATTTCTTTTTTTATATTTATGGGTAAAGTTTAGGTTGACATAATTATTCATGTTGAATAAAATAATGATTTATTTAAGTCTAAATTAATGATTTGTTTTTAGACTTAATGATTTGTTGAAGTGTAAGATAAATGGTTGTGAATATCTTCAAAATAATTTATAATGGGTTCTCACCACAACCTCTCTTTTTATAATTTGAATTTATACCCATAAACTAAATTCTTAAAAAACACTAGGCCTCATAAAATATCACATATACGTCCTAAAATATTACATGGGATAAACATTTAATACAAAGAGACTAATAGAATCATTTTGATATTTGATATAAGTTATCAACACCTACTTTGTTCTCATTACATTACTATTTAGGGATTTATTTACTTGAGAAATGGCATATATGGATAACTATATTTATGGACATCTAATACAATGCATTATTTTTATTAAAAAATTTAAATCTCGATATTCAATATATACTACAAAATACTATATATATAGAAAGTATTTTTATGGATATATGTGTAAATGTGAAACTTTTCACATATACAACATGTGGCCATGTAAAGAATAGAGAGACGTAAACATGAATATGAGGAAGTTGGTTTTTTCAAAGTAATAGTTAAACAAGTTATTATATCAAAAAGGGGAAATGTCATATTTAATAAACTCAGTAATGAAATCATTATTAATAAGATTTTAATAATTGTATATGATAAATTAATATTTGATGTATGATGAGATAATAAAAGATTGATTTCTAATTATCTTATTTAGAATAGCATAAGTTAGAGGCAACTTATCAATGGAAAGGAAGAGATATAAATGAGGAAATAAGATTATATTGAGAGTCGAGGTTGAATCATTATGATGTCCAAATTTAACAAATAAAAACACATTAATTTATATACAATGTCAATTACATGAGCGAGGTAAGAATACATTAAGAGCATAAAAATACATAAGACTTGCATGGAAACTTGTATAAGAGAAAACCAGAAAATTATTTATATGGATGTTCGTGTAAGAACCAACCTACTATTACAATAATTCATTGGCACCAACTAGAAGGAGACACCAATCCCCTGAAATAATTTACTGACACCAACTAGAAGGAGACATTAATTCCCTGAAATGCTTTACTAGCACTCACCAGACACCAATATCTTGAAGTAATTCATTGGCACCAACCAAAGTTCTGTATTAGATCATTTTTTCATACATTTTCAAATGCATATCCACATGTTTTTCAATTAATATTCCTTATACAAATTTCTTGACCTCTGAACCAAATTTTTCTTCCTCAATATCTCTTATGCTTCTGCATATCACTCCCTACTTTACAACCTTCAACCTTCAGTTCTGGATACATTATCAGTCAGTCTAGTCAGACTTCATCCTCAAACTCTTCCTCAATCATACATCTTCGTTACACTTTTGTCTCAAAAATTTTCCACTTCTAATCACGTAGATCTATGCTATCCTTCTTTGTACTTTCTCACTCTTCACACTACAAAAACACAATGATATCCACACACATTATCACATGATCACTTACCACATCATTTCAAACTTGTTTAGTTTATTTATACTTAACTAAGTCAACAAATTCATGGCAGGACCAAAGCACAATCCAACAAACCTAGATTATTATTTTTATTTTCATAGCTAGAAATTTGATGTAGATGACTCGAATAAGTCTTATTTCTATTGTTCCTCGGATTTTTGGGGTTTTCAATTTAGGCCTAAAAAACCTCATAATATGACCCTAGTTAATAATGTTCCAAAAAATATGGATCTAGGTCCACTTAAGTGTAACAAAATATTAAACATCCAGATATTTCATTTACCTAGATTACTTAATATGAACTCCAACACTAGGGGCTCCTATACCACCCCATATGTACGAGTGTTGGGACCTCATATTTAATGTCTAGTTCACATGTTCATTTTATCCAGCATATGGCTCATCAACACTTGAAAATATTTTTTTGCATGGTAGAATCCTTGGATTTCAAGTGTTGTGGTACCCTAAGATCTATCATTTTCCAATTCTACTACTTGACGAAAATTTCTCTGTTACCCAGGTCAACCACATATTGTTCTTATTTATAATTGTTATTACTTCCTGGGGCTTGGTAGCACAGTGTGGGCCCAAAAGAGATAAACTTTAGATATACACTATTTTGTGAAATTTTTTTAGTGTTTTGACCATTTTGGTTAAAATAAAATATACAAAAAAACCTTGCCAAACACATTTTCAGTATATATCTTGAAACCTTTGGCTCTACCAAATTAATTGATGGTGGACCAACCATGAGCTACCACATGTTACTTCTGCCACCTCATCATTTCCATGTGTACACCACCAATTCATTTTGGCTAGGCCTTGCTTTTTATGTCCAAAACAACACTTTGATGCCTAATTCCTCAGTACCTAAGGAGGGACCCACAATAGCTACACCACTTTCCAAGTTAGAATCCACATAAATTAGTATGACGAATCATAGCTTTCCACTGTACCTATCATGTGTCACCTTCCAAATTTCCATTTGGGTAGCCAAAATGTCAAATCTTCATGTCATGTTTCACAAGTTGTAGTTGCCACATCATGAAGCTTTCCACCTACCATCCATGTGGACTTGCCATGTCATACCATCCCGGGGGTTTCGATACCCCATTATAATTAATCTACCTTAATATCATCCCAGTATTCACTTTATCCTAATTAATTAAACTTTACATGTACATTAATGGCCTTGATTAATATAGGCAATGGTCATGACAAAACATGATTTTCCAATTATGAATACTTTTGGTCATTTTTCTAATTTCATGTATCACACATGTCTAATTTACTACAAATCCCTATATCCTAAGATAATTGATGTACCATACCCCACCTACTAGGCTTATATCGATCCCTTGCTCCTCGCTGAGTTCATAGCAAACTCCCCCATATAGACTGAATTGTACTAGCATGTGCTCCAACGTTATGGGCCTTTCTACCAGTCCCTAGCCTACAACCCCTATCTATACTGACTTGGGCTACAATGCATACATATCAAGATCATACTAGTCCTCGCCTTTTAGGTGATTCTATACCAGATCATGCTTCAATGCTATGGGCCCTTCTACCTGTCAGTGACCTACTGGGCTAGTTTATACTAGCCTAGGCTACAACGCATACAGAGAACTCTTACTGGGATGGAACCAATTTTGACCAAATTTAATTCAAACATAGTTTCCTCCTCATTACTTTGGAGTTAGAGTAAGGGCCATATACCATTGAAAATGTGTCAAAAAAATATATTCAATGATATGCCTCTCATGCTCATTTGGACCAAGGAAATTTGGAAGAATTTCCTTCAAAGACAAGCTACCCAGATTACAACTTTATTTAATAACTCATGTTTCTTTTGCTACTTGATCTTGGTTTGACTCTCCCTAATATTTCTTATGCATCAATGACACTAAAGAAATCCACAACTCTTCCTTTGACATCAATGACACTATAGTTGACATCAATGATAATACTAGCATACTACCAACAATCTCCCCCTTTGGAATTGATGGAAACACCACAAAAAATCTACTAGGAATTGATGGTCTTGGGCTATATTCCCCCATATTCTTGTCGACTATCCTTCTCATGATATTTGGTTATACTTAGATATTTACAGCAATGTAAAAGGGCATATACTCCCCCTATGTTGATTCATATTATTTCCTTTAACTCCCCCCATTACTAACTTGTTTCTTAGTTGAAATAGATGGATTATTTCCCCTTATGAAGAAAAAATTACACCCATATTTTGTTTAATATATTCAAAATTGTCTTTGGGAAGGGGTTTGGTAAATATTTTTGCAAATTTCTCTTTTGTTGAAATGTATTCTAACCTGACATCATTATCAATAACTCGTTATCTGAAAAAAATGATATTTTATAGGAATATGCTTTTTCTTAGAGTGCATAATGGGGTTTATAAATATATTGTTGGCACTAGTGTTGTCACATATGATGGCCACAAGTGGATTACCATTTTCATGAATATACTTAATAGTTTTCTTCATCCATAGGAATTGAGTGTAACGTGATGCTACTGCAATATAATCTCCCACATCTATGGATAGATAAATTTATGTATGTTTCTTGATGAGGCAGGATACTAAAAAAATTCCTAAAAACAAGGTTCCCCATTGGTTCTCTTCTTATCATCAACACTACTAGCCCGATTTACATTTGTATAAGCTTTGAGAGTGAGATCTACACCCTTTGGATATAACAAGCCAAAATTTATTGTTCCCTACAAGTATCTAAATATTTTTTTTACTACATGTACATGAGTTTCTTTTGGACTTGACTGAAATATATGCACCAAACCTACTCCTGGCACAATATCTAGTCTTGAAGCTATTAATTATGAAATAATGCCAATTATGAACCTATACATGGTATTATTTTCTTTTGGAGACTCATCATCCTTACTAAGTTTGCATGTTGTTGGCATGGGAGTGTTCATAGTTCCAAAATTTTCCATACCAAATTTCTGCAATATTTCTTTAAGGTATTTGTTATGAGAAATGAAGATGCATATATTTTATTGATAAAATTGCAAACCAAGAAATAAATATAGTTCCCCCAATATAGACATGTGAAACTCCTTCTACATACCAATTGCAAATATTTTTCTTATAAAATCAGCATCACTTCCAAATATTATGTCATCTATATAGACAAAAATGACGAGAAAGTAATCATTTTGAGCCTTTATGTAGAGGGTAATTTTTGCTACCCTCTCTTCTAACTTTTTTGTTGAATATATTTATCCAACATAAAGTACCAGGCCCTAGGTTTCTTCTTTAATCCATATTGAGATTTCTTTAATTTTATCACATAATTATTGTCTTAAGATATTTTAAGTCCTTCTAGCTACTCAATAAATAGTTCTTATTGTATTTATATAATGGGAAATGTTGATTTTACATCCATATAATAAATTTTAAACACATAAAAACTTGTAGAGGCTAACAACATGCTTATTTTTTCCACGCGGGCTTCACTAGGGGAGAAATACCATACCACGTGTGCTCATATTGGGGGATATATATTGAGGATAAAATGACATAATATATTGAGCATATAATAGGGGGCAAAGGTTTTTTTTTTTGGCAGGTATAAAAAATGGAGCTCAAAGTTAATGAAAAAATATAAAGGGGTATAAAAAATGTTAATACAAAATGGATGCTTACAATACCTAGTGAAATTAGGGATTTTTTAAATTGATAGGCTGTAATGGGTACATATTGGTCTGGGGTTAAGTAACATTATTTTTATAGGTATTCATCGATATGTAGTCAAATTAAGGGTATTGTTTAGTATGCCACAAACACACATGATATGTTAGAGATTCATTGGGTGAATCCCTCATGATTTCTTGAAGTCTCACTAATGAAGCAAATGCTTCTTTAAAATCAATTCCTTTGACTTGTGCATATCCTTTACATACATGTGTTTCTTTATTCCTGACTATTTGTAAATCTTCATTCAACTTATTTTTGTAGACATAATTTATTCCAATCACATTCTTGTCCTTTGGTCTTGGAATGTACTCCCATATTCCATTCTTCTCAATATAATCTAGCTCTTCATTCACAACCTTAACCCAATAATTTTCTTGATTAGCTTAATATAAATCTTGGGGTTCCATCAATGATATTGGGGTTAAGTGAACATGACTTGTTGTACCAATAAACTTCCTTCTAGTTTGAACTTATTATTCCTTGTCTCCAAGAATTTTTCTTCCTGGATGGTTATTTTGGACATACTTGGATGGATTTTTTTGGATACCTTGGCTCAACATCTTCCTCCTTTTCTTACTCTTCATGAACCTTTTTATTTTCATTTTCCCTTTATTTTTTATCTTCATTTTGTTGTGACCAGGTTTGACGCAACAATTCATTTATTCTTACGTCAATATGTTTAATAACCTTACGTGTACTTTTGTTGTAACATATGTATCCCTTGCTTCTATATGGATATCCAAGGAAAATTCCTTCCTCACACTTCTACATATAGGAATAAATTTCGATGAAATAGTATGGTGGTATGGCTAAAATTGGTTGTACCATAAAAAATTGCAAGAAAAATGTCCATTTTTTTATTTAGTTTTTAATAATATACTCTCTTTCATTGATCTTACAATGAGCCATATCCATGTCATTGTAATAGAGATAAATTTTTTTTTTTCGCAATAATTATGATGAGAAAATTCGACGAGGAAATTTTTATCCATTAAGCTATTCAAATGATTATTCATTTTTATTGACTAGTCAACCTTGACTTGTCAATGAACGTTAAAATTCCTATGGTACATAAATTAATAAATATGTTTCATTTAAGAGATGTGGAATTTAAAAGGGCACTCACTTTTTTTACTAGTCAACCTTGACTTGGTCAATGAGCCTTGAAATTCAAACATGACATAAATTTATAATTATGTTGCATTTAAGATACATGACATTTTTTCTATAACTACAACAATTATAAAAGGTTATAAGGTCTTCTTGTCGAATGGGAATATATATATATATATATATTACATTAAAAAAAATAGTAGATCTTGTATGCCATTCAATTTTATAAAATAATCATCACATAATTTATTTGGAATATCAAAAAATATTAGTAGGGAAAAAAATCAAGTGGATGATGGGAGATGTTGTTTCTCTATCATTAAATTCAGTAGCTTATGTCTTGTAAGAGTTTTAAAAGAAATAGGAAAAAACCAATGTGGGAGATAGAGGCACATTGAAAGGGAACTCAAGGAATTTCATCCCTTGGTAAGTTATATATTCATTATATATTTTCTTTATATTAATTATATTTGTAAAATTTTATATTTTTACAATGGTTGTGATGAAAATAATTTTTTCATGATTGTTTGTAATTATAAGTCAAGTTGGCCCCCTAGGTGTTTGAATGTGTCAAGTAGTAGTGGAAATGATGTTGCACAAAGTGAGGAACATGGAATTAATATCAAAGATCAAGTTAATGATCATATGGAAGAAGATGAAAAAATAGCATAGTTCAAGATGATGGGACAAATGAATTGATCCAAGACTTGTTTCCTCGATTGGTCAGTGATCAAGATGAGAAAAATGATGTTATTTTCTATTTACCTCTATTAGAAAAGGAAATGACACCACTTTATGAAGTCTCAAGGGACATATTTTATCTTCTTCATTATTGTTGGTGAACTATAGGATTTGAATGGTTTGTCAAAAACTTCTAATACTTAAGGTATGGAATATGTTTCATCACATAGTATACATAAAGGGTGATTTTTTCCTTTTTTTGCTGTTAATTAATATGTGCAAAATAAGAATTTAGTATTTACAACTAATATTCGTTACACTTGCATATTCTTAGGTGAATTTATGCTACCATTGTCAAATATGTTACTTCAAACATATCAATATTTATATGTCATTATGAAAGAAATTGGAATGGATTATTAAGAAATATATGCATTTTCTAATGATAATATTATATATTATGGAAAAAATGCATCAAAAATAAAATTCCAACAATGTCAAATCAATAGATATCGAACCAATCAAATAACAAAAAATGTGTCTCAAAAGGTTCTTCTTCATGTTACCATAATTCCACATTTGCAGCAAGTTTTCAAGTATGAAATCATAACACTTCATATGGATTACCATGCATAAAATATAAGTGGATATGATGTTCCTCGAATTCCTATATATGGTTATGAATTTAGGGAAATTGTGCAAAAATGACAATTTTTTAAAGATGAGCCTTTTAATGTTAGGCTTTCATTGGCAGTTGGCAGTGTTAATCCAATTGGAAACATGAGGTCTATTTATTCAATTTGACCAATATTTTTTATCAACGATAACCTACTTCCTTGGATGTCAATAAAGAGGGAGCACATAATGTTGACAATGATTGTTATAGGTATTTTTTTACATTAATTTTCTAAATGAAACATTTTCATTTGTCTCATTTGCATAATCTCTTATATTTATTTATTTACTTATATATACATATCATGGTAGTAATTATGTGAAATTTCAAACAATTAATGGTAAGTACAAATTTAAAGATATGAATGTATATATTGAGTGTCTTACTAACAAGTTACTAAATTTATAGGTGGAAACCACTATGTATGATGTACATAAACCAATAATGCAAAGGTAATTTCAATTCCATGGAATACGTTTATGGACAATTCATGATGCCCCAGGACTAGAACATTTTTGTGGTATGATCTGTTCCAATATTTCACTTTAATAGTACATATTTATTTGAATATATCATGCATGGTTTTTAAATAATACCTACGTATAATTTACATTAATATATCTTGTGTAGCTCTTCAAACAAAGGGTAAATTTGCATGTAAAATTCGTTGTCCTAATATGAAACCTTCTCATTCAAAATGCTTAGGAAATGAGGTGTTTGATGAGTATAGGAACTTCCTCTGTAAGAACCATAGGTATCATACTACTCAAAAACATATATTTAATTGGAAATAATAGGTTGTATTAAAACCACGAAGGATGACACCTCACCTATGAATGTCGGAATATAACAAAAATTTTCAAGGTACACAATTTATTTATGTATTATACATGTAATATTTTGAATTTTTATTTTTATTGAATTCATTTCACCACATTGAATAATTATTGTTGTGATTTATTTTGTTCTTCATCAAGGTCATGAAGTTATTACTAATGGTCTTCCATGAGGAATGAAAAATTATCCTTCTCAATTCAAGAGGTTTCCCTACTATGAGGACCTAAGAATAGCTCATTTTTTTTTATAAAATTCATATTGGGAAGAATGTGAGAGAAATGATAGGGAAAATCATAGATGCTAGGAAAGATAAAGAAAAAAAATTCAAATTTTGTAATGATATTTAGGAAGCAAATCTTGAAATGAAAAGTAGGATCCGATCAAATAGTGGTGGAGACCAAGTTAGCCTTCCATGGCTATTAATAAATAAGCAAAACGATTATGTAAAAGAGGTTAGTTGAAGAATTAAATTTCCCACGGGTTTTTCTTCAAACATAAATAATATCTTAACAAAGAAAGGTGAATTTGATGTGGTAAAAACACATGATTGGCATACCTTAATTAAGATAATTATTTTGGATTATATATTTTTATATTGGTGGACATCTTCATAATTTTTTTTCTACTTTGGATTAAATAAACAACGATTCACTCCTATGTTATAGTATGTTATTCATATATCTCTCCTAGATGTCTTTGACGAGAATGTCAAACAAGTTATATATGATCCTGGAAAATACATGAGGTAAGTATCGATTTATATGTAAATTTTTTATAAAAATTGTAGTTCAACCTAATGACATGCGTTACCTGTAATTTAATATATTATGTTTTTTCCAAACATGCTATTTGTTTGCACCATATGTAGATGGTTTTCATTGAAATATATCCATTTAGAAGATATAAATTATTGGAAGAAATAAATTGTTCGACTAATGTGTGAAATGCAAAAGTATCTATCTCTAACATTTTTCAATGCACAAGAGCAATACCTCATACACCAAGCTAAAGAGATTAAATTGTATGTACCTATACACACAAAGTCAATGTGGATGGCTAGACAAAGACCACATCCTAAGGGTTATATGGTGGATTGATATATGGTATATCAATCCATGGTGTATATTAGTCATTATGTTCCTAAATTAGAAACAAATATGTATGTGGATTGCATTTGGTATGTGTTAGGGTTCTTTAGTCCAGGAATCAATATGCATATCTTACTATTTCAATATGGAGGTTTTTTAGTCAATTTTAACCCATCAATCACTATGTGTCACAATATAAACAGTCCCTCATGTAAATAGGTAAAAGTAGTCAAATTATCGTAAATATATGGGTCATGAATGTGGTATTTGAGCAAAAAGCGAATTTTGTGAGAGTCTAAAGTTCATGACGGAGTTTTTCAATTTTGCACTCATGGAGCGAAAAGGAGTTGTTATGGAAGTATAGAGGGGTCATGTCATGAGAGCTTCTCATCATAGGTCATTTTTATGAACTCATTTTGATCATAAGAGTTAGTTTGAAGAGTCAGTTATTGGTTAAATGTGTCATGTCCTTTTCTTTTTTGCAAAAAATTGTCCTTTCATCACATTATTTACATCATCAATTGTCCTATTATCATTCCAAAAGGAGGATTTGGGTAGTATGAAATTTTAAAATTAGTTAAGAATTATCTAATTATCACCCCTTTTTAGGTTGACACTAGCTCTGAAGAAAATTTAAGGGCCAAAGAAGTGAGCTGTAGGCTCAAACATACATTTTCTACTGAATTTGCTCCGAAATTGACATTTTTTGTCATCATTTTCAAAATATTTTAGACCAAAATAGAGACAAATTTCAAAGAATATAAAGAGGTGTTTTCCAAGAACAGACCAAAGAAAAAAATTCTCCTTCATTTTTTGCACAAGTGTTATGGTTTTGGAGATATGCAACGCTCTTGGAGGCCTATTTTTCAAAAAATAAAATTCTATATTTTCATCCCATTTCAGCCATTTTTTTGTGGCTCATGTTTTTAATAGAAAGAAGTGATTTTTTTGGAAATAAAAGAGGTTTGTATCAAGAATGGTCCAAATAATGAAAAAATATATCAAATTTGTGCACAGGTGTCACGGTTTTGGAATTACAGGTGTCGCTTGAAGACCCATTTTCCACAATTTATTGCTAACATAATTCTGGAATTGTTTCAAATTCGATTTGTGAATTCGATGCTTTGAAAGGTTTGAAGTATGATGGGTAATTGAAGCTGAATGTAGATGGTTAGATGGTAAAAATAATAATTTTGGAGAAGGAAATGTCAATATTAATTTAAAATTCAACTTATGTTGTGCAAGTTGGGATAAGTTAGTTGGGAGGTCTGCAAAGGCTAAAAATGGTATTTCAAATTTTATATGCCAACACATCATCATCTCAAGCACACCCATCTACTTAGTTTTTTCCAGAACAATCTGAAACCATGCCAAGCTTGAAGACCTCTTGCACTTTGTTGTGCAAGTATATTAGTGTAATATCACCAAAAGGGAAGATTCAACAATAACTGCTAGAATAACACATTTTTCAGAAGTATGTGCACTAAAATGAGTTTGTAGCTCTTGGATGCCTTAGATCTAGATATCTAGCATCTAAATAAAAAATGAGAGCAAAAACAAATCAAGCTAGGTGAGGTAAACAGACCTCCCACACCTAGTATGGCTGGAAAACACCCAAGAATGGGGTTGCAGCAATATGCAACAATACTGCAATAAAATAATGTAGTTTTTCTAAGAAACAATAGGAGACCAATAATAAGGCTCAAAATTGATATATAAAATAATAAATCAGATCCATATTGAGGCCCATACAATGTATGACAGAATGTAGAAGACAAGAATAGAAGAAATTCCTCAAAAAGAGGGGCTGTAACAAATGTATTCACTGAAAAATAGCTTGACATCATTATTTATAAGAGCTTCAGCAGCTATATATTACACCCCAGATATAGAGCAGGTATTTGTACAAAATATTAGATCCATTTCAGATCTGTACACTAGAAGAGCTCTTTTACAAATTCCCCTTGGGGTTTTGAGCAATACACGAGACACAAAGAGTAGATCTGAGATCTAAAGTTGCAGATATGCAGTAGTATTCATACATTTCTGAAGATGAATAAAATAGAAGCAGATCAGATTTGAACAGAACATGTATCATAAGTATAATCCATGGCTTACCATAGTGAAGGGCAGAATCCCAACACCAGATATCTCTCCTCCAAATGTGAGTCAAAACACCCTGCAACTGTATACTTGCAAATCACGCAGTCCTGGAAGGGAAACCGAGTTGTAGACTCTAGCACTGGTTTGGCCTGATGCCAAGATCTAAAAATATAGCTCCAAGGATCCAATACTCTCTTAACAAGGGGATAGATGGCTTTCCCACTAAAGAGAGGCACTAGAATGGCTTCGATCCAAATAGATCTAGCCTCCACTTGCTGCAACTTACAAGGACAACCAAACTCTCAACAAGATCTGCGTTGTAGTTGGAAGATGATCTTGGCCAAATGCCTCATAGTGGACAAGATTAGCAAGACTCCTCCAGGAGCTACTCAATGGAAGAGGTGGGATTCCCAAACAAGAACACCATAATGCTAAATAGCACTATCCTCAGTTGAACAACAGAGAATGATATATGTCTAAATAAACAATATATTCAGAAATATACTCAATCAACAACCTTATTTTGTTGTCCTCCTCTTCCTCTTATAGGTTGAAAGTCTTGTCAAACCCTAAACCATCTCAATGATTTAGCTCCATTCACATGAGTCACCTCCAACTAAAACTGCGCTGTGCATCTAGGAGATTCACTGTATCTAGTCAGTGTTCTTGATTTGATCCTGGTTGACTTGGTCAAGTGCTCCAATATTTTTCACACCTAAGTGTAATTATGTAAAGAGCCTAGATTTAGCTATGTTCTCATGTAGCATTGATTTATTTTGCTAATTAGGAGTTTTATTAATCCTCCCTTACAATTTTATTCATGAAACAGAAAATTGAAACAAAATTGTACATTCCCATTAGCTTGGGCTAATTGGGAATATTACAATCCTCCCCTCCAAAATGTTCCTTGTCCTCAAGCAACTAATAGGGTGAGTGTTGCGACACTTCTCCTCTTCCATTGGTGACACCATCAAAGATCAAGCTTTCTTCACAAGCTAAGTGTTCACCAATCCAAACCTCCATGATTGTTCCTCTAAATTCATCATGAGATGTACATAATCCATACCACAAGGAGTCAAAAATAAAATAAAAAACAAACATATTTGGACCAATGCTCTCTCTAAAACATGTAGTATGAGGTACATAGAGAGTTTCCAACCCATGTGGTACATACAAACTTCCCATCCTCCCTCCATACAATCCCATAAAAAGTACAACTATATCATCCAAGTATGGAAGCATAATTACATATATACAAATAGAAATTTGAGCATGAGGAGGTGGGTCATAGTCCCACATATGGTACCAGCACAGTGCATATCCTGACTGCATCAGATCAAGGTATGGTAAGTGGTTTCCCCACCACTTTCTTGTTGCACAAGTCATCTCACCATGGCTGAAAATGTGAGATATGTTTGGTGCCTTTGGGAAGCACCAATCATGAAAGAAAATCTCCCTTTTCACAACAAGGGAGTGGCCAAATTCAGAAATTTTACTGGCCCAATGTTTTCCATGGGATTTACATGATAAAACACTCCTCTTTGGAGTCATGTATTGTATAAAAATGGTGAAAGAATATGTCAAATCAGAAAATGAAACTTGCATTACATGATCAGATTTTTCACCAACAATGTCTCTCCTCCACATCAAACTGTGCATATATTTTTCTCCCTTTTCAAGAGAAGGAAGAAATGGCTGAAATGACTCTTGCATAGAGTCCTTTGGCTACCCCAACTCCACATAGCCCTTGCATTCTAGAAAATTCTAATGTAGCTCTCCTCCAAATCCTTTCCATTCAAAGTATTTCATGATAGTGTTGTAGATCTTCATAGAATAGGTAGGGCTGAAACAGAACTCTTTGTAGGCCCTTTTTAGCATCCTATACTTGAGCTTTGATGCTATAGGTAATAAGATCCTATCATGATAATATATGACTCCCTCATGTACTAGATATCCCTCTTCATGCAGTTGGTAATCAAGCATCATACAAGTGTGAAGATCTTTGGAATAATCCACCAACAGCTGGGATTTAAAATATAGATCTACACTCCCCAACAATGACAGGGTCGTTGATGAATCAATAGGAATGCTTGCCATGTTGCTGATTTACTCTTTGACATCTCTTATGCCAAAGGTATAAGTAGGAGGGACATACCTTCCCTTCTTCCCCTCCAACAACACAGAATCAAAAATGAAGGTGGGTGGTTGATGATGAAAGAATAAAATATCCCTCCTTCTTGTGTTTTCCCAAGCCTTCCAGTGCTATAGTTGTGTCTTATAATGCTCCCATCCCTCCTGGATCTGATTTTGGAGCATCAAGTAGTGAGAAATATCTCACCAAAACTAAATCAAGTGGCCTCCCCGGTGGTTTTCCACTAGATAAGAGTATCCCTTGCAAGAATCTCATGAACATAATAGATGGGAAATAATGCATGCATTTCATTGTTCTATCTCCCGGGACAAACACAAAGAATCCCTCAAAAGTATCAGTGGGTATTGCCCTCATTTGCAAAATATGGGCATCAATGAAATTGTGGGTAGCCCCACTATCAATCAATAAAGAAACCCTTTGATTCATGATTTAACCTTGAACTCTTAAGGTCAAGTACTTAGGTACTCCCCTCAAGGATGAAAGAGTTCCTCGAATAGGATCAAATTCTCCATTCCCATCTCCTGATAGTGTTGGATCTCCTCCAACATTTTTAGCACTGTGACCCCTCCTTGGCTCATCATCTTAATCTTCTTCAAGATCTGAGAAGACCTCTATATAATGTGCTTTACCAGCAGCACATCTTTGTCCAGGTACCCATGGTTCTTGGCAAGTGAAGCATAGCTTCCTCTTTCTTAGATCTCTCCCAACTTCATCATCAAGGGGCTTCTTATATGAGCTCTCCTTTGAAGGAGCAACTTTCTCTTCCTTTCATTTAGAAGGAAAAGAGGGCTTGTTCTTAAAGTTTGCCTTTTCCTTTGGCAAGGCATCTTGAAGGTCTCTAGCCCTCTCAATGGAATCATGCAAGGTAGTGGGCTTGGTGGATTTAACCAACCAATTTAGAGGTTCATATAAGTCATCGATGAACATGTACACCCTCCTTGTTGTAGAAAAATCAAGAACCATAATAGATAATCTCAAAAATTTAGAGATATAAGACTCTGTATTGCCTGACTACTTCAACTTTGCAAGGCACATGAAAGGTGCTTCTGGATCCTTTATGTCAAACCTCTCCACCAGTCTTCTCGTAAACTTAGAATAGGCAGTCACATTGGCATGACCCAATGTAGACAACCCATGGAACCACCAATTGTGTGCTTCACCTTCAAGGTGCAACGCTGCATTCTTTATAGCTTCCATCTCCAGGACTTTGTTCAACTGAAATTAGATATCCAGTTTATCTACCCATTATTTGGCAGAACAAGTGGATGACCCATAAAAATTGGGTAAAAATAATCTGCCCATAGAGTGATGTCGATCATGATTTTGAGTGAATCCACCATCTCTATGTCGATGCTTTGGTCTTATTTTGTTCTTGAGGTGAAAAAACTCTTGAAAAATCAAGCGGTCCTTGAATCTCTGCTTCTGAGACTCATATTATTCAAAGTAGTCTTCAATGGATGCTTACTCATGAGGCCCTTCATTTTTCATAGCCAAAAAGATAGGCATGGTAGAGTGTTGTGGAGCTTGTGGTTGGTTCACTGGTTGATCATTCCAGTGGTGAGACATGCCAGAGCTTTCTCCAGAATGAAATATCCTAGGATATTCCTTGATCCTGTCCAATCTCATCTCTTTGATCTCTCTATCAATATCTTGCATGGCTTTCATGAGGGTTTTTTCAAAGTCCTTCCCATCTTCATCACATCCAGATTCAGGGACTTTTTCCTTGTCTTTATCATCATTGGTGTGATCAAATTTCTTCTGTCTTATTCTCAGGTACCTCTTCTCTCTATCAATGAGAGGCTCATCTTCTTCTAAAGACGTATTGGCTCTTTAAGAAATCAAATCACAGGTTTTGCAAAGATGATTGCTCTGATGCCACTGTAATATCCCCAAAAGGGAAGATTCAACAATACCTTCTAGAATAACGCATTTTTCAGAAGTATGTGCATTGAAATGAGTTTTCAGCTCTTATATCCCTTAGATATAGATATCTAGCATCTAAAACCAAAAGGAGAGTAAAAACAAATCAACAAGGTGAGGTAAACATACCTCCCACACCTAGTATGGCTGGAAAACACCCAAGAATGGGGCTGCAACAATATGCAACAATATTGCAGGAAAATAATGCAATTTTTCTAAGTAACAACAGGAGATCAATAAAAAGGCTCAAAATTCATATATACAGTAATAAATCATATCCATATTTAGGGTCATAAAATATATGACAGAATGTATAAGACAAGAATAGAAGAAATTCCTCAAAAATAGGGGCTGCAACACATGTATTGACTGAAAAATAGCTTAACATCGTTATTTTTAAGAGTTGCAAGAGCTGTATATTACACTCCATATCTAGAGTAGATATGTGTACAAAATATTAGATCCATTTCAGATCTATACAGTAGAAGAGCTCATTTACAAATTCCCCTTGGCGTTTTGAGAAAAACACAAGACACAAAGAGTAGATCTGAGATCTAAAGCTGCATATCTGCAGTAGTATTCAAAATTTTCTGAAGATGAATACAATAGAAGTAGATCATATCTAAATAGAACATGGATCATAGGTATAATCCATGGATCGCCATAGTGAAGGGAAGAATCCCAACACCAGATATCTCTCTTCCAAATATGTGTTGAAACACCATGCAACTATATACTTGCAAATATTGTAGTCTTGGAAGGGAAAATGTGTTGTAGGCTCTAGAACTGGTTTGGCCTGATGCCAAGATCTAAAAATGCAGCTCCAAGGATCCAATACTCTATTATCAAGGGGATAGATGGCTTTCCCACTGAAAAGAGGCACTAGAATGGCTTAGATCTGAATAGATCCAGCCTCCACTTGCTAAAAATTACAAGGACAAGAAAACGCTCAATAGGATCTTCATTGTAGTTGGAAGATGAGTTTGGCCAAATGCTTGATAGTGGACAAGATCAACAAGAATCCTCCAAGATCTACTGAATGGAAGAGGTGGGATTCCCAAACAGGAACACCCTAGTGCTAAACAACACTATCCTCAGCTAAACAACAGAGAATGATATATGTCTAAATAGAAAATATATTCAGAAATATACTTAATCAACAACCTTATTCTGCTGTCCTCTTCTTCCTTTTATAGGATGAAAGTCTTGTCAAACCCTAAATCATCTCAATGATTTAGCTCCATTCACATGAGTAGCTTCCAACTAATACTGCGTTGCATCTAGGAGATTCACTGTATCTAGACAACGTTATTGATTTGGTCCTGGTTGACTTGGTCAAGTGCTCTAGTCTCTTTCACACCAAAGTGTGCTTATGTAAATAGCCCAGATTTAGCTATGTTCTCATGTGGCATTGATTTATTTTTCAAATTAGGAGTTTTATTAATCCTCCTTTACAATTTTATTCATGAAACAGAAAATTGAAACAAAATTGTATACTCCCATTAGCTTGGGCTAATTGGGAATATTACAATTAGTCAATGTTATTTTGAGAAATTTTGTATTTTAGGTCTTCTATAAGTCATTTTAGTTGGGATAAGTGTTAAAATTTCAAAATCACGTTGATATTTTAAAATAATGTAGTTAGAATTGTTAACCAAAGATGCATTGTTTGAGTTGATGTTTCTAAAATGTAATAGCAGTTTATACTTTTTCTACATAGAAACAATGCATTTAGACTATTCTACTTTTGTGAAGTGAATTCAACCACCTAGATTCGTTATTTCGAATTCGTCATTGTATATAATTATGAAAAGACGTGAAAAATGGTTATGGTTGGGAGTGTTACAGGCTAGACTACGTTTTTGCAAGTATTGTAGTTTTTATTGAATGAATTAAAGAAGGAAGGTGCAAATTTATTCAAAGATTCTTGTGTCAGTGTGTATTGGTATGTTTACTTCCTAATGATTTTTTTATGTATTTCCTTATTATTTTCTTATAACATATATTTTCATGACGTAGACATTCTTCGTGCTTAGTCTGAAAAGAATTTTTTCAGAATTCACCTAGTGCTTTGATAAATTTAGCCAATCATTATATGTGTATCATTTTCTTCCATGAAAATTTGAATTCATCCTTGTTTGTATGCTTAGGTTTTCATTCTTTTCTTTTCTCCATTGACACTACCACTACAATGAATTTTATAGATTACTCATAGGTCTACCTACCTTGACCCTATGTTGATTTCAACATATCCTTGATTCATTAAGAATTGTAAATAGTGCTCTGATCATAAGTATTCCTTCCCTCTACACCCAATTTCAATAAATCTAACTAAAACTCATCCTATGATAATCATAACTAGCTTAAAAACCATATTCTATCATTAATTTATTTGATTAGTAGAAGAACCTAGCGAGAGATCCCTCTTCAAGGCTAGGTAGGTTTGACCTTAGCCTAAAATATATATTTGGTTACCTATGGGATTTCTCTCCTCAGTCTAGAGAAATTTACAGAGTGCTAACAGCATGTGAACTTCATAAAAAAAAATTAAGGGGAGCACCTGCTAAAGAAAGGTAGAATGAGCAAAGTGAGAGGTAATTCAGTATTTGTGGAGATTTGTAATACATCAACTTTTCATTTTTGTGTATACCATATTTATTTAATTTTTATTCTTCCGTCAATTATTAATATTGACCTTGGTTAAAAATAATTATTGGTGAATTATGATTTTTTGACACAGTTGCTCGAGAGTGAGATGCACTAAATATGTATTTGCAAACAATCTTGACTAGATGAAAATATGGATTAAAATATTTATACAACATGATGGTAGTTTATCATGGGAATGGGTTTCTACATTGGTTATAGAATCTCATTGTAAAGGAGATGACAATCTTATTTAGAGGGAAATTCATTTAGCATATGGGTTGAAGGATAAATGAGAAAACATGTATTTTCACCCTACAATATTTTATTAAGTCTTTTTATGTATTATTAATGTGAATGTAGCTGTGTTTATTGTCAGATACTTTACAAGTTATATAAATATGTTTATTAGTTGACAATTTATTTTTGATGTGCTTACCATATTGCGTTTGAAACACCACAATGCTTGTGACATAATGGCCATAAATTTCACATCAAAAAGTTGGTTGAAAAGAGGAAAAATTATGACTCTATGACAACTGCATTCTTCAAGGTCACTAATGTTTCCATTATAAGTGAAAAATTTCCACAAGTATCTGGAAATTAATACTATGGGTAATTGGACGACATAGTTGTGTGTGACTTTAAATCATTCAAATTGGTTTTGGTCGACATCAAATGATGGATGCTATGAATTAATGAACATGATCATGATATAATTGTTATTCAACATGATAAAAAATTTACCTTGGTTAATACAAGGTCATTTAAGCCTTGGAATCCAATGTGAACATGTATTTTACTTATATGGTCCACGTAAATGGGGTTGGTCATATGTTGTTAGATATGATCCGATAGGAAGGTTGATAAAGTATAATGTAGCAGAAGAAGATTATTTTGAAGAAGAATATGATGTAGAGGAGTAGTTATTTCATGTGTTAGAAAAATATGTTGAAGAAGTTCAAGGAGATGTTCAAGAGAATGTTCTGGATGAAGATGCTATAGATGATGTAGTGCTAGATGAATAACTTGAAGAAGTCGAACCAAATGTAGGAGGAGATGTTCCTCATGATGATATAGACAATGATATGGCTGGAAATCATCACTTTGGTGATGAGTTTGTTATGACTGATCCTTTCAACTTCAGTTTTGAACCAGATGATACATGTGTTGAGTTGGATGAAGAATAATATTAATGATATTGAAATGTTGAAATGTACAAGGTATGTGTTTATATGTTTTAGTTAATTTATTTTTTATTTATTTTCTTTCATTTACCTTAAATTTATTTTTTCTTAGTTTGTAGTTATGATTTACTTTTACAATGTTGGTCTCAAATATTTTACAGTGGATAAATTGGGTATTGGGGAATTGAGAGTGATGTGAAGGGTTGGGAAGGGCCATATGAGCTTCGACCTTCACGTTGTTTTCCTTCTTCAGTAGAGAATATATTATTTTTGAAACCAAGAGAATCTCATTCAATTTTAAACCATCATCTCCAATTTTAAATTAGGTTCCTCTAACACTTTTCAAGATTTTCCATTTACCAATTAGTTTAATTTATGATTTAATTAATTTACCTGACATAGAGTGACTTGTGAATTGGGCTAACGTTGAAAATTTTACAGTTTGTTCTTGTATGGACTGATATTTGACATGGTTATAGTAGACACATGCATTGAAGATATGGGAAGGTTTAGAGTCTAAAATATGACTAACACAACAAATTTGGAAATCAAACAACAAAATTATAAAATAAACGTCAAGGAGATGGAATAATTTATCATTATTTAGTGTCCTTATCATGGTATGAATTTTTCTTATATGATGGATATGGTTGTTTCTAGTTAGTACAAGAAAATTGTTTAGTTATTGTTTATCTTATTATATAGCCTTAGTGAGATAATATAAGGAAGATGGGCAAATAACTTTGGTTTTAAAAATTTGCATTTGAAATTCTATTTTTCATTTATATGAAAAGGAATGATGTCTCAATGAATGACACATAATTTATTATATGTATGTTATGCTCCTTCCAATATCTAAGGATATCAATCCCCATTAATGAAAAAATGATTGTTAGGAACCAATTATCATCGATATAAAGCTTATCCTTACAATTTTTTGGCCTACTGCTAAGGACCAATCCAACAATTAACATTCACCAATTACTGGAAATTATGCTTTAATTAGTTCACCCCGTATATAGTGACCTGAGAATGGGCCCAACGTTGAAATTTTTTTAGTGTGTGCTTGTACGCAATGAAATTTGACATGGTTATAGTAGATGCATGTGTTGATGGTATGGGAGGGTTTCAAGACTCAAATTAAATTCTCAAGCAATTTATTTGTTCCCTTTCATTTACCTTAACATGTTTTTTCTAAGTTTTTATGCTCTGTTATTACTATGTTTCTTTGAAATATTTTATAGTATATAAAATAGGTATTGGGGAATTGAGAGGAATGTGAGGGGGGGATGTAGGAAATATGAGCTTCCGCCTTCATGTGATTGGCCTTTTTCAGTAAATAATAGAATATTCTTGAAACAAAGATACGCTCAGACAGGTTTATATCATCATCCTCCAATTCTAAATTTGGTTCATTTAAAAATTTTCAAGGTTGTCGATTTACCAATTAGTGGAAAATATGCTTAAATTAATTGACCTTGCACCTAGTGACCTATGAATGGGCCCAACATTGAAATTTGTTCAATTTTTTCTTGTATGCATTTAAATTTGACATTGTTATAGTGGATGCATGCGTTCACTTTATGGGAGGGTTTCAAGATTCAAATATGACTTTGAAATAGTTGCTTTTTATTTTTCATTTACCTTAAATTTTTGTTTTCTTATTTTCTATGCTTGATTCTTACTATATGAGGGTTTTGATACTCAAATATAACCATACAAAAAATTCCACAATAAAACATAAAAATTATAACATAGCTGTGAATGAGATGAAATTATCTATTGTTATCTACTTTCCTTATCTAGGGGCATCATAATTTTAAACTCTTATAATCACTTAGGGTTCATTAACCCATGGGAGGTAGAAAATTGTAGGTTTTCCATGACATATCTAGTAATATTTGTAAATTAAGACTTCATTCCATGAAAATAATTAGAGAAAAAAGTTTAAAAAAGAAAAGAAAAAGTTGAAAGCTATAAATTTTTTATTGTTGGTTTAACCCAACAAGAAATTTGAACATTGAATCTCATAGTCTACAAAAATTCATGACATTTTTATTTTCAATTGAGCTACCCCAAGAAATTTAAAAGCTATTATTAGTTATATGGACCATAATGATAATGATAATAATACATAGGTATTTCACACACTCCTAACCTGTTTTGGAATTTTTATGGCTTTCGGTGGATAAACTTAGCAGCATGAAAACTCTAAGGAGAGAGAGGTCAAATTCGATCATATTATCAGCACGTTGAGGTAGAAAAGGAGTGTGTGAACTGATATTAACTATAGAAGGTTGGTAAGGGGAAGTAACAACTTAAGTTAGTACAAAATAACCACCAACAGACTCGAGAATATATTTTTATTAACTTGTTGTAATTCTAAAATGTAGGGTAGTTGATCCACTATCTTTCACAACATCAAAGGAATAATTGATAATAACTCAAAAGAGGATTTCAACAACTTAAGGCATAAATAATTTTTTTCTCACTACGATTGCATATATTTATTTAATTTCATGCTTTGTCATAACCCCTGACTTTATCAAGTTGCTAATTGTCACTTGGACCATAAATCACATAGTCTTGAAAGAGTAAGAGTTTCAAAACCTTCCTTTTACAAAAAACAAGGTTTGGTGCTAAGATTCGATACATCAAAACCCTTTAATTAAGAAATACCCACTTTCCACAACTCTTTCAATTACTCTAGGTGTGAGAAGAGACACCAAACCTCGAAGTAAAACAAAATTGCCACATGTAAACATTGACACAAACACACATTTTAAAATACACCAAATTCATCTAGTCTCAGATTTTGGAAATGTTATAATATTCTCCTCATTCATCCATGCCACATATCCTACTCATATTGGGGCTAGGGAAAAACATTTCAAGTGAAAGGAATGCAAAATTTTTTCCTTTTCACTAAGCTTCTTTATCATTAAAATTAAAAATCATAACCATAATAAAAACATCATATAAAATCAATCAATAAGAATATAAAATCAATACATACTTAAAAAATACTATTAAAATACACATGTAATGCTTAAAATTTTGGCTACGTTAAAACATAATAAAAATTATAATTTTTATGTAAATCTCATATATGTGTGTGTGTGTGTGTATAGGTTTTCATGAAAAGATATTGTGTTGAGTCTATTCTGAAGCATGAAACCACCAACACAGTATTACATAAAAGGGTTATCACATGAGAGAACTAGTAGAGCACGAGTCGTGGGAAAGAAGGAATCTAGGAATGTGTTCCGCATGTGGTGGCAAATAGGTAACATTGGGTAGGCATTCATATTTTCAGCAAAAAAGAAATGTTAGGAAGCTCTCCTCTATTATTACCCTTTCTTTGGCCATAGTTCATCATATTTTATTTCTTGCATTGTTTGAGATGATTTAGATTAGAAAATAAATATGGATGGAACCCTATTATGGTTTAGCAAGTGATAGAACCCTGTTAGGGTTTACTAGTCCCTTTCATCTATTTTAGGGTTTACCCCTATTAGCTCTGTGTTTGATGCACTTTCTAGAAATCTACTTGGATACAATGATCGATGACTCATTATCCCAGTTTTAAGGAAAATTTCATCCGCAAAAATTAACAAATTTTCCTCCTCAAAGGAAGTATCTTCAGTGAGACATCTCATTTATTCATATTCATTCTGAGCATATCCTATCCTCTAGTTGTGATTCGTTCACTTGTCCCCATTAGTTCTTTCTCCCCCCTTTTGTTCTGTAGATAGAGAGTCAAGTAATCAAATACCATCAAGGACGTATCATTGGAACCTTCACGCTTAACTGAGTATCCTCAAAAATTTTCTTTAGCCTTCGTAAACATGTTTCTACACAAATAATTTGGAATTTGGTGCCTACACAAATAATTTTGACTCTCATGCCTACGCAAGGAAACACGTGCTCTTACCAAGATATTCCCATGCAGAACTAAATAAGTGGTCTTCCCATTCTGTTCCCATTAAAATGGTTTAAATGATTACCACATCCCCAGATTTCTCCTCAAAATGGAAACATGCCGCCAAAAACATGCTAGTTGTGAACATTGAGCTTATTCTTTGTATCCTACTATGCACATTGACTTGATTTTACAAATAGACTTTGGTTGGATGCCCCAGACTAAGAATCCTTGTGTAAATTCACTAACAAGTTCCTTGTCATGTTACACTGTCCTTCAAGAATGGAAAGTTGATGTTCCACATGAATAAGAGTATTCGTTGGAGGTGCAATATGATATATGCACTTCTATTCAGTGTCATGTGTTTTAGAAGAAATAAAGAAGATACATTGATTCTTGATGACATCTAAGAAATAATACCAGGAGGGTATGACTGAAAATAGTAATGATTATTCCATGTCCCTTTATTCATAGTAAGTTTCTGACTAGTCCTTGACATGGGGGGTGACCTAGAGGAGTGCAAAAATAATAGTTTCTCTATCATAAACATTATGGACTAAAAAATATCCTTCTAGTAGATTTAACCATCTCTCTAGAGAATTTGTTTTTATCTGGCCTTCAAATATAGTAATGTCGAAGTTAAATTGTACCTTAAAGGGCATGGAACCTCCAAAGTGTCTATTGGATAAATATGAATTACCCTCTAGTATCTATCAAAGGATATGGGAAAAATTTTCCATCATCTCGTTCCTTTCTGGTTCGAGGATTTTTTCGAGCAACAATTTGAAAGGATATCTTGATCCCTCGTCTTTATTTTATTTTTCCATGGGAGTCCATCAGTTTTGGTGATTTAGATCTCACAAGGAATCAATCAGTTCAAGTCTCAAATCCTTATACCGCGACCTCATTACAGACATGCACAGAACAATAAAGAAAAGGAAAAACTCTCTTATAAATGCAGAAAAGATGTGACAATTGCATGCCTTCTAAACTAAGTTAAAATGAGGCTCTCGAGATTTTTTATCATGATTAAATAATGAGAAACTATCAACATCCAAAAACCTAACCCTGGAGATGAAGCGCCATCCAAAAACACATAGGCCCCAATAGGTTTAGTTTGAACTTAAACTTCCCGAGGTCGTAAATTTGACGTACGATATACATTTTGTGCACACTGTTGTAACATTATTTGGTTTGATAAGTTAGCATATTAGTTAAAAATAAATTTGAAATGTTAACTTAGGATATGGATGAAAAATAAAAAGAAATAAAAATGTTAGGATTATTATTTATTTTCAACATCCATATCAAATAAAATGTTAGAGGTTAGTTACCCTAAAAAATGAAGGCATGAAAATGTTAGGAAAGAAAAAGAAAAATTAAATACTTTAGTTTCTAAATTGGATAAATTTAAAGGCCGCTTATTTAAATGCACCATTTAAATGTTTAATTTTCATTTAGTCATGGTTAATTTGCTTTAAAATTTTTTAATCCTAGTTAATAAATATTTGGCATAAGAAATTTATGTTATGGCACATATTACTTGTTTATACAAAGTCACTAAATTAAAAAACATGTCTTGATGGTTTTATTAAGGAGCACGCATATTTCAACGGTTGATATGCTCCCTACCCAGATGAATGGAGGGGAGATAATTCATACCCCCCTCCACCATTTCCCATTAACGCCGGGGGGTGGTATGAAAAGGTTTTAATGGCAGTGCCTAAGCCTTACTTGTCTCAACGACATGACTTCACACCCCCGTAGCTCAAACTGGAAACTGTTAGCTACCCCCTCCGAAGTCCACCAACAATTTTCCATCCATCAATGGTAATTCACCTCGAGCCTTGACTATTTACCCTTCGCCTAATCACACATCGCCACCTGCCATATCCATTTCCAGGTCTTCATATTCGTTGTCTAGCTTGTCATACCCATTGCCTCTTATTCGTCCATTACATGTCCACTCCCAGGCCGTTAGCCTCCATGTCACCATTCTGCTCCAAATAATTAAAGATGCTATGGTTACCATGCAAACTATTAGCCAGACCATGCATGTTATAAATAGACCCAATACCTCCTCTTTTTCACTTTTTATCTGACTTGTTACTGTTTCTTAGAGATTAAACAATCATTTGCACACAATATTTTGCAAATAATATTGATCTGTCTCTAGATTCTCTCATTCTAATCTCTTTTATCCAATCAGCCCATAGCCTTCTCTATTTTAATTTATTCTATCTATCAAATATGGCCCCAAAAGATAAATCTAAGAAGAAAAGCATAAAAGAAAGCTTAGCTGCCCCAAACCCAGTCGATCTGGACCATGTTCCCCTTGCTGACTCCCTGTTCAAAATTGCAGATGCTGAATGTCAATTCGACTTCCACGAATTACATCTCTGGATTAAGCAAAAGTACCTTGACAAACAGGACCCCACCAGATTCTGGGAGTCACTGCTACCCTTTTTAAGCTTTCCAAAAATACATCCATTTCCTGACTTGGTTATCTGGTCTCAAGCTATATATGACCCTGTAAAAAGAGCAGTGGTGGCTTATAATGGAGACATTTCGATCACCGTCTCTGCTGAAATAATTAACCAGATCCTCCTCATCCCTACATTAGACTCCCTTATCCATTTTTCACCAGAAGCTCTTATGGATCTTTACCATAAGATGACTTTCCCATAGAGAGCCCAAATATTTGAAATATGTTTTCCTGAGGATGTTGAAATTCCCAAAAAGAAAAAACCCTATCCATCCTCTATATTCCCTAAAGCCTCCAAGCACTATATTTCCCTGGTTTATTAACTATTAGGATATCTTGATGATAAAACTATATATGAACCTATCCTTGGATTACTCTACATTTTCAATAAATATCAACAACCAAAGTTCATGTATAATTAGAGCCAATTCTTGGTTGATAATATACATGAACAATTCATGAGTCTTACCACACAAGGAGTGTTTAAGAAAAAATTTGTACTTATACATATGTTTATTTTCAGCAAGGAGATATTTTTCCCATCAAAATCAGCAAGGAAGATAAACAATGAGTGAATCTATCAGTGATTCATTGAACATAGATAGTCAAAGCTACTTCAGCCAGTTCTTCATTTTCATATTTTGTATATACATTCATACATATAGTGGCAAATATTATCAACATTCAAACAGAGCCAAGAATTGGAGATGAGATAAAAGGAATTCTACATTTAAGTGAGCAAACTAAAATTGTTAACTAGTATTTATACCAGAATTACACAGAGATAAGGGTGTATGGTTGTGAGCTTGCACCATACAAGCTGCCAAAATATGTTCCTATGAGAATATTTTCTCTGGAATATATTAGGCATATGATCAACATGGATGACCTGCACTTTGTGTCAGGAAAAAAAAATCAAAATTTAAAATCAAGTCAAAGATTAGAACATTCATCTGCAACACCAAATAAGTTGGTATTGAGGTAAACAAATTGTTAAAGTATATGAACTTACAGACCTCTTTAGCCTGGTCTTACGACCCTTTTGGAATAATATCTTGTATAATATTTGAATTGAAAAAAAATCCCTATAACCAAACTCCAAGACCAGAGATAGAGAAATTTATGAATCAATAGCACTAGACTCAGGGAACACTTCAAGAAGCAAAGGAAAAACTTATATCTACATCTAATACTCAGACTTTAGCTTATTGGAGAAAGAAACAAAAGAGGGTAAGAGAGGAGACTACATTACTTGTGTAAATAATGAAAGAGTTCATTGTGTAACAAAAGAAGCTAAAGATTGGCTTGACAACTACAACAGAAGGAAAACAACCAGAGATAATTGATCTTGGAGATTCAGAGGTTACTACATAAGCAGGGAACAGTGTTTGAAACACTCTTCCTATAGGTTCACCTTCTAGAGATCCTCTGGAAATTATTCATTCTACAAGGAATAGTTCCTCAGATGATCAAAACATATTTTCAAGGTTCCTTGAAATCGAACAAAATAATGAGACTTTAAATTCTAGTGTATACAACCAATTTTGGAAACAGACTTCTACCTCTCAGCATATACTTCTTTCTGCTTTTGACAGTGAGCAAGGAAGAATGCAGATGGATTTTCCACATGCCTAAGTACCATTTCCCAAGCCTCCATCAGACTATAAAAATAATATATTTTCATTTTATGCTAATAAAATCCATCCAATTTATTTGATGGATATGCATAGACACTCTAGTGAAATGTTGTTTTCCACCATGACAACTACAACAATGTTTCTTGCTAAGCTTAGGACTGCTCTCTCTAATATTCAATATTAGCTCAAGATTGAAAAGTTACCTTCCTTAGATAAATATAATAAGCTTAAGTCCCTGGAGGATCTTGTAGTCAAGGTTGGGTATGACCCAAAGGACTGCAAGGTAGTAAAAGAGATACATAAAAAGAAAAATGCAGAGATTGCAACCCTGCGAAAGAAATTAAAGCTTCCTTCAATTGAAGATCCACAAACCAAATAAATTGAAGAGAGTGAGCAAAAGAGGGAAGAAATTATGAAGCTCATCATTGAGCAACACATACAACTAAATAAGATGGAAAAACATATTGAAGGGCTACTAAAGGAGAAGGAAGCAACACATCTAGGTATGGTTCCAACCACAATAGTTCCATTAGCACTTGCAGGTATAGAACCTAGCTCATCATCAGCAACTATTGATTCTACTTCCACAACAACTGATCTAGTAAGATTATCAGAAGAAGTGGCCTCACAAAAACATGAAAATGAAAAGCTAGTGCAAAAATTCTAGAACTTAGAGTCACAGAAGATCAAAATGATACTTTGTACATGGAGGAGATGGAAAAGTCCCATAGATTGGGACTTAATATTAAAAATTTTGAGAGTGAGTCCTTAATGGAAGATACCTTGGCCCAAGAAAAGGAAAATATCTGGACAGACATTAGCCAATCCATGATAGAAGTATGGCCATCCATACAAATGATCTTTCAACAACAAGAACTCATTACTAGATGCAAAGAAGAAATAGAAGTACATAAAATAACCTTGAATACCAAGCCAATAGAGGCCACACATATGATAAAAGTGTTAGATTCAAAAATTATAGAAGAGTTGGAGGAGATAAACATTCCTGACAGAACATCTTCCATCTTAGAGATAAATAAGGTCTTACAAAAGAATAATTCGATCAACCTGTTGGAGACAAAGTATCCAACTTTGGACATTTTTTTCCAAAGGTTTCATTCAAGTTTAACGTTTTAAATCAGAAAGGACTACCATGATTGGTCACCTTAAATGATAAGTTGATAAAATTATAAGATTATTGTAAGGAATTGCATACTATTGGAATAGATAGAGCTAAATTTTCAAGGATCAAAGGGCAGATTACAGCGAAGGCTTTTCTAGAAGCCTTAGAGTTTGATTTTACCGCTAAGAATGAGATTGTTAGAAAATTATATATTACATAGAAATGCAACACATAAAATATGTGGAAACACAAACATAGAAAACATATAAAACTAGAGAGACACAGATATACGTGGTTCACCCAATTTGGGATACGTCCACCCCAAACAACCAGTCCTTCCTTTCTAATATCCAGCAAAATGAAGAGACACAACCTACAATAGATCCATTGTAATATCCTCTGTTCTCTCTCGCATTCTCCCTATCTATTTCTCGCTCTGAGAATACACATACAATACATAGCCACAATACAATACCCTCATACAAAACGAGGGGTTGCCTTCTAGGGAAAAAACCATAAATTAAAGATAACTTCTACAGTCATATCATCCACCTAATGAACGACCCAGATTGACTAGAAATTAAAATTCTTTTACAAAGAAATTTTACATCAATTTTTAGCTTCGAGGGTTTCTCCCCCCTGGACCCCCCAGGAAACATTCAGTTACGGGCGCCATTGTCACCCCATTAAGAACAGGGGTCCAACACTGTGATACAAAATAAAGAAGATAATTAGGCCCCACAACCAACAATCTCCCACTTGGAGACTGATTGTAGCAACTCCACCGCTGCTTCATTTGCTGGACAATGACTCCACTTTAGACCTTGTTATTTCTCATCTTCATTATAATACTTAAATACCAATTGAAACTGAGCATAACCTCTATTTCTCCCTGGTTACAACTTTTAGGATTCTAGCTACTGTGTATCTTTTCCAACTTCAACTGTCGATCTTCCAACACTCACCATATGAAATCATACTTGAGCTGTATGATTTTAGTCCTGGAATGAAATGATGAGTTCTTTTCAAGATGAATGGAACTTTGGATATCACTGTATAACGTGCCCATATAATTCTTCTTACCCCAATTCATCCATAAACCTTTGTAACCAAATGATTTCTTTAGTAGCCTCTATAGCAACAACATAGTCTTCTTCTGTTGTTGAAACTGAAACAACACTTTGGATTTTTGAAACCCAACTGACAATTGTTCCACCTACGGTAAATGCATACCCTATAGTGCTCCTCGTGTAATCTCTATCACCTACCACATCTGCATCAACATATCCCTATAGATAAATGTTTGAACCACTAAAGGATAATGCTTTATATGTGGTACCTCTCAAATATATGAGCAGCCATTTCACTTCCATCCAATGTTCTTTTCCTAGATTGTTCATGTACCTACTTACAACTCCCACTGCATGTGAAATATCAGGCCTTGTGCAGACCATTGCATACATTAAGCTTCCAATTGCTGATGCATATGGAAATTTAGACATATAATCCATTTTTTTAGGTCACTATATTACTATTTTAGTCCATTATTATTATTAGTGTAGCCCCCTTATTGTTATTGTTGTACCCCTATAACCCCAGTATTATTATTATTATGCCCTTACATTATTATTGTTTGGTCGGCTAGGATTATATTGTTTCTCCATGGACTCCTATATATAGAAGGATATTTTGGTCATTTGTATCATCCAAGAATTTTTCATTTATGTAATGTATTGGAGGATTCCCCCTCGAAGTGGCTGATTTCTAAGGCGTTGATCTCTCTTTTATTATATTTTTGGAGTTGGTTTCATAACATTTTGTATCAGAGATTTGGATTCTAGGGTTTTGTTACTCCAAACAGGACATCATGGCATCTTCACTATAACATTTTTTCTACGAAGGTTCAGAAGCGAAAAGTTTTACAGCGTGAAGCTGAAATCTTAAGAAACATCGTGAAAAAATTTCAGATCTTGGTTCGCAATATTTTTAGAGATATGATCTATGCAAGTTAGGGATTTTTGTGGGCTCCTAAATTTAACCTAAATATATCATCGTGGAAGCTTCGCTATAACTTATTTTCTATGAAGGTTTAGAAGCTAAATTTTTTACAGAGCAAAGCCACAATTCGGAGGAATGTCGTGCAAAAATTTCAGATCTTTATTCGCAACATTTTTGGACATACCGTCTGTGGAAGTTAGGGATTTTTCAGGCTCCTGAATTTCATCTCAAAGAGGTAACCATCAGAAAATCATCATAACTCTCTCTCTTAGAATGGGATTGGAATTTTTTAAAAATTGGTCACAATTACACAGACTCTAGTTTCCTATGTATCAATTTCATAGCAGAAGGAGGAAACAATGACACGTGGCACACCATACAAGGTCACTGTACTGAACCAATCCATAATCAGGTCATTGTGGGAGATTTGACATAACTTTGCCTTCAAGAATCCAAATCAGGTTAGACCTCTAGAATTTGAAAGAAGATTCAAAGGGCTACTACAGGGCCTAATTTCAAATATTGAAGATCTGAAATCATAGAGATAATTCAATTTCAATATCGAGCTCCTCAAAAGCAAGAAAAAGGTGTGTATTTTTTTCGAATTACATAAGTCTCGTTTGAAAAAATTAGTTTGAATTTATTCCAAGGGAATATTGAAAATTAGATATTAGTATTGGGTTCTAAAATTCCCCCTAAAAATAATTCAACACCCATTAAGCCTTCAGAAGGCCCTACTATGATTCATGAAGATGAAGAAATGCAACATGAGATATGAAAATTACAAGAGAAAGTGCACCAAATTTCGTTGTCACAAAGAGAAACAAAAAATGAAATGGAAGTTTTGAAGAAAGGCTTGGAAACTAATATGGATGGTTTGAAGAAAGGTGTGGAATCTAAGATGAATGGTTTGGAAGCTAAGATTGATGGCATGGAAGTTAGCATGAAAGCTAAGATGGATGGCATGGAAGTTATCATGAAAGCTAAGATGGATGACATGGAAGTTAAGATCAATGAAAAAATGAAAGACAACATGGAAAACATGAAGAATGATCTAAAAGTAGACATCGAAGGTTTGGAAAAGTTGATACAAGAAATGTTTCCTAATGGCGAAAAGATAGTAGAGGAAACTCATGATGAGAAAAAAATAAATGTTAATCATGATTTCATAAACTCTAATGTTGGATGGAAGAACCACCATATTAAAAATATGGATATGAGGACGTTTGATGGCAAGGATACTATAACATGGATACTACAGATGGAGCAATATTTTGATCTCAATAATGTGAAAAACAGACAAAAGGTACACATTGCAACTTTACATTTAGAACAAAATAAATTTGTATGGTATCAATGGCTTTCCAGTCGCAAAAAAATTGTCACTTGGTCAATTTTTATGGAGGAAATGATAGCACATTATGAGGATACAAAATGCAACACCTTCTTTAGCCAATTGATAAATCTCAAATGAAAGGGTTCAGTGCTAGAGAAAATATAGCACTTCCAAAAATTGAATATAAGGGTAACTGATATTTTAGAGGAACATAGGATTGATGTCTTCATAGGGACTTTAAAGGATAACATCCAACATGAAGTTCATGTTTGGGAACCTAGTTCATTGGGAAAGGCATTAAGGTTCACAAGAAAAGTTGAATGTAAAATTATGGCGACAAGGAAGCCTACCACTCACATATATAAAGATGGAAGTGTTTCTACTCCTAGACTTCCACAACCTACAAGGTTGACACCACAAAAATTGGAAGAAAAAAGAGAAAAAGGGATTTTCTACAGTTTTGATAGCGAATACACTAAAGGTCATAAGTGTGCTGAAAATAAATCGTTTTACATAGATTGTGAAGAGGAAGAAGAAAATGAACAATAATCTTCAAAAGAGGAGGATATACACCAAGAACCAACCCTAGAAGAGGAAGAAATGAGTCTGAACATATTGTGTAATGTATTGGTAGGAATTACCACTCCTCAAACTCTCAAGATATAAGGACATATCAAGAAGAAAAAGGTAATAGTGTTGATTGATTCAGGTAGTACCCATAATTTTATTCATTGTAAGGTAGCCAAGGAATTGAATTTTTTCCTATACCCAACACCATAATGTCAAGTGATGGTTGCAAATGGAGGAACTATAAATTGCTCTGGAAAATGCCATAATATCAAGCTATCCATGGGGTAATATGTATTGAATAGTCCAATGCTTTCCATCCCAATGGGAGGTGCTAATGTCCTACTATGAGTACAATGGTTACAATCTTTGGGGACGGTAGCTTTTAATTTTCAAGAACTTTTCTTGAATTTTTTTTCAGAAGGAAAGGAAATCAAACTACGAGGTATCACAGGGAAGCCAGGAAAGATAATAAGCTCTAATATCATGACAAAGCTTCTGAAGAAAGAAAAACGAGGCGTAATTTCACAATTATGCTCATTAGAAGTTCCAACATCAAAATCATCTATTTCTCCATATCTCCAAAGAGTCTTGTACAATCATTCCAATGTGTTTGATACTCCCAAAGGACTCCCACCTATTCGTGATCATGATCATGCTATTCATTTGATTCCAGGAAGTGTTCCTCCAAACATCAGACCTTATAGATAGCCTTATGTCCAAAAGAGTGAAATTGAACATATGATTGTAGAAATGTTAGAGGTTGATATAATTCAACCTAGTCAAAGTTCTTTATCTACTCTAGTAGTATTGGTACACAAGAAGGATGGATCATGGTGCATGTCTCTAGATTATAGGAAGCTCAATAAGCTCACCATTAAAGATAAATTTCCCATTCCTGTGATTGATGAATTATTCGATGAATTACATGGAGAAATTTATTTTACCAAGTTGGATCTTCGTTCAGGATATCATCAAATTAGAATGAAGATTGAAGATATTCCGAAAATAGCATTTCTAGCTCTCGAGGGTCATTAAGGAATTTTTGGTCATGCCTTTTGGCCTTACCAATGCACCTTCTACATTTCAAGGGTTGATGAATTCCATTTTCAAACCCTTACTTAGAAAATTTGTGCTGGTATTTTTGTTGACATACTAATCTACAGCAAGTCTTGGAAGGATCATGTTCAACATCTTGATAGGGTGCTCAAACTATTGGAGGAGAAACAATTATATGAAAAAACATCAAAATGTTTCTCTAGAGTACAAGAGGTGGAATATCTGGTTCATATTGTATCTCACGAGGGTGTTAAGGTAGACCCTAACAAAATTATATCCATTAAGGAATGGAAAGTCCCCACAACCATAAAGAAGTTGAGAGGATTTCTCGGGTTAGTAGGGTATTATCGCAAGTTTGTTAAGAACTATGGGAGAATAGCAGCACATATAACAAAATTATTGAAGAAAGATGCATTTTCATGGACTCCTGAAGCAACTAAGGCCTTTGAACATCTTAAAGAGGCAATGTGCCTAGCACTGGTCTTAGTTATGTCAGACTTCACAAAAACCTTTATTGTGGAATGTGATGCCTTGGGAAATGGAATTGGTGTTGTTTTAATGCAAGAAGGAAGACCCATTTCTTTTGAAAGTTTCCCATTCAAAGGAAATTATTTACATAAAGCTATTTATGAGAAGGAAATATTAGCAATACTACATGCACTAAAGAAATGGATACCTTACCTAATGGGAAGACACTTCAAGGTAAAATATGGTCATGATAGTCTTAAATTTTTTTTGGAACAAATACTATCTTCAGAAGAGAACAAAAATGGGTCACAAAGATGTTGGGTTATGGCTTTGAAATCATCTACAAAAAAGGGAAGCTAAATGTTGTTGCAGATGCACTCTCAAGAAAGGATGAAGAGGTGGAAGCATTGCTTTGTGCAATTTCTATTATCCAACCAGATTGGATAACTGAAGCAAGGGATGAATGGAAGAAGGACGAAGAAGTGTGTACACTCATTCAAAAGTTGAAGCAAGATCCTAGTACATCTGATACATTTAGTTGGAAAAATGATTCCTTTTGCTGTAAAGATCGCTTATATCTTTTTAATAATTCCAAACTAAAGAAATATCGTTTTGGAATTGCACACTTCTCCTTTAGGAGGACACTCAGGATTTTTAAAAACTTACCACAGCGAGAAGAAAGAATTTTTTTGGGATGGCCTTAAATCTGATATTCAAAATTTTGTGGCGGAATGTTTGGTTTTCCAGTAGAATAAAGTTGAGACAATTAAGACCCCGGGTCTTCTACAACCTTTTATCCCTTCCAAGTCAACGTTGGGAGGAGATGTCAATGGATTTTATCACTGGTTTACCTAAGTCCGAATGAAAGAGTGTCATCATGGTGGTAGTTGATAGACTTATCCAAGTATGCACACTTTTGTGCATTATCTCATCCATTTAAAGCAAGCACAGTTGCTACTACATTTATGGACACAATTCAAAAGCTACATGGAAACCCAAAGGTAATTGTGAGCAACAAAGATCCCATTTTTACTGAAAATTTTTGGACGAAGTTATTTTCTTGTTTGGGTACTCAATTAGCTCATAGCTCATCTTATCATCCTCAATCCAATGGTCAAACTAAGATAGTGAATAAATGTTTGGAAGGATATCTTCGTTGTTTTGTATCCGATAAACAAACACAACAGGTCAAGTGGTTACCTCTCGCTGAATGGTGTTATAACACTTCCTTCCATACTACAGCAAAAATGACCCCATTTATGGCACTTTATGGATATCATCCACCGTCCATCACATCTTCTTTAAGGGAAAATTCTAGGGTTCAAGTAGTGGAAGATCACATCGAGCGTCAACAAGAAGTTCTCCAACTCTTAAAGGATAACCTAAATTTGGCACAAAATTAAATGAAGCAATAGGCAAATCAACATCGTAGTGAGAGAAGTTTTTATGTAGGAGACTAGGTATTTTTACGGCTACAACCATACAAACAAATGTCCCTCAAGCAAGCTAAGAAGGGTAATAAATTATCGCCAAAGTACTATTTTCCTTACAAGGTGTTGCAAAATATTGGTATTATGGCATACAAATTAGAGTTTCCCTCGCTTCTTCGCGAGTATCCATCTTTCCACAGCCATGTTGTGTATTATAGGTGAAATGCTTTGTTCAAAAAATATTTTAATCTTGATGAGAAGAAAAATCATAGTTTGAACTCAACGTTCATAGAAATAAGAACTATGTCAGACAGTACCATCAATTTCAGTTGGGCATTCATTAAGTTCTAAGGCAATCCATGTCAATATCCACAAGAGGATGAGAATTTTATACAAAAGCACCCAGAGCTACTCAAGCATTGAGGACAACACCTTTTTTAAGGAGAGGGGCATGTTAGGCCCCTATACTACTAGTTTAGCCCCTTATTGTTATTAGTGTAGTCCTCTTATTGTTATTTATGTACTACTGTAACCCCAATATTATTATTATTGTGCCCTTACATTACTATTGTTAGGTTGGATAGGATTATGTTGTGGCTCCATGGAATCATATATATAGAAGGATGTTTTGGTCATTTGTATCATCCAATAATTATTCATTTATGTAATCTATTGGAAGTTCCCCCCTCGAAGTGGTTGATTTCTAAGGCGTTGATCTCTCTTTTCTTCTATTTTTAGAGCTTTTTTCATAACACATTTCTTCTTGGGTCTTGGGGAACATCTCCTTACAAGAAAAAGGTGTACTAACCGGTTTTTCATTCTACATATTAAATCTTTTCAACACCTTTTGTATATAATCATTCTGGGATAATGTTAACTTTTTATTCTTCCCGACTCTAGTTATTATCATACCAAGGATTTGTTTTGCAGCTCCCAAATCCTTCATTGCAAGTGAATTTACCAATTTTATTTTGAGCACGTTTATTTCCTACATGTTACAACCTGCAACAAGCATGTCATCTACATACAATAACAATATAATATAGTTTCCATCATTTTTATTTTTTCAGATAAACACAATGATCAGAGTGACATCTAGTATAGCCTTGTTCAGACATAAACCTGTCAAATTTTAGGTACCACTGCCTTGGAACCTATTTTAAGCCATACAAGATATTCTTTAACCTACACACTAATTTTTCTTTCCCTTTGACCTCATATCCTTCTGGTTCCTGCATATAGATATCTTCCTCCAAATCTCCATGGAGAAATGTTGTCTTTACATCTAACTGTTCAAGATGCAAATATTCTGTTGCTGCAAGACTTAAAATAGTTCTAACTGAATTCATCTTAACAACAGGATAAAATATTTCATTAAAATAAATACCTTTCTTCTATCCAAACCCCTTCACCACAAGTCTAGATTTGTACCTCTATTTTTTTCCATCTTCTTCCTTCAGCCTGTAAACCCATTTATTCTGCAATGTTGATTTACCTGTAGGAAACCTGAATAAGTCCCAATTTTGGTTATGTATTAAGAAGCCCATCTCTTCTTTCATGGCTAGCTCCCACTTCTTCCTGATTTCAACCTGCATTTCTTCTTCATAACATTTGGGTTCACCAGAATCAATCAACAATAAATAATGTAATGAAGGTGAGTATCGTTCAGGGGGTCTAGTTATCCTGGTAGATCTTCTAACACCACTTTCAGGTGTTTGAGGTGCCTGTTCCTATTGTGGTGGTTTATGTGTTTTTTTTTCTGTTGATTATTATTATTTTTCAGGCACCTTTAATTTTTCCGTGATCTCATCAAGAATTGTGTATTCTTTGTTTTATTTTTCCCGTTTCTTTTTTTGCAACTCATTCTTATACAAGACCCTTTCATTGAATATTACATCTCTGCTCCCAATGATTTTTTTATTTTCATAATCATATAAGAAATAACCAAAATCATTAACACCATATCCAATAAAGCTAAATTTCTTTGATTTTGCCTCAAGCTTTGTTCTATTTTCTTTATTAATATGGACAAAAGCCTCATAACCAAAAAGATTTAAAAAGGAGTAGTTTACATTTACCCGTCCATACTTCCTCTAGAATACCACCATCCAAGGAAATTGAAGGCCCTATGTTTATTAGATAAACAATAGTATCTACATCATCCGCTCTCAAAATTATAAAGTAATCCAAAGATGCAATCTCGTGCACCTTACATGCTCCATGATTGTTCGTTCATTCTTTCTGACATACCATTTTCTTGTGGTGTTCTTGGAACTGTCTTCTCTTTGCAAATTCCATGCTCTGAAAAGTACCTATCAAAATATTTGCTGCAATATTCACCTCCATTGTCTGATCTGAGACACTTCAACTTCTTTCCTGTCTCAATCTCAGCAAAAGATTTCCAAAGTACCAAATACATTAGATTTATTCTGAATACAATAAATCCAAGTTTTTCTGGTTGCATCATCAATAAAAGTAACATAATAAAGAGAGTCACTGAGAGATGATACTTGAGGAGGTCCCCATACATCTGTATGCACGAGCTCTAATTTTTCGCTCTTCTTTTATTTCCCAACTTTGAGAAATATGACTCTCTTCTATTTTCCATAAATGCAATTCTTACAGAAATCCAAATCAATATTCTTCAAACCTGGCAACAAATTTCTTGAGTGAAGAATCTTCATCCCCTTCTCACTCATGTTTTCGAGCCTATAATGCCATGATGATACATCTTCTCCTTTGGAATTTAAAGCATTAAGAGAGTTAGAAATACCATTGCATAAATGCAATGTACCAACCTTTTCACCTTTTGCTATTACCAGGGATCCCTTGGTGACCTTCCAAGGTTTATCTGTGAAAGTTGTCACACAACCTTCACTGCCTAACTGCCTTGTTGAAATCGTATTTTTCTTCAGATTTGGAACATGCATTACCTCCTTTAATAGCATTTGTTTCCATTCTGTTGTTTTAAAAAAACCTTACCCATTCCAACAATTTTACATGGTTTATCATCACCCAAACGAACTTGTCCAAAATATCCTTGAACATAGTCATGAAAATATTTTTTATCAGGTGTGGCATGGAATGAGGCCCTTGAATCTACCACCTAAGAATAAGTAACATTTTTGAAAGAAAGAATCAAAGAATCTTGTAACACATCACATGTCACATTTGCTTCATGATTGTTTTCTTGTTGTGCATCTCCTTATTTTCCCTTCCGAGATCTAGAATCTTTCTTTAGGTTTCCTTTCTTTCCTCGTTTCCAGCGCACTATCCCCGATCTGGACTTGGATCTGTCTTTCCTTGATTTACTACGATATTTTTAGCTCTTTCCTCTTTTCATTTTTCTTCCCCTAGAATCTACACTCAAAGCATTACCCGATGTCTAACCGGAGCTTTTCCGTCACATTTCCTCACTAAGGATAGCACCAACAACATCATCAAACTTTAAAGTACTAGATCGAGAGACAAACTTACTAATGGACATAATTAAACCATTCCAAATTTCTGGCAATGAGAACAGAAATAAGAGAGCCTTAACTTCATAATCAAAGTTTACCCCTACAGAACTTAACTAACTGGTAACCGTATTAAAATCATTTGAATGGTCTGCAATAAATCCACCTTTTGACATATTCATATTAAATAAATGTTTCATAAGAAATACCTTGTTTGAGGCCGATGGTTTTTCATATAGTTTCACCAATTCATTAATCAAACCATCTGTTGTTGTTTCCTTTTAAATATTGAAGGCTACCGATGCCGCGAGGCACAATCGTACTGTTTCAAGTGCCTTGCTATCAAGAATCTCCCATTCTGTGCCTGTCATTGTCGTCAGCTTCTTCTTTTTTCCGCTCAATGGTAGGTACAGATATTTCTGGTACAGATAATCTTCCATCTGCATCTTCCACAACGGGAAGTTTTGGCTAATAAAATTTCTCGAACCTAAGCTTACCATCTTCTGCCATTTCTCCCACTCGAACCAAGAACCATTATTTCCTGCGAGTTTATCAACCAAACATACCTTCGGCTTTGATACCAATTGTTAGAAAATTATATATTACAAAGTAATGCAACACATAAAATATGAAGAAATAAAACACAAAAACATATAAAACTAGGGAGACACAGATATACATGGTTCACCCAATTTGGGCTATGTCCACCCAGAACAACCATTCCTTCCTTTCTATTATCCAGAAAAATGAAAAGACACAACCTACAGCAGACTTGATGTAATATCCTTTGTTCTCTCTCATTGTCTCCCTATTTGTTTCTCTCTCTGAGAATACACATACAATACACATCTGCAATACAATACCCTCATACAAAATGAGGGGTTTCCTTCTAGGGAAAAACACCCTAAATTAAACATAACTTCTACCATCAGATCATCCACCTAATGAATGGCCAAGATTGACAAGAAATTACAATACTTTTACAAGGCAATTTGGCATCTATTTTTAGCTTCCCCATAGACCCCCTAGGAAGCGCTCAATTACGGGTGGTGTTGTTTCCCTGTTAAGAATAGGGGTCCAAAATTGTGATAAAAAATAAATAAGATAATCAAGCTCCACACCCAACAGAGATTAGAAATATGTTCCTTAAGATGCCCACTTTCAAAAGATACACAAAAGTGGATGAAGTGTTCAGAAAGATGGTAAATTTTAAAATCCCAAGTGAAGAAAGATGGGATAAATTGTGTGATACAATTGAGTAATTTTGATCCTAACAGCATGATATCACATCAACATTTCAAGAGCCAAGTCATCAACAACCTCCTTCAGGGCAGTGACACATCATCCAACAGTTTCCTTCTTCCTATTATTTGATACTATTTTTGTAATCAGTTTAAGATATTTTCTTAGTCTTAGAGCTAATATAAATAACTCTCATCATGATTTATTAAGGGTTTCACCCTTGGATTAGCATTTTGTAAGAATTAGTGTACAAGCATTTGATCGTTAATAATAAAATAAGGATTTTGGATTTGTTTCATACAACCTTCTTCCCTTGTGATTTTTCCTGTTTATATTTACATTCTGTTTTCTACATGTATTTAATTTTTATGGAGGTAACTGGGTGAGATTAACTGAGTTTCAGTTTTCTTAGATTATTCCTGAAGTTATTATCTATATCAGAGAATGATTTACCAAATTATCTATTTATGTAAGTCCCTCTCATCAATAAATTATCGACATCTTCATAATGTTAGATATATTTTGTTCAAATTTTAGAAATTGTTTGAAAGTTTTCTCACTTATGATCATTTAAAGCATTCAATTTGAATAATTAACAAATCATATCTTCTTACATATTCTTCTTAATCATCTGAAAATCTAAATCAATGCGTGGAATAAAAAAACAACCATTTTCCTTATTAGTTAATATTATCTAAAGGTTTAAGAAAATTTGTTGAAAAATTGTTTTATGCATTGGTCATCCAAAAATTCCAACCTTAGAGCAAAACAAACATTATAGATTATCTGGCATAATTTATTGACCCCAATTATCTCAATGGACAACATTAGACTAGCATTGTTGCTGGGGAAAATAATTTTATTTTCTTTCCAGGGGACAATGATTAAATCCTATTCCTTTAAGGGTGATTAAAGGTTTATTTATGTCAAAATTGTTCACCTCGCAACTTCACTGAACACAAGTTGGCTCCTTCAAAGCATACCAGGTCTCATTTTGACTCTGAAATTGTCTTACCTTTATTGGATCCATAGAGACTGGTAAGACAAGCTTTTTCTGGAAGATGAAATAAAACCCCTTCTTCTCTTCCTCAATAGGAGACCAAAAAAATTCCTAATCCTTTCAGATGTGGACCTATTCCCCTAGAATCAGAAGACATACATCTTAGAGTGCAAGAATTAGTATCCAAAGGAGTGGATTTTCAATCTGCTTTGTTAGTTCATTCTTTGGATACTTATAAATTACCTAAGGTAACTTATGAATATCCTACATCATAATGGAAATTGGATCTACATCTACCTGTATTCAAACCTATTGATTTCGTATCCCCTATCACATACTCTGATCTATCCACTTCTACACAACCAGAAGATCTCTTTTCTCTCTATTCTAATCCTTTATTTGAACACAAAGAAGAAGAAGAAGAGGTTTAAAAGTTGGTCATTTGAACACCCTTAAGATCCATAAAAATATATTTGACTCCACTTCGTCCTCCACTTTATTTAACTCCTCCATATTCACCTCCTTCTTCCCCATCTTCATCTTCTTCTTCTACTTCTTCTTCTACAACGACCACCATTGAATCCTCTACATCTATATCTTCAAGTACGGTTGGCTTCAGACCAATTGTTCAAGAAATATATTCTTCCCTATTACTCCCAAACACACTTAATGATTTCCTATTGGATATCTGAAAAATCTCCCTATATTTAATGGAGAAACTGGTTTTTCAACTAAAGATCGTATAGTAACATTTCTAGATTTTGCTAATAACATGAACATAGAACATGAAAATGTTTATATGAGATTGTTTGTGCGGACTTTAGAAGACAATGCTAAAATTTGGTTTAGACAGTTACCAACACGTTCTATTAGATCTTGGGAGGAATTGACAACTATCTTTAAAAATAAATGGGGTGTGAAAAAAGATCATTTTTATTTCTTAACAAAATTTGAAGAGCTTAAAAGAAATTATGGTGAACCAGTAGCTGATTTCATCAAAACATTAAATAAAATTTATCACAAGATGCCTCCTGATTGCAAACCACCGCTAGCAGTAGCAAAGGTTAGATTTTCCAAAGCCTTTGAGGATGATTATGTTGTCATTTTTAGAGAAAGAATTGATCATACCTTAGAAGTCATGAAAAAAATTCTAAAGAGGTTGAAGAAAATAGGTCTTCCTCAACTAAGCTAAAAGCCAAAGCTAAAAAATCCCAAAGGAAATTAAAATCAAATCAGGAAGCCTCTTCTTCCTCTAAATCTAAAAGTGAAGACTCAAAAATAGATGAAATAACATCACTTGTTAGAAACATTTCAAATAGGATTTATAAGATTGAAACACAACCTAGAACAATCCAAAAAACTGTTTCTAGACCCCAAACACAAATCCAAGGTCAATTTGAAAAGGCCCCGCAATTGCAAATTCTTCAGAGAGCAAATAATGATCAAAAAGTACCTACACCTTTTTTGATTAGTGATCAAAAACCCGATGATAATAATTTGTCAATTACCGAAGATATTGATAACATATACAACACATGTATTGAGACTGCTATTGTTTCTATTCCTTAAATTCAAATGTCCCAAGAAGATCAAGAGAGTTCTCAGGTCTCTAGATACCAAACCTTCTCTGAATTTTTAGTTGCAGAACTTAACAGAAGGTATGATTTAAGACCTAGAGAGGGTCTTTGTAGACCTCCTAAATAAAGTGTCATAATTTAGCCTCGAGTGAAATCTGTTGAAACTCCAACTACTAATATTCAGCCTCTAAATTAGCCAAATGATACTACAGAAATTGATAGAACACTTTTGACTTCTTTTAATGTTGAAAAAGAATTCGAAACAGTTAAAATTACTATTCCACTTTCAAAACTTTCCAAAAATCCTGGATATAATAGTCAAGTCTCAAAATTGATCCAAAACTCTAGTGTAGATGCTAAAGGAAATGTCATTAGCCTTCAATATGAGAAACCATCAATAGTTTTTGTTCCAAGTTCTGATATGATAGATGAAAATGTACCTCCATTTTATGTAACCTTGAAAGTTTATGATTCACTGTTATATAATTGTATATTATATTATGGAGCCTCACATAACCTTATGCCTAACATTATTATGGATCAATTAATCCTTGCAATCACTAGATCTTATCATGGCTTATACACCTTTGATTCCAAAAGAGTTCCTTGCTTAGGACTTATAAAATATTTAGTGGTCACTCTTGCTGAAATACCAGTGAAAAGTGTAGTTCTAGACATTGTTTCAACCGATATTCCTCCCAAGTTTGGAATGCTTATTTCGAGATCATGTTTTTCCAAGCTGGGAGGAAGTCTTCAGATGGATATGTATTTTGCCACAATTCCTGTGTATGGAGGAGAAAATATTAGGCTATACAGAGAGGTTAGATTTATACATACTGTGTTTAATGTAGGCCAAACCAAAAACCATCCCATTTATACAGTTGACCAAGATTTTGGTTATTTCCAACTATCTTCAAACACTTCATATAATTCTGAACTTAAGATTGAAGATGTAGTTGAAACTCCTAAATCCGTTCAAAATGATATTTGGAAACTTTTCTTTGATGGGTCATGTACCAAAGATGGAGCTGGAGTTGGTATAGTTTTAATTTCACCAGAGAAATAAATCATAATCCAACCATGCAAGCTATATTTTGAGGTTACATATAACGTTGCAGAATATGAAGCTTTCCTCCTAGGCTTAGAGTTTGCTAGAAGCTTAAAGGTCCAAAAATTAAGTGTTTTTAGTGATTCCAAACTTATAGTAAGACAGGTTGAGAATATTTTTCAAACAAAAAATCATAGGATCAGGTCTTACGGAAATGAAGTTTGGGATTGAATTGAAAACTCCTTTAATGATTTTAATATAAATTTTATCCCTAGAAATGAAAGCATTCATGCAGACTCCTTATCTGTTTCTACTAGTTATTTTAATATACTAGACCAAATGCAGGTACAATACCAAATTCAAGTGAAATATAAGCCATCGATTCCAGATAATTTAAAATATTGGAAAATATTTGAAGATGATGAACAATTAAAATCCTTTCTCCAACAAATTGATTAATTTTCTGTCTTACAAATTGAATTAGATAAATCATATATGAATGAAGTTGCTAAAGAAAATGAACATTAAAATTTAAATTCAAAAGTAGTTGATCATGATATTATACAACTGTCAAAAAATTTCATTCCTAAACGCCTTGTTCCTTTAGAAAATGTATTTTATCAAAATGATGTCTCTAGAAATCCACTGTATATTTCACCAGAAGATGATATTGAAGAAACTAACATTGGAACTAATGAAGAGATTAAGAACATTATAATTTGTGCATCTTTAACTCTTGAAGTTAAAACTGAATATATTAAACTTCTTAAAAATTATAAATATGTTTTTTCTTGGTTTTAAATTGATTTGAAAACTTATGACACATCTCTTATAGAGCATAAAATTCCACTAAAACTCAAAGAAAAATGTTACAAACAAAAACTAAGAGGAATTATTCCAGTTTTTCTTCCTACCATAGAAAAAGAACTTAAGAAACTTCTAGATGCCCAAATAATTGTTCCCTTAAGATACTCTCATTGGGTAGCCAATTTAGTTCCTGTCAAAAAGAAAAATGGAGAAATTAGAATTTGTATGGACTTTAAAAACCTTAACAAATCATCTCTAAAGGATAACTATCCACTACCAAAGATGTATCAATTACTCCAAAAGGTTTCTGGTGCTAATAGGTTTTCTATGCTTGATGGAATTCGAGACAATAACCGTATAATGGTAAAATACTAGAAGATGATTGCCTTTACCACACCCTAGGGTACATTCATGTATGGGATAATGCCTTTTGGGTTATCAAATGCAAGAGAAACATTGCAAAGATCTATGGACTTAGCCTTTTTTGGTAAGGTAAAAAAAATTGTTGTAATTTATCTTAATAATCTCACTATTTTCTCTAATTCATATAAAAAGAATTTAAAACACTTGGATAAGGTTTTTGGTAGGTATAGAAAGTTTGGAATATCTCTCAACCTTGATAAGTCTCTATTTTCCATCAAATAAGGAAATTTTTTGGGCCGTGTCATTTCCTGGGGGAAGGAGTGGTGGATAGATCCCGAAATATTATCTCGGCTATTCAATCATTATCGGCTCCAAGAAATAATAACAATCCATTCTTTCTAGGAAAAATTTACTTCTTGAGAAGATTCATCCCTAACTGTGTTGAAATAGTTAAAGACATAATTGATATCCTTAAAAAGAATCATGAAGTTAAATGGACTATTCTTGCTAGATATTCTTTTATAAAATTAAGAAGGCTATTTCTCAAGATCCTAAATTTCAGTATATTTTCCTTTGCTTCTAAAACTACTCTTTTTGTTGTTCTTTTATAGAAAATCAGGATTCTAATGATCAACCTACAACATTTTTTAGTAAGGTTATGCAAGATGTTGAACTCAAGTATGCTATTATTGAAAAACAGGCATATGCCCTAGTTCTAGCCTTAAAATCCTTTACAATATATGTCCTTCACTCAACCATTATTTCTTATATCCCTAACAGTGTTGTGAAAACTACTCTTACCCATCCAAACATTGATGGAAGAAGAGGAAGGTGGATCACCCAAATCCTTGAGTTTTAGCTCGATATTAAAACCACTAAGTTAGTGAAGGGACAAGGTTTAGCTAAATTGTTAGATGAATCCAATTGCAAAGTGTTAGGCATAAATTATATTTTTGAAATCTCTCGAGACAATAGACAAGAACCTTCATTAAATGCAGAAGGGGAGAATCCACAATAACCTTCCCAAGATTCTCAAGGAAAGAACCCATAAGAACCTTCTCCTTCAACTCAAACAGTTCCTGTTCACATTGATGAAAATTTTTTACTGTCAGATTGGTATGCAAATATTGTACATTTTCTAATAAATTTTGAGTGTCCTACTCAATTTTCAAGAAGTCAGTGCAAAACACTTAAGTTGAAATCTATCAAATATTGTATTGTCAATGCCAACTTGTATTGGAAAGATCCTCTCAACATTATGTTACTTTGTTTAATAGAACCTGAAACAGAAGGAATCATTGAGCAATTTCATGCAAGGATATGTGGAGGAAACTATGGTTGGAGAGCCACATCATAAAAAATACTAAGGGTGGGTTTGTATTTTCCTACTTTGTTTTCACGAGTAGGAGAAAATGTTATAAGTTGAATTACATGTCATATTTTTGCTGGTATGTAAAAAATATCAAATCTTCCATTAGTTCCTATAGTTTTTTCATCACCATTTCCTCAATGGGGACTAGATTTTGTAGGAGAAATTCACCCAACTTCAAGTAAACAACAAAGGTGGATTTTAAATGCCACAGATTATTTCACCAAGTGGGTGAAGGCCATTTTAGTCAGAAATTCTACAGATACAATAGTAATTAAATTCACTTAAGAAAACATTCTCTCTAGATTTGGTTGCCGTCAAAATATAGTGATTGAGAATGCCACAATGTTTAGTAGTGTGAAGATGATTGAGTTTTGCCAGAAATATTAGATCCTACTACATCATTCAACTCCTTATTATCCTTAAGGAAATGATCTTGCAGAATCATCCAACAAGTTCCTGGTAAAGGTAATAAAAAAAAATCTAGAAGACCATAGGAGGAATTGGGATAGTCATCTTATCTATGTAGTTTTGGAAAACATAATTTATCCCAAGAGATCAATAGGTAAATCTCCATTCCAACTGGTCTATGGTAAAATGGTTATTTTTCCTACCAATATAGCTTTTCTTGTTCTTAATTTTTTACAGGAGGCTACTAATGAACATGATGATTTCTATAGAAGGATAAATCAATTATTTAATTAAATGAAAATAGAGATGAGATTGAATACAAATTAAGGAAATATGAAAATAAGATGAAAAGTCTCTTTGATAGACAAACTAGGGAAAGAGACTTTAGGGAAGGAGATATAGTATTTAGATGGGATTCCAGGAGGGAGGACAGAGGTAAACATGATAAATTTGGTAATCTGTGGTTTGGACCTTTCAGCATTGCTGAAGTCAAAGGAAACAAAACATTAATTTTACAAAAAATTGGAAGGAAATTTTTCTACATTGCCTATCAATGACAGATTTCTAAAACATTGTATTCAATACTGAAGACTCAAAAATATATTCAAGATGATCACTGTGCATTACCACTTTTCTTTCAAAATTTTCAAGTCTAATTTATTTTTAACAAAAAAGACTCCATAGCCCAAGGAGAAGGCACTTGGATCTGCTTATTCTCTGCATCCCATAGGAGGAAGCAGTCCCTAGTTGGAGGTGATGTTGTAACAATTTTTGGATTTGATAAGTTAGAATATTAGTTAAAAATAAATTCAAAATGTTAGGTTAGGATATGGATGAAAAATAGAAATAAATAAACATGTTAGGATTATTGGTGATTTTAAACATCCATATCGAATAAAATGTTAGAGTTTAGTTTCCCTAAAAAATGAAGGCATGAAAATGTTAGGAAATCAAAAGAAAAATTAAATTCTTTAGTTTAAAAAATGGATAAATTCAAAGGGTTCTTGTTTAAATGTGCCATTTAAATGTTTAATTTTCATATAATCATGGTTAATTTTCTTTAAAAAGCGTTAATCCTAGTTAAGAAATATTTGGCATTAAAAATTTATGTTATGGCACATATTACTTGTTTATCAAAAGTCACTAAACAACAAAACATGTATTGTTAGTTTTCTTAAGGAGCGTGCATCTTTCAACGGTTGATATGCACCCCGCCTAGATCAACCATGGGGAGAGAATTCACACCCCCCTCCACCATTTCCGATTAATGTAGCAGGGGGTTGGTGGGGTCTGAAAAGTAGTTTTAATGGTGGTTCCTAAGCCTTACATGTCGCAACCACATGAATTCGTACCCCCGTAGCTCAAAACTAGAATTTGTTAGCTAACCCCTCTGAAGTATGCCAACTGTTTTCCATCTGTCAATGGTCATTCACCCCGTGCCTTGACTGTTTACCCTTCTCCCAGTCACACATCACCACCTTCCATATCCATTGCCAAGTCTTCATATCCATTATCTAGCTTGTCATATCCATTTCCTCCTATTCGTCCGTTACACCTCCACTCCCAGGCCGTTAACCTCCACGTCACCATTCCTCTCCAAATCAATAAAGCTTCTACAGTTACAATTAAAATCGTTAGCCAGAACATGCATGTTATAAATAGACCCGAGACCTCCTCTTTTTCACTTTTTGTCTGACTTGTTACTATTTCTTGCAGGTTAAACAATCATTTTCACATAGTCTTATGCAAATATTATTGATCTGTCACCAGATTCTCTCAGTCTGATCTCTGTTATCCAGTCATCCCATAGCCTTATATATTTCCATTTATTATATATGTCAAATATTTCCCCAAAAGGGAAATATAAGAAGACAAACACATATGAAAGCTCAGCTACTGCAAACTTGGTGATCTTGACCATGTTCCCCTCATTGACTCCATGTTCAAAATTGCAGATGTCGAAAGTGAATTTTACTTCCACGAATTACATCTCTGCATTAAATAAAAGTACCTTGACAAACAGGATCCCATAAGATTCTAGGAGTTTCTGTTTCCCTTTTTTAGCTTTCCAAGAACACATCCATTTCTTGACTTGGTTATTTGGCGTCAAGCCATATATGATCCTGTAAAAAGACTAGTGGTGGCTCAGAATGGAGACATTCCGATCACCATCTTTGCTGAAATAATTAAGAAGATGCTCCTTATTCCTACATAAGACTCCCTTAGCCATTTTTCACCAACATCTCTTATGTATCTTTACCGTAAGTTGACTTTCCCACAGAGAGCCCAAATATTTGAAATATTTTTTCTTGTGGATGCTGAAATTCCCAAAAATAATCCACCCTATGCATCCTCTATATTCCTTAAAGCCTCCAAGCACTATATTTCCTTTCTTTCTTATGTGTTAGGATATTCTAATGATAAAACTGTAGATGAACCTATCCTTGGATTCCTCTCCATTTTAAAAAAATATCAGCAACCAAAATTCATGTATAATTACAACCAATTCTTGGTTGATGATATACATGAATAATTCATGAATGTTACCACACAAGGAGTGTTTAAGAACATTTTTATGCATATACATATGTTTCTTTTTCAGCATGGAGAACTTTTTCCTGTCAAACTCAGCAAGAAGGATGAACAAGGAGTGAATCTATCAGTGATTCACCGGATAGAAATAGTCAAAGCTACTTCAGAGAGTTCTTAATTTTCAGATTTTGTACATAAATTCATAGATCTAGTGGCACAACTTCTCAACATTCAAATAGAGCCAAGAATTGGAGATGAGATAAAAATAATTCTACATTTAAGTGAAAAAACTAAAATTGGTAACTGGTATTTATTCCAAGTTACACAAAGATAAGGGTGTATGGTTGTGAGCTTGCACCATACACTACAAGAAAAAATCACATTGGTGAGGGGCGAAAATGGTCACCATAAGCTCATTGGTGAGGGTCAAAAGAATCACTATATACACTTACAGTGACGGTTTTTTAAGGACCGTCACCATATGTGACATTGGTGATGGACCTTAAAGGTCCGTCACAAGCATAACCATCACCAATGTGCTTTTTTCTTGTAGTGATACAAGTTGCCTAAGTATGTTCCTATAAGAATATTTTCTATGGAATATATTATGCAGATGATCAACATGGGTGACCTACACTTTGTGTTAGGAAAAAGGAAATCACAATTTAAAATCAAGTCAAATATTGAAACATTCATATGCAATACCAGATCAGTTGGTATTTAGGTAGACATATTATTAAATAATATGAGCTTCCAACCCTCTTTCACCTGGTCTTATGACCCTTTTGGAATAATCTCTGCCCTAAGAGTTGAATTAAAAACAACTCCCTATAACCATACTCTAAGACTAGAGATAGAGAAATTTATGAATCAAGAGCAGTGGACTGAGGGAGCACTTCAAGAAGCATAGGAACAAGGTTTAACTACATCTAATACTGAGACTCGAGTTGCTTAGAGCAACCAAAAGAAGAGGGTAAGAGAGGAGACTACATTAGTTGTGTAAATCGTGAAAGATTCATTGTACAATAGAAGAAGCAAAAGATTGGCTTGACAATTACAACAAAAGAAAAACAACCAGAGATAAATGATCTTGGAGATCCAGAGGTTACTACATCGGCAAGGACCAACGTTCCAAATACTCCTTCTATAGCTTCACCTTCTATAGAACCTCTGGAAATTATTCAGTCTACAAGGACCAGTTCCTCAGATGATAAAAAAAAAAATTCAAGGTTCCTTGAAATCAAACGGAAGAATGAGACTTTAAAGTCTAGTGTATACAACCAATTTTGGAAACAGACTTCTACCTCTCAGCATAGACTTCTTTCTAATTTTGACAGTGAGAAAGGAAGAATGCAGATGGATTTTATACAAGCCCAAGTACTATTTCCCAAGTGTCCATTAGTCTATAAAAATATTGTATTTTCATTTGATGTTAATCAAATCCATCCAATTGATCAAATGGATATGCACAGACAATATGGTGAAATGTTGTTTTCCACTATGAAAACTAGAGCAATGTCTCCTGCTAAGCTTAGAAATGCTAATGTTCAATCTCAACTCAAGATTGAAAATTTATCTTCCTTAGCTAAAGAAAATAATCTTATGTCCCTGGAGGATCTTGTAGTCGATATTGGGTATGACCCAAAGGATTGCAAGGTAGTGGAAGAGATTCTCAAAAATAAAAATGCAGATATTGCAGCCCTACAAAAGCAGTTAAAGCTGCCTTCAAATTAAGATCCACATACCAAATAAATTGAAGAGAGTGAGAAAAACAAAGAAGAAATGCTCAAGCTCATCGTTGAGAAAAACATACATCTAAATAATATGGAAGAATGGATTGAAGGGCTACTAAAGGAGAAGAAAGCAGCACAAATAGTTATGGTTCTAGTCACAGCAGTTCCAATAGCACTTACAGATACAGAACCTAGCTCATCATCAACATCTATTGAGCCTACATGCACAACAGTTGATCCTGGAATATTATCACAAGAATTGGCCTAAGAAAAACAAGAAAATGAAAATATGTTGAAACAATTCCAGAACTTAGAGCTGAAGAAGATCAAAAATGATACTTTGTACATGGAGGAGATGCAAAAGACCCATAGATTGGGACTTAAGATTAAAAATTTGGAGAGTGATTCCTTAATGGCAGATAACTTGTCCCAAGCCAAGGAAAATATCTGGATATACATGAACCAATCCATGATAGAATTATGGCCATCCATACGAATAATATTTGAACAACAATAACTCATATGCAAAGCAGAAATAGAAGTACAAAATTAGCCTTTAAGACCAAGGCAACAGAGGCTACGAATATGATAAAAGTGTTAAATTCAAAAAGCAGAGAAGATTTGGAGGAGATAAACATTCATGACTTAACAACTACCATCTTAGAGATAAATAAAGTCTTACAAAAGAAGAATTTGATTAACTAGATGGAGACAAAGTGTCAAAGTTTGGACATTGCTGTCCAAAGGTTTCATTCAAAGTTTAATGTTTTAAATCATAAAGGACTACCAGTATTGATAGACTTAAATGATTAGTTGATAAAATTAGAATATTATTGTAAGGAATTGTATACTATTGCAACATATCGAGCTAATTTTTTAGGGATCAAAGGGAAAATTATAGGGATTGCTTTTCTGGAACCGTTAGAGTTCGATTTGACCATCAAGCATGAGATTAGACATTTGTTCCTTAACAAACCCACTTTGGAAAGATCCACAAAAGTGGATGAATTGTTTAGAAAGATGATAAATTTTTAAATCCCAAGTGAATACATATGGAATAAATTGTGTGATACATTTGAGTAATTTTGATCCTAACAACATGGCAACACAACAACATTTCAAGGGCCAAGTCATCAACAACCTCCTTCAAATAAGTGACACATAATCCAGTTTCCTTATTCCTATTATTTGATACTATTTTTGTAATCATTTTTAGATATTTTCTTAGTCTTAGAGCTAATATAAATAACTGTCATCACCAGTTATTAAGGGTTGCACCCTTAAATACACATTTTTTAAGCAGAAATGTACAAGCTTTTGATCATTAATAATAAAATAAGGATTCTAGATTTGTTTCATGCAACCTTGTTCCCTTGTGAGTTTGTTATGAAACCAGCTCCAAAAATGGAAGAAAGAAGAGATCAACGCCTTCGAAATAAGCCACTTCAAGGGGGCAACCTCCTTTACATTACATAAATTAAAAAATCTTGGATGATACAAATGTGAAAACCTCCTTCTATATATAAGATTCCATGGGGTCACAATATAGTCCTAGCTTACCTAACAATAATAATGTAAAGGCACAATAATAACAATATTGGGGTTACTGGGGTACAAAAATAACAATAAGGGGGTTATAGTAACAAAAATAAGGGACTACACTAGTAATATAGGGACCTAACATGCCCCTCTCCTTAAAAAAAGTGTTGTCCTCAATGCTTGAGTATCTCTGGGTGCTCCTGTAAAAAATTCTCATCCTCCCATGTAGAATTTTTAGTGAGTAAGTTCTTCCACTTGATGAGATACTCTGAAATTGATCGATTCCGTAGTTGTCGAGTTCTTGTTTATGTGATTGCTTCAAGTTCCAATATGATTTTTCCTTCCTCATCAAGTTTTGGAAATATTTCTTGAGCTTGAATTTTTTCATCTATAACCTTGTTTAAGCATGAAACATGGAAAATTGGATTCGCTCACGAAGAAGCAGGAAGCTCCAATTTGTATTCCATAGTACCAATATTTTGCAACACCTTGTAAGGACCATAGTACTTTGGCGATAATTTATTACCCTTCCTAGCTTGCTTGAGGGACATTTTTTTGTATGGTTGTAGCCACAAAATACCCAGTCTCCTACATCAAAACTTCTTTCGCTGTGATGTTGATCTCCCTGTTGTTTCATTCGATTTTGTGCCAAATTTAGGTTATCCTTTAAGAGTTGGAGAAATTCTTGTTGATGCTCGATGTGATCTTCCACTGCTTGAACCTTATCATTTTCTCTTAAAGATGATGTGATGGACTATGGATGATAAACATAAAGTGCCATGAATGGGGTCATTTTTGCTGTAGTATGGAAGGAAGTAACCACTTGATCCATTGTGTTTTTTTATCAAATAAAAAACAACGAAGATATACTTCCAAAAATTTATTCACTATCTAAGTTTGACCATCATATTGAGGATGATAAAATTAGTTATGAGCTAGTTGAGTACCCAAAAAAGAAAATAATTTTGTCCAAAAATTTCTAGTAAAAATGGGATCTCTATCGCTTACAATAATCTTTGGGTTTCCATGTAGCTTTTGAATTGTTTCCATAAATGCAATAGAAACTTTAATTTCTTTAACTGGATGAGATAATGCACAAAAGTGTGCATACTTGGTAAGTCTATCAACTACCACCATGATGACACTCTTTCCATTGGACTTAGGGAAAATTGTGACAAAATCCATTGAAATCTCCTCCAAATGTTGACTTGGAATAGATAAAGGCCGTAGAAGACCTAGGGTCTTAATTGTCTAAAATTTATTTTCTGGCAAACCAAATATTCCGCCACAAAATTTTGAATATCATATTTAAGGCCATCCAAAAAAAATTCTTTTTTCACCCTCTGGTAAATTTTTAAAAATCCTGAGAGTCCTCCTAAAGGAGAAGAGTGCAATTCCAAAATAATATTTTGTTTTAGTTAGGAATTATTACAAAGATATAAGAAATATTTGTACCATAAGGAATCATTCTTTCAGCTAAATGTTTCAAATGTACTAAGATCTTGCTGGAACTTTTGAATGAGTTTCCACACTTCTTCATCCATCTTCCATTCATCCCTTTCTTCGGTTATCCAATTTGGTTGGACAATAGAAATGGCACAAAGCAATTCTTCCACCTCTTCATTTGTTATTTAGAGTGCATCTGCAACAACATTTAGCTTCTCTTTTTTTTAGATGATTTCAAAGTAATAACCCACCATATTTGTGACCCATTTTTGCTGCTCTTCTGAAGATAGTCTTTGTTCCAAAAATATTTTAATACTATCATGATCAGTTTTTACCTTCAAGTGTCTTCCCATTAGGTAAGGTCATCATTTCTTTAGTGCATGTAGTATTGCTAATATTTCCTTGTCATAAATATCTTTCTGTAAATACTTTCCTTTGATTGGGTGACTTTAAAAAGAAATGGGTCTTCCTTCTTGCATTAAAACAACACCAATTCCATTTCCTGAGGCATCACATTCCATAATAAATGTTTTTGTGAAGTCTGTCGTAGCTAAGACCGGTGTTAGGCACATTGCATCTTAAAGATGTTCAAAGACCTTAGTTGCTTCAGGAGTCCATGAAAATGCATCTTTATTCAAAAATGTTGTCAGAGGTGTTGCTATTCTCCCATAATTCTTAACAAACTTGTGATAATACCCTATTAACATGAGAAATCCTCACAACTACTTTATGGTTGTGGGGAATTTCCATTCCTTAATGGATTTAATTTTGTTAGGGTCTAGCTTAACACCCTCATGAGATACAATATGACCTAGATATTCCAACTCTTTTACTCCAAAGAAACATTCGGTTCTTTTGCATATAATTGTTTCTTCTCTAATATTTTGAGCACCCTGTGAACATTTTGAACATGATCCTTCCAAGACCTGTTGTAGATTAGTATATCATCAAAAAATATTAGCGCAATTTTTTTAAGGAAGGGTTTTAAAATGGAATTCATCAACCCTTAAAATGTAGAAGGTGCATTGGTAAGGCCAAAAGGCATGACCAAAAATTGAATGACCCTCATGAGTTTGAAATGATGTTTTTGGAATATGTTCAGTCTTCATTCTAATTTGATGATATCCTAAACAAAGATCCAACTTGGTAAAATAAATTTCTCCATGTAATTCATCCAATAATTCATCAATCACAAGAATGGGAAATTTATCTTTAATAATGAGCTTATTGAGATCCCTATAATTCAGACACATGCACCATGATCCATATTTCTTGTGCACCAATACTACTTGAGAAGAGAAAGAACTTTGACTATGTTTAATTATACCAGCCTCTAACATTTCTGCAATCATACGTTCAATTTCGCTTTGTTGGACTTAAGGATATTTATAAGGCCTGATGTTTGTAGGAACACTTCCTAGAATCAAATGAATAACATGATCATGATCACGAATATGTGGATTTCATTTGGGGGTTTCAAACACGTTGGAATGATTGTCCAATACTTCTTGGAGATCTCGAGAAATAGATGATTTTGATGTTGGAACTTCTAGTGAGCATAATTGAGCAGTTATGCCTCTTTTTTATTTTTTTAGAAGCCTTTTTATGACATTATAGCTTATTATATTTCTTGGCTTCCCTGCAATACCCTGTGATTCTAATTCCTTTCCTTTTGAAACATTTTTCAAGAACATTTCTTGAAAATTAAAAGTTGACATCCCCAAAGATTGTAACCATTATACTCCTACTACAACACCAACACCTCCATTAGAATGGAAAGAATTGTACTATTCAATACATATTCCCCCATGGTTATCTTGATATTATGGAATTTTATAGGTCAATTTATAGTTCCTCCATTTGCAACCATCACTTGAAATTCTGGTGCTGGGTATAGGAAACAATTCGATTCCTTGGCTACCTTACAATGAATAAAATTATGGGTACCACCCAAATCAATCAACATTATTAAATTTTTCTTCATCATATGTCATTATATCTTGATAGTTTGAGTGGTAACTCCTGCCAATGCATTACATCATATGGTCAGACTCATTCCTTATTCTTCTAGGGTTGGTTCCTGGTGTATATCCTCTTCCTTTGAAGCTTCTTGTTCATTTTCTTCCTCCTCTTCACAATCTATGTAAAATAATTTCTTCTTAGTACACTTATTACCTTTAGTGTATTTTCTATCACAACTGTAGAAAAACCCTTTTGCTATTTTTTCTTCCAATTTTTGTCGTGTCAACCTTGTAGTTTGTGGAAGTCGAGGAGTAGCAACACTTCCATTTTTATAGATGTGAGTGGTAGGCTTCCTTGACACCATAATTTTACATTAAATTTTTATTTCCAACCTCAATTCCTTCTCCAATGAATCAGGTTCCCAAACACGAACCTCATGTTGGATGTTATCCTTTAAAGTCCCTATGAAGACATCAATCATGTGTTCCTCTGGAATATCAGTTACCCTTATATTCAATTTTTGGAAGTCCTTAATGTGCTCCACCACTGAACTCTTTGTTTGAGATTTATCAATTTTCTAAAGAAGGTGTTTCTCTTTGTATCCTCATAATGTGCTATCATTTCCTCCATAAAAATTGACTAAGTGACCATTTTTTTTATGGGAGAAATGGCATTGATAGCATACAAATGTATTTTTTTCTAAACATAAAGTTTCAATGCATACCTTTTGTGTGTTTTGCATATTATTAAGATCAAAATATTGCTCCACATGTAGTATCCATGTTACGGGATCCTTTCCATCAAACTTCCTCATATCGATCTTTGGAACATGGTGGGTCTTCCATCGAACATTAGAGTTTATGAAATCATGATTAACATATATTTTTTTCTCATCATGAGTTTCCTCTACTATCTTCTCACCATTAGGAATCATTTCTTGTATTAACTTTTTCAAGCCTTCCATGTTTGATTTTATATCATTCTTCATGTTTTCCATTTTTTATTCCATGTCTTCCATGCCATTCTTCAAACCATCCATCTTATCTTCCACACCTTTCTTCAAACCATCCATATTATCTTCCATTTCATTCTTCAAGGAATCCATCTTGGCTTCCACGACTTTATTCAAGACATCCATTACATTTTTTGTTGCTCTTTGCGAGAGTGAATTTTGGTTCACTTTCTCTTGTATTTTTGATATATCATGTTGCACTTCTTCACCTTCATGAGTCATAGTAGAGTATTATGAGGGCTTAATTAGTGTTCAGTTCATTTTGGGGGGGATTTTAGAACCGAGTACTAAAATCTATGCTTTAATATGCTCTTGGAATCACTTCAAACTAATTTTTCAAACAATACTTATGCAATTTGAAAAGAACTACACACCTTTTTCTTTCTTTTGAGGAGCTCGATATTGAAATTGAACTATATCTATGATTTCAAATCTTCAATATCTAAAATATAGTCCTGTAGTATCCCTATGAATCTTCTTTCCAATGCCATAGGTCTAACCTGATTTGGATTCTTCAAGTTAAAGTTATTCCCAATCTCCCACAATGAACTAATTATGGTTCGGTTCAGTAGAGAGAACTTGTACAATGTGCCATGTGTCATTTTTTTGTCCTTTGGCTCTGAAATTGATACATAGAAATATACAGTCCATGTACTTGCGACCACTTTTTACCGAACTTAAATTTCATGCCCAGAGAGAGAGAGTGATGATGATTTTCCCACGGTCACCTATTTTAGATGAAATTCAGGAGCCTACAAAAACCCTAACTTCCATAGATCATATCTCTGAATATATTACAAACCAATATCTAAAATGTTTACATGATTTTCCTTGGGATTTTTTCTTCTCGAGCTATACATTACAACTTTTTAACCTTCGTAGAAAAAAATTATAGCAAAAATTCCACGATGACCTGTTTGGAGTAGCGAAACCCTAGAATCCAAAGATTTGATACCAAATGTTATGAAACCATCTCCAAAAATGGAAGAAAAGAGGGATAAACACCTTAGAAATAAGCCACTTCGAGGGGGAAACCTCCTTTACATTACATAAATGAAAAATTCTTGGATGCTACAAATGACAAAACCTCCTTCTATATATAGGAGTCCATGGGGCCACAATATATCCTAGCCTACCTAACAATAATAATGTAAAGGCACAATAATAACAATATTGGGGTTACAGGGGTACAAAAATAGCAATAATGGAACAATAAGGGACTACACTACTAATAAAGGGACCTAATAGAGTTTTCCTCTTTATATCTACATTCTATTTTCTACATGTTTTTAATTTTTATGAAGATAACAAGGTGAGATTAACTAGGTTTCAGTTGTCATAGATTCTTCCTGAAGTTATTATCTGTATCAAAGAATGATTTACTGAATTTTTTGTTTATGTATGTCCCTCTGATCAATGAATTTTTAGCATCTTCATAATGTTAAATATATTTTTTTAAACTTTTATACATTGTTCGAAAGTTTTCTCACTTATGATCATTTAAAGCATTCATTTTGAATAATTAAATAATCATATCTTCTTACATATTCTCCTTAATCACTTGCAAATCTAAACCACCATGTGGAATAAAAAAACAACTGTTTTATTTATTAATTAATATTATGTAAAGGTTTAAACACGTTTGTTGCAAAAAAAACTATGCATCGGTCATCCAAAAATTCCAACCTTAAAACCAAAAAAAAACATTATAGATGCTCTGGCATAATTTATTGACCCCAATTATCTTAGAGGAAAATGCACACAATAGCCCATTTGAAAGGTGTATATGACGAGAAAATTTTTTAACTGTAAGGTTTCTCCATTTCCTAAAAATATGTTGTTTCAGGTCTCAAAACAACTATGAAAGTCCACGACTTGAAAACTGCAAAAAATATAAAACTGCCGAAATAAGAAATTATGCTAGAAATTAGTAAACCAAAAGGGAAAAATGATAGGTGTCCAAGTGGAATAGGTGGGTGGCCACCAATATCCATCCGGATGATTTATCCACCCTCAGGAAGCAATGGTCCCCATTGTGTTGAGTGCCTCCATGAGGTGGGGAAACTTCTGCTAAACTTGGTCCTTGGTGAACCACATTCATTGGTTTTGGAGTTGACCGCTTTTGACAACCTAGTACAATTGGATCCTATGTTAGTGAGTTACCTTAATCTATATTTCCATGATTAGATCATTTGCGGCATATTCAATGCAATATGGGTTAATTTATATTGTGTTACATGTTATTTTGTCACCATGAAATTTGACTATCTATATAGGTTCATCACTACCTATATTATGCTCCCTTAGAGGTAAAAAACCCTAATGTTCCTAAGCTAAGCCTTGGAATTGGAGAAAATCTAATTAAAAGCCTAAAAATTCTAACTCCACACTTTTCGTAGCTCTTTCCTAGAGATCTGTAGATATTTTTTCTATAGCCTGTGGCACATCCCACATGTTCTACTTATAAAACTTGCGAACCCCTGTAAACAATCAAATAAAAGAAAAAGTAAGTTCTAGAAGCACAGCTAGACGAATATTCTCCCAATTGGAAGCTTCTAGAGGTGCGATTAGTTCAAAATTTATCCCTCCACTTAAGGAGCTCTATCCCTTCACTCATGGAGTTTATCCCTTGGTATATGGAATTCAAATCCCTTCATGAGAGGAATCCATCCCCCTCTTCATGGAACTGAAACCACATCCATTTCCCTATAAATTGAGCTCATGTTTCAGTCTCAAGGGTAGACACAAATATGGTAGTTTCTAAAGAAATTCTCAAGAGAGAATACTCTATATACTAGTCACTATTGGTATGAGAATGATCACACACTCATGTCCATAAATTCGTGCTAGTTCATAGAGAATAACGCTTCTCAATCTGAAGGAGGAAGGATTGTTCAGGACACCGAGAGGAACTTGTACGACATCAAGGTGACAGGTTGTAAAGTTGCTCTTTTATTCAAGATAATACATATGGATCTCCTTTTCTCATTGAGTTGTTCTTGTGTCTATTTGAATAATTCAATACTTGGATTCCTTGATCACTGAATTAGATTAGCTATTCTCAATTATTATATGTTGCAGGTGCTTTTAATTCTTTTTTTTTGTCTTTGATTGTATATTCTACATACTGAACAAGTCTCTTTGGAGCAGTTGGATAATGGACTGCACCGAACGTCGGATTTCAAGGTAGGGACATGTCGTCTTTCTTTTTTTATAATAATTTTGAATTGAAAATAATCTAGAGAAAATGATTTACAAATGTATGTTTGTTTCTAGCTATCCGTAGGATACTAGGGAGATTTATCTTGTCCGCAAGATGCATTAATCCACATAACATATTGGTTTCAATTGCTCAACAATGCCTAATGTGTACAATGACGGTGGAAAGTATGGCTGAAGGAAGATCGCATTGAATACTAGGTTTAGGCCAAGGAATGGGGGTATAATTCACTTTAAATCATTTACTCCCATGGCCTTGGTGATGGTGTAAGGCTTGTATTGGAGTTTCAAAACATTCAATGGGCTCCAGCAAGTCATTCCTATTGTAAAATGTAACAAAACCTTGTCACCCACCTGAAAATTATGTGGAACTTGATGTTGATCATGACGTTGATTTTACTTATTATTGGCTTTATCAAAGATATCATGAAGCTTCTAGTGGATGTGATGAATGCACTCGATAAAATTGATGTCCTTATCAGCTTTAGATTGAACGTGTGCATATTTTGTTTGTGTAGTTGCAAGATACATTGAAACATCAATGGGACATAATGGTTGAACTCTTAGGCTCACTTGAAAGGGGTTGTGGCCAATTAATATATATATAACTCTTTTGTATATATGTTTAACAAAGGGAAGACTTTCATCCCATGTTCGTTGATACTTAGAGTTGTACATGCGTAGTATGTGAATATCATCATGTTGATGCCCTTTTCCTCACAATTAGTCTGAGGGTGGAATGCAGTCGACATGGTGATCTTGGTGTCCAAAAATGACTAGAGGCTCAACCATAATGCACTTACAAGTCTATTATCTCGATATAATATAATGGTTTGTGGGATCGCAATATATATCCACAGTCATTCAAAGAATAGTTTGGTAGTGGCTTCCACTATGATGTTTTCCTTGGAGGAAACCAATATTGGAATATTATAAAATCTATCAATAACCAAAAATACATAGTCATTACCATGATTAATAGAATGAAGGTCAAAAATATATTTCGTGGATATGTATTCTCAAGGTCGGCTAGGCATAGGCAAATGAGTGTACATGCCTTTCTTCTTGATAGTTGGCTTGGTAATGTCACAGGCTGTGTAGGATCTAATATATTTTCCAACATCATTTTAGAGCTTTGACCAATGAAAATAATTATGTAGTACTAACACGATATTTTCAAAACTAAATTTTCGTACAACTTGACTATTATGCACCTCCCAAATCATCTTGGCAGACTTGCTTGAAGGATCACAAAGATGTCCTAGATAACACAACAATTCATCTTGAAGGTGGAAGTATTGAACTGGAATTCTATCCATCCACATATTATAGGAAGTAGAAAATTTTGAGTCATTTTTATATAGTTGTAGTGATCCAAATGTTTTTTTCCACAAGAATTGAGGAATGTTATTAGTGCCAAAATTGGGGGTCGATTGAGACATTCTATGACATGATTGGTTCTACACTTTTTATATTTAATGTTCAAGTGGAATTATTGCAGGTATGTGGACCATTTATTATGGAAATATTTCTACAAATTCCCCTACCTATACATAAATTGAAGGGGATGGTGTTCCATGTGGATGATCGTCTCCTTCTCAAAATATATTTTTTCCATTGTCGGAAAGCCTTCCCAATGGAATACATTTCTTATGATCATAGGTGGGGTACCATCAAACAATATCAAAGAGTGTCTCACCATGATATTCCACCATATGCCCTTATTGAGTGAGGACTGCACCAATATCATAATTGGAGGCATCTTTCTCAACCTCAAATGGTTCTTATAAGTCTGGCAAGGTGAGCACTACTGCAGAGTAAAGTCAGTGTTTTAGTTCAATGATGTCCTTCTGTTGTGACTCAAACCAAAAAAAAATTTCTTTCACTTCACCCTTGAGTTGAAGTCCATTAATGACCTCATCAACATGTAAGGGATACCACCCAGTCAGAGCCCCAACTAAGCCATTATCTCTTTGATTTTGTGGTCCTGACTAGTTCAACTAGGTCCAGTTACCCCCTCTCTCTCCTTCATGACTTGTGATATTTATATTACTTACCAAACAAGGTGAAATATATTGGAATTACCTTATTTCTTCTATATTGCAAGAAATAAATCCCTAAGCTAACTTGAGGGCTCAACCAAACTACACTAAAGTTTTCCTTTTGTGTAACAGGACTTCTAGAAATGCAGTGATTAATATAAGTTAAAATTAAATCTAAAATTAAATGAAAAGGAAATAAATCCTAAGCCTGTCTCAATTAGGAAGATCTAGATATAACCCAACCGAGAGAAAGGAAAATAAATGGATTAAGGATTTAACATGGCTCTTTTATGTTGAATATTTGAGTAATTAGGAAGATGTAGGTATAACCCAATTGAGAGAAAGGTAAATAAATGGATTAAGGATTTAGCATGCCTCTTTTATGTTGAATATTTGAGTAATGAAATATTTCTAATAGTTGATATGGTGATTACAAAACATGCTATGTTTAGAGACATATTAATAATGAATGATTAACTATTAAAACAGGAAAAATGTTCACACAATTTGAATAGTAATTAAATTGATTTTAGATAGAAAATTTCTAATTAAATAGTTACTCAGAAATCTGATTTAAGCTCTTGATCAAAAGATAAAATTAACAACAAATCTATGAGACTAATAAACTAGATATCTAAATTTGGGCTAATTGTGTTTGAGTGTTAATCACTTTTGAATGTTTTTATTTTTTAACCTTGTAACTCTCACCCAATTTTCTTTACTTACACTTGATTGATTCTTTAGATTACATTGGAATCATCTTGTGTCTGAGAATTCTCTTCAATAGATCACATTTTCATAATTAGAATTCTCATTTTTAGAATATGAACAAAAAATGTGCATATATTGCATTTGCATACTTTTCAAGTGAATTGTGTATAGACTACAACTGCATAGTTTACATTCTAAAAAAAATCAATCTAGATTTAGATTAGTTTCTTTGATTTGAATTTACATGTTTTTATGCTTGTTTTAAAAACATAAAAATAAAAATTGGAATTAATTAGCATTAGTTTTCTTCATGAAACTAATGCATTAGATAATTTGTTATATTTTCTCTTATTTATCATTTTTTGCATTGTTGGAAGTCAATGGAAACTCTTTCCTTACTTTATTTAGGATTCATCGAATTGAAAAGATTACATTATCATATTCAATTGCATTTAGTTTTGGGTCAGGTCATAACACCATTGCTTTCATATCCATTTACCTTTTGAAGTAATAACAACCAAATAAAAAAATGCTTCACAAAATTCATCTAGAAATTTTTACATTTTCTAGTGCTCTTTACACCTATCTAGCTTAGGCTAGTGCTTTAGAATAGGTTGTAGTTAACATTCGAAAGTAGTTAAAAAAAACAATAGTATCTTGTGGTAGGGAAAATTTTCAATTGTTGTAATTGTGCTTTAGGAATCTCTTCTTAAAAGAGTCAAGCACGAGATCATGACGAAACTAGTGAGGTAATCGTAGCTATCTCATTGAGAAATATAGAAGATGTGAACGTAATGAAAATGGTAAACCTCGGATTAACCATTGTCAAGGAGCCTAGGGTAACTTGTTGGAAAACCTCAAATTTACCATGTCGAGGAGCCTTCAAGGGGATTGAGCTTGATACTCTGCCCTTGCGTGTATATCGGATCATGGACTGTTCCCCAGGTACATTTGTCTCAGTTGGTGACCTTAGTGGCCATAATATTTAGGATTTTTCCCAAGGTGATGGTGTAGGGAAGGTCCCATTGTACCTGGAGCAGATGTTAACTAAAGTCACTTGGACTTTTCGGAGGGTGCACTTCACTTTGAGATGGCATAGTGGAGGTACTTCCACCAGACTATTTCATTAAGCAGGTCGTTAGGGTAATGTTTTTTACCGCTATTTTTCCATACTAACTTCTATGATGTTGGATTTCATCACCAACTAGTGTTGTTCTTGTGGAAACATATTGTTTGTGTGTGGTTTGACTCCTATATTTGATAGCACGTGTTCATTTACATTTTTAGAGACCTTAGGTGTTGATTGTGAATTTGAATTTTTAATACTTTTAAATTGTTAATTAAATTCACTGAAGTTGAATCTAATGGAAACTGTTGTGGAATTTACCAACCAAGGAACCCCTCTTAATGAGAATCCTAGTACTTTCTTTGCTTTGGAATTTTTGGTCCTCCTTATATGGCTACATTTTCATTACCTAGATTTACCATAGGTTTACCAGTATGGTTATCTTCAACTTCGTTGGCCTTGAATACTCTAATTTTTCCACCTCAACTGGATGCTTCACCTCAACATAGTTCACCATCTCAACATCATCAACCTCATGTTGATCCCTTACACTCTTCGCCCGACATGTATTCCTCCCTTTCTTCTTCTTTGCTTGGTAAAAGCCTTGATGCTAGTAACCAGGTGTCTAAGAAGAAGAAGAAAGGGAAGAAGAAGAAGCAAGATCAGAAAGAAGTCAACCAACCAACCATGGTTGTAAGTGTTGGTAGTGTTGAGAAAAACTCCAACATGCATCGTAAACCCAAATACCCTTGAAATATTTGTAAGGGTGACCACTTCCTTATCAATTTTGCTGGTATTCCTAAGGTCTTGGAAGTATGGTCAGAAAAATCCTATCAACTTACTGTTGATCCATCAACCAGTGATTGTTAGGTTCCTGAGAAAAAGGGTAAAGTTAGGTTTCCTTTTAGGTTATGCAAAGGGAGTCATCAAACTCACATTTTCCCTCACATGGATGAAGCCTCAAATTTTTTGGAATAACTTACTGTTCCATGGAAAAAACTACCAATAGGTTACCGTAAAATTTCTCCCAACCTACCGTCAACTGATGGGGTGATTGATCTAATTCCAAGTACACTCAATCCCACTCTTCCATTGAAGAGTGAAACTGATATCACTCAGGTTGATGATCCATTGGTTTATGAATTTGTTGAATTGATTTCACATTCGATCTATCCCTCTCTCTCTGTAGAGAGTAAAATTAATACCGCTTAGGTTCTTCTTGTTACACCAGATTCTTCTACACCAGTGGGCATTTCACCTGTTTCTACAGAACCCCCTCAAAGTATGAAGGCCTTTTCCTTTAATTGGAATAGATTGAGAGAACCTATATTCATTCTTCCATCCCTTTCCAAATCATTGTGAAATATTGTATTAAGAATGCGTGTCTCACAAATTTAGATGAAGGTGCTTCTATTAGTATTTTATCCTCAACTGCTTGGCAAGATTTGGATTCCCCTCAGCTTGTGCCTGTTACACAGAATCTATCAGCATTTAACAGAACCATTAGTGAACCTTTATGGATCCTTCCAAAGTTTCCTATTACCTTGGAAGGTAAAATTGTCTGTATTGATCTTATGGTAGTCCAAGGCCCCTTGGATTTCAATTTACTCCTTGGGAGAGACTATGCCTATGCAATGAAAGCTGTCGTATCGACACTCTTTCACATGATGTATTTCCCTCACAATGGAAACATTGTCACTGTTGACCAGATTTCATTCGTTAGTCTTGATTGGAATACCAATAATCTGACACCCCTGAATTTTACTTAAATGGAAGTGGTATCTACCCCGCCATGGGTTAATTATGTGGCAACTAGTCCCATGTTTTAATTTACTGATCCAAGTCAGCTTGTCACTATTTTATTGAATTCCTTTTACTTAGATCTGGTAATTGACATGGTGAATTAAATGGGGGTATTTAACATGATGTTCTTATCCCTATTGAGTTGCTTGACATGTGTGCCTTCCAGAAAACTTTTCTTCCATCTGATGAAGACCTCTTGGAAACCATGATCGAGGAGTGTCCCATGACATGTGTTTCTTCCAGTTGGAAGCCATGACAAGGTTCCATGAGGATGGTTCTTTTACTGTGAAAACCTCGTTAAAAAATGAAATAGGATCCCAGAGGAGTGTTCTTTTCCTGTGTCAACCTCATTAAAAAATGAAACAGGGACCTATGAGGATAGTTCTTTTCCTATGTCAACCTCATCAAAAATTGAAATAGGTCACTATGAGGACAGTTTATTTTACTGTGTCAACCTCGTTAAAAAATGAAATAGGGACCTATGAGGATAGTTATTTTCCTGTGCTAACCTCGTTAAAAACGAAACAGGTCACTATGAGGATAGTTCTTTTCCTGTGCCAACCTCATTCAAAAATGAAACAGGTCATTATGAGGATAGTTTATTATTTTTTTTCAACCTTGTTAAAAAATGAAATAGGGACCTATGATGATAGTTTATTTTACTGTGTCAACCTCATTAAAAAATTAAACAGGGACCTATGAGCATAGTTCTTTTCCTGTGTCAAGCTCATTAAAAAATGAAACAAATCCTCCTAATTGAGTTGAGTCTTTGACTAGATCTCGTAAATGTCAAGTCGAGTCTTTCATCTAATCTTGTAAATGAATCTTCATTTCATCCACCTATTACTAACTAGTAGTCCACTTAGGTGAATGAAATGAAGCTTGGGGGTATATGCTCTTGCAGGTTATGCTTGGGCGACACTGAAACCAATCTGAAGCACAGTTTTATCTATTTCAAGCTTGTGCAAAAATGAAACCATTCTCAAGCATGGTTTCCTTTGTTTCAAGCTTGTGTAAAACTGAAACCAATTTCAAGCACAGTTTCCTTTGTTTCAAGTTTCTGTAAAAATGAAACCACTCTCAAGCATAATTTTTCCTATGTTTCAAGCTTGTATAAAATGAAACTTATATTGAGTCTATTTTAGTTATTATTTTCAAGATTCATTAAACTCATGAAAATCTCGAGATTATTTTGTTATCTTTAATTCTTTTAAAACACATGAAAATTCTGAGTTCTTTAAGTCTTTTCCTGCTCATAAATTAAATTGAAATTCGGCCAACTGAGTATACTTTTATCACTTTTTCTAGCTCTTTAAAATTACGAAAAAGAAAAACCCTGGAGTTCTCTTTTAGGCCCTTTTCAGATTATCTAAATATGAAAATATCACCAAGTACTTGACTATTCGAACTCATTAAAGTAAATGAAAAGTAGTCCTTTCAGTATAAGTTTACCCCTTTTCCGGACTGAAATGGACTATTTACGGAAAAGGTATACGTTAACTAATCATGGTCAATAGAGTTCTCTCCTGCATTATTTTATCCTTTTTTTGGCTTGAGAGAATAAATTTATGAAAAAGAACAACCATGGAGTTTACTTATGTTTTTCTTCTGACTCCCTATAACTAAGAAACACCCAGTTTCTCCTATAGTGGACTCGTTAAAATTTAACAATAAAGGACATGTCGATTACAAACAGGACCGAACCACTCCTTCTTAGGGTTCGATTTTAATACTAATATGGAATCATCCAAAGGATGAGATTACACAACAAGAAAATGCTATCCTCCTCAAGCTTGTCAAAAATAAAGAGGTACTTGCCAATAATGGTGGTGGAAAAAAGAGAAAAGGAATTCAATTGTCACCCTTGTTTTAAAAGCAGTATACCACTCTTGAACACGACAATTTTTGTCACACTTGTACCTGGGTTGGGAAAATACTTTGTCTAACATTTAATCAAACCACATTGAAAGTATTAAGCCAGTTCATGGGTATTATCTTTAGGTTAATTGTTACCAAGCCATCTGTAGTGTCATTATGTGTTGAAGAGACAATGCAAATAAACCATTCATTTCAAACATTGGTCTCCATTTGCATTGACTGTCCCGGAGTTAGTCCTTACCAAAATTTCTTCAAAACTTAATGGTTTTGTGTCATGGGCTTTCCTATGACGAGTCATTTTCTATCGACAACAACTCATCATCTAGAAATTTAATCTAGAATCCTATTAGTACCTTGGGATCTGTGTGCCTTAATGGTAGGTTTCTCACGTTTGACGATAGGTTGCATCATTGACCTTTGATCGAATAATTCCATGAAGTGTTCGATTGCAAATAATTCATTCAAACCTCATGGATTATACTTAGCACATTAACAACCATTGTCATTACTAGTAGTTTCTCTCACACTTGTTAATAGTTCACATCATTGACCGGTAATCAAGTGGTTTCTACCATGTTCGACTTCGACACAATCAATCGCATGGATATAATCATACTAGTTCGAGAAGCGAAAATCAAGACCCTGGATCTAGTTTCCACCATCCAGGCTATGAGGAGTTTTATTATTCATGATATGGTATATTACTTATGACAAATGGCTGCATCATACTATGCCTACTATTGATGTAATTTTAAAATCATTTATATACCATAACATTTATTTAGTTTTGATATGAGTATGGGAATGCCTACCTCAGTGATGATATACATATATATGCTTGAACTGAATGTTTTTACAGGCTTTCGATTGGTGTGTCCACAATCCAATCCTCAAAATGATAAACCACTCCACTCTATATAGGTTCATCACTACCTATATTATGCTCCCTTAGAGGTCAAAAACACTAATCTTCCTAAACCAAGTCTTGGAATTGGAGAAAAGCTCATTAAAACCCTAAAAATTCCAACTTCGCACTTTTCCTAGCTCTTTCATGCGGATCCCGAGATCTTTGTTCTATAGCACGCAGCACATCCTGCACGTTCTACTTATAAAACCTACAGACCCCCGTAAACAGACAAATAAAGGAAAAATTAAGTTCTAGAAGCCTAGCTGGACAAATATTCTTCCAATTGGAAGCTTATAGAGGCACGATCAGTTTGAGCTTTATCCCTCCACTCATGGAGCTCTATCCCTTCACTCATGGAGTTTATCCCTTCATATATCAAACTCAAATCCCTTCATGAGAGGAATCCATCCCCTTCTTCATGGAGCTTCAACCACCTCCATTTCCCTATAAATTGAGCTCATGTTTTAGTCTCAAGGCTAGACACACATATGGTAATTGCTGAAGAAATTCTCAAGAGAGAATACTCTCTATACTAGTCACTATTGGTATGAGAATGATCACAAAATCATGTCCATAACTTCATGCTAGTTCAAAGAGAAGATGGCTTGTCAATCTGAAGGATGAACGATTTTTCAGGACCCTGGGAGGAACTTGTATAACATCAAAGCAACAGGTTGTAAAGTTACTCTTTTAATTCAAGATAATACATATGGATCTCCTTTTCTCATTGATTTGTTCTTGTGTCGATTTGAATAATTCAATACTTGGATTCCTTGAACACTGAGTTACATTAGCTGTTCTTAATTATTGTATGTTGCAGGTGCTTTTAGTTCTTTTGTCTGTCTTTGATTGCAGGTTCTACATATTGAAGAAGCTTCTTTGGAGCGAGTGGATAAAATACTGCACCGAATGTTGGATTTCAAGGTGGAGACATGTCCTCTTTATTTTTTATAATAATTCTGAATTGCAAATAATCTAGAGAAAATGATTTACAAATGGATGTTTGTTTCTAGCTATCTGTAGGATACTAGGGATATCGCTCTTGTCCACAAGAGGGATTAATCCACATAACATATCGGTTTCAATTTCTCAAAAATGCCTAATGTGTCCAATGATGGTGGAAATTATGGTCAAAGGTAGCCCACATTGAATACTAGGTGTAGGCCAAGGAATGGGGGGATACTTAACTTGAAATCATTTACTCCCATATCCTTGGTGATGGTGTAAGGCTTGTATTGGAATTTTAAAGCTTCCAATGGGATCTAGTAGGCATTCCTTCTGCAAATGTGACCAAAACTTGTAGCCCACTTGAAAATTATGTGGCACCTGATGTTGATCATGAAGTTGTTTTTAATTATTATTGGATTTATCAAAGATATCATGAAGCTTCTAGTAGATGTGGTGAATGCCCTCAATAAACTTGATATCCTTATCAACTTTAGATTGAACGTGTGCATATTTTGTTTGTGTAGTTGCAAGATACATTTCAACATCAATGGGACATAATGGTTTAAATCTTTGGCCCACTTGAAAGGGGTTGTGACTAGTTAATATATATATAACCCTTTTGTAGATATGTTTAACAAAGAGAAGACTTCCATCCCATGTTCGTTGATACTTAGAGTTGTACATGCATAGTATGTGAATATCATCATGTTGATGACCTTTGTCTCACAATTAGTCTAAGGGTGACATGAAGTCGACTTGGTGAGCTTGGTGTCCAAAAATGACCAGAGGCTCAACCATAAAACACTTACAAACCTATTATCTCAATCTAATATAATGTTTTGTGGGATCACAATATATATCCACACTTGTTCAAAGAATAGTTTGGTAGTGGCTTCCATTGTGATACTCTCCTTGGAGGAAACCAATATTGGAATATTATAAAATATATTAATAACCACAAATACATAGTAATTACCATGAGTAGTAGAAGGAAGGTCAAAAATACATTCTGTGGATATGTATTCCCTAGGTCAGCTAGGCATAGGAAAATGAGTGTACATGCTTTTCTTCTTGATAGTTGGCTTGGTAATGTCACAGGATGTGTAGGATATAATATATTTTCCAACATCATTTTAGAGCTTTGGCCAATGAAAATACTTATGTAGTACTACCACGATCTTTTCAACACTAAAGTGTCCTACAACTCGGCTATTATGCGCCTCCCAAATCATCTTGGCAGACTTTCTTGAAGGATCACAAAGATGTCCTAGATATCACAACAATCCATCCTAAAGGTGGAAGCCTCGAACTGGCTTTCTATCCATAAAAATTTTATAGGAAGAAGAAAATTCTGAGTCATTTTCATATAATTGCAGTGATCCAAATATTTTTTTCCACAAGAGTTGAGGAATGTTATTAGTGCCAAAATTGGGGGTCGATTGAGGGATTTTCTGACATAATTGGTTCTACTCTTTTCATATTTAATGTTCAAGTGGAATTATTGCAGGTATGTGGAGCCTTTTATTATCGAAATAATTCTGCGAATTCCCCTACCTATACATAAATTTAAGGGGATGGTGTTCCATGTGGCTGATCGTCTCCTTCTCAAAATACATTTTTTCCATTGCCGGCAAGCCTTCAAAATGGAATACATTTCTTTTGATCATAGGTGGGGTACCATCAAACAATATTAAAGAGTGTCTCACTATGATATTCCACCGTATGCCCTTGTTGAGTGAGTACTGCAAAAATATCATAATTGGAGGCTTCTATCTTAATATCAAATGGTTGTTATATGTCTGGCAAGGTGAGCACTGTTGCATAGTAAAGCTGGTGTTTCTATTCAATGATCTCCTTCTGTTGTGACTCAAACCAAAAACAAATTTCTTTCACTCCACCCTTCTGTTGATGTCCATAAATGACCTCATCAACATGTAAGGGATACCACCCAGTCAGAGCCCCAACTAAGCCCTTATCTATTTGATTTGATGGTTTTGACTAGTTCAACTAGGTCTAGTTACCCCCTCTCTCTCCTTCATGACTTGTGATATTTATATTACTTACCAAACAAGGTGAAAGATATTGGAATTACTTTATTTATTCTATATTGCAAGAAATAAATCCTTAATCTGACTTGAGGGCTCAACCAAAATACAGTGAATTTTTCCTTTTGTGTAACGAGACTTCTAGAAATGAAGTGATTAATCTAAGTTAAAATTAAATATAAAATTCAATCAAAAGGAAATAAATCCTAAGCCTATCTCTATTAGGAAGATGTAGATCTAACCCAGCCGAGAGAAAGGTAAATAAATGGATTAAGGATTTAACATGCCTCTTTTATGTTGAATATTTGACTAATGAAATATTTCTAATAGTTCATATGGTGATTACAAAACATGCTATGTTTAGAGACATATTAATAATGAATGATTAACTATTAAAACCGGAAAAAAGTTCACACAATTTGAATAGTAATTAAATTGATTTTAGATAGAATATTTCTAATTAAATAGTTACTCAGAAATATGATTTAAGAACTTGATCAAAAGAGAAAATTAACAACAAATATATGAGACTAATGAACTAGATATCTAATCCAAAAGATATTCATCCTCACTTCAAACTACAATGATAAATACAAAAATCATTTCACACAGATATGCTATCAAAAAAGATAAAATTTTCATTAAAAAAAATTTATTTTAAATAAAAAGATATCAGAATTGGTATCTTTTCTCTCTTCCTTGTTTTTGTTTGCAACAATACTTTCCAAATCATAAGCTCTAACACTAAAGGGAGAGAGTTGTAAAAGTGCAGGCTCAACCTCTAACACAAATTCTATATTTCGAAAAAAGAAAATCCCCAATAACTCAAACCTGAGGTTTCCTCCCTATCTACAGCTTGAAATCTCATTACAAAATTTCTTACAACTCCTAATTTGCAAAGGAGAAGAACCATTTCCTCATTCTTAAAAATCATATTTATAATTTACAAGAAATATCCAAAATTTGAGAGTTGTTGGAAGTGGTTTTAGATCCATCTATTTTGGAGCTTCCATTACTCTTTTTATCCTTTTCTAGTGAAACAACATTTCCCCAATATTTCTTAGTTTCATCCTCTCCAACTATTGCTGCTAAAATAAAATTCCAACCAATTAAAACTTCCCAACAAAATTAAAATCCAAAATTGGGAAAATAAAATTATCAAAATAATTGACAAATAAAAATTAAATTGGATAAATAAATGAGATATTTTCCATGCTATGATTTATTCCCATAGAAATATGATTAGAACTTGGAAAATCTAGGGAATGAATTAGTGACAACAGTTTCTCAAAGCCAATAAAGTTCTCCCAAATCAAATTGAACATCAAAACAATTAATGTTGCAAATTAGTTAATTAGATGTTTGTTAAATATTTGGGGTATTAAATGTATATATACAGTTGCATTAATTATAACATAATGTTCTCAATGTTTCTAGGTTTCCGATGAGTCATCCTGGGCCTCATTTTTCCAAATAAAACTCTGGATATTAACTTCCAAAGTCAAAGTATCAAAAGTGCCAGAATTATGAAAAATGCATGTTTGAGCCAAAAATCTAATATTGTTTATCAAAGATTTAATCCTAAATTATGTTCCTAATTTTAAATTAAATTGAAAAATTAAATTAAAATAAATTATTATTGTATATAAATTAAGTTAATTACATTAATTAAACAAATTATAAATTAATTAAATTGCAAATTAATCAAAATAAAGTGTATTAATTAAAATATTATGAAATATATTAAAAAATTAAAATATGAATTCGAACATATTAAAGACTATCAAAATGTAAATTAAAATATTTTAAGTGGCTTTTGGTTTCATTTATGAACCCATGAGTGTTGTTTGGGGGAGTTATAAGGAGGATATCAGGGAGAGTGGAATGAGAGTCATGACGCAAGACGATCTCGAAAAGGGACAAATCCCGAATGAATAAGGAAGGTGAAGGAGAAGGATCCGAAAGGGAGGTGAGTCCCACGTGGAGGTAGGACCTCTCCAAAAACTACAACCACTTTATAGTATGGTTCTCGAAATCTCGAATTCCTGTATTCCTTATGAATTGGATGAAAATGATCTTCAACGATTATATATATATATATATATATATAGTTTTAATATGAGTTTTTTATTATATGGTTTTGCTAACATATATACAAAATCTTGAATGTGGTGGTTTTGTAAGATATTTAATAAAATAATTTAAAAAATTAAATAATAATTAATTAAAAATCAATAAAATAGTGAAAAATTAATTATTTACAAATTGAAAGTAATATAGATTTTGTACAATTTTTAGCTTAGCTAGTGAAAATTGTTGAAACTTTGACTAACTATCATTTTTCAAACTGTAAGCTCAAATGAGATGAAACGAGAACCGATGGAAAGCTAGCAAGAAATCGAACACAATGAATTAATTAGAATGTAAATCTCAAGAAAATGAAAATTTCACAAAAATTTCACACATCTAACCAAAAGAAAGCATTAAAGGGCAAAATGACCAAAATTTATATAGAGGGTCCCCATTTTTATTATGAAGATAATAAATTAAAAATAGGGCAGGTGTGATTTTGCTGCAATAATGGTGACAAATGGGGAAGTACCAATTATGTATGGCTAAAAGTTAATAAGCTTAATTTTAAAATTATGAACTCTATTAAGTCGTCAATCATTAAAATATTTCCCATGGGTCATACATTAATAGATGAAGTGGTAAAAGTTCTAAAAGATAAGTACTTGAAAGAAAATGAGTCTAAAACATGAATCCATATGTTTTAGGGAATATTTAACTTTAAATTTACCTTATGTCAGTGACATAAGAGATACAAATAGAAATCTTTAAGGAAACTATACATCTATTGACAAGGATGATCTCTTTTACCCAACATTTCTTCACTTCCCATGAGCATCCATAGCCCCAATGAAGTTATCATAGTACCACAAAAGCATAGCCCCATTGTCAGTAAGCCTTTTCAGTACCACATTGGGTTTACTTGTGCTTCCCACACATGTGTGATTTCAACCGTCTTTTACCACTCTTTTGATCAACTTTAAAATAGAGAAATTTTTTTTTGCAATTAGGTGAAGAGGGAGAGGTGGTACAAGAGAGGGAGGGGTGGTACAAGAGATTTTAAATTCAATGGTTATTATACTCATAAAAGTTTGAGTCTCACATATTTCCCTACAACTATCAATCTGGAGGCTCTTTATGTGAAGTGGGGTGAATAGGCAGGATTCATTGAGCTAGACCCAAGCGAGTTCTTTCATTGCAAAGATTAACTCTATCACCTAGAAAAGATTAATGTTCCTCCATGGAAAAATAATTATGGAAAGGGGACTTTAGAATTCAATAAATATGTCCCTTTAAGGTAAATGAAGACCCCTGAAGTGACAAAGTAAAAATTTCCCATGCATGTCGACCAATTTTGGGTAAGAAAAAATAATTCTAGATAAATAATGGTAACGTCACCAAAACCAACCCGAAGCAAAAGTGAAATCTATAATCCATAAATTTCAAAAAGAAGAAAGGAAAAATGAAAGAAAAACCATATTAGAAAGAAAACCCCAACAAGAATAGCCACAAAAATGTCCCAAAAAAAGAGTAAAATAAGAAAAACATGTGTGTCCTTATTTTGAGATTTTAATAAATTGTATCTTATAATATTATAATAAATTAGGCTTTCAAACCGAAAAATAGGTAGCAATTATGTCAAGGGAAAATGAAGTGAAATCAGAAGTTTCTCCCCTCAAAAATTTTCTTATACAAAACTAAACCTACAGGGAATCACCATAATTATGTTTTAATAAAATTAAGGCTTGTGAAAGAAAATAGAGTTTTAGAGACTCCCCGATTTAGCTTATTTTCATTTTTATTGACATCATATTATTTATTTGCAAAGAAAATAAAAATTAGGAAAGTATAATTCCAAATCGCAGCAAGTAGAGTTACAAAGTTTCCAATGTAATTCTTGAAGTCCTGCAAAAACAAAGCTTTGGATCAGCAAAAACACTTAAAAACAAAATGGAACAAAAATCATAAAGGAAAATGATAACAAATGAAAATGGGCATGTGATACTTACCATTGAATAATTTCGTTTAAATTTACCTAGATTTTCTCCAAAAAGGAAACTTCTTTTTAATTAAGATTGAGAACTGCAAAGAAGTTGCATTCTATGAAGTTTTAATTTTCCCTCGATCATAAATTTATTAAATATAAATTAGAGCGAGCATTAAGCTAAAAATAATGGTTCATTTTCAACAGATTAAAAGTAAACAAATCATCAGAAATGAAAATGAAGTTGTGCTTCATTATGGATTGCAGCAACAATTATTTTATTTTCCTTTTCTAATTTAATATTAACCCCAAAATATCCATACAACATGGATAAATTAATCCAAAATCCCAACCAATACAACACTAGGTTGTTTATATATATATATATATATATATATATATATATATATATATATATATATATATATATGACTTGAATTAATGTGTAATCGTTGAAGTGGAGCGATATACTAAAAACAAGAAAACCACAAGAGAATTGAAACTAAAAAATAACTGAAAATGATCCATTACCATCTGTGAAATATTTTACATGTCGTCATGGCACTTCGAAGATAAAATCAGAAATATTTTGAGTGCAATTACCAATTTCTCGTATCAATATAGTGACTGCTCTGTAACAAAAAGTGATGCAATTTGATTAGAAATTGTAGGATGAGTTGGAAAACATCGTGTATGTTTCACATCAACCTAGAGGATAGAGCCTAGGAGGGATGAGTAAATGAAAAAAATGAAAATACTAGAGTGATTTAAAGAACATGATTTTTTGATGAATCCATCCATAGTATCCCAAAAGAAAGAGTTCATGTAAGGATTTTCGAAATTAGATTAAATCATGCTTGTGGGATTTCAAGTATGCAGGAGAATATAGGGAAACAGAATAATTTGCAATAAAACAAAAAGGTGGTCCATATCAATCAATCGAGTGATGTGGAACTCGAATTTCTAGATCCTAAAAGGTATGATTAATTGGAATTTGAAAACCGTTCGAGATTTTGGGATCGAGAGATATCGGCATTATCATTATATGAAGGCAAAAATGGGATAGAAACTTGTATGCATGCTTTTCGATAATCATCGTAACATGGATCCTAGATACCTACATTATTAGAGTTGTTTTTGAATTAAATTCTTAAATATTTATGAGACCATGGGATTTTGGGATTACTGGATTTGTGAGATTCCCTATATGTGGGTTATATGAAACTGTAGGCTCTAAGTCATCCTGGTCTTTATAAAAGGAACATGAATAAATATGATTCAATATTGATCACTGTTATGTAAAGGTTTAATTCAACTAAACAACTATAAAATTCAGGGATATGTAGAGGTATGTTATTTAAAATATTGTTGTGGGATTATTTTTCGATTTTTCTTTTCTTCGAGGACATTTTTGAATTTTGCATCAAAATGTGGGAAGATAGAAGCATGTGTCAAGTTTCAGAAATAAGAAGCGAGTATTTTAATTCATCCTCATCAATGAGAATCTAAATATGATTATTGACTCACCTCACAAAGTTGCAAAGCCAAGGAAGCACAACTATACAAAGCACATAAATAGAAATTTTGATGAGAAAATAAATACTTCTGTTAACATTTTTTTGGATTTGGAAGATATATCTATCTTCTTTATTCTTCTATCTACATTATTAAAAGAGAAACAAAATGGAAAAAAATCTAAATTTAAACTAATGTTATTTATACTCCTAATTTAAATAACATATTAAAACTTGGCGAAATCATACTTCCAATGTAACCATTCTCTCAGTTTTATTTCTACACATATAAAAATATCGTAAACTAAAAATAAATAAAAATTAAGCTATATTATCAAGAGAAACATTCAACTTATTATGTACATCTAAAAACTTCATCAAAATAAATTTATTCATTAAATTCATACCTTCGAATTCTTCCAAATATATAACTACAGGATCATGAAAATTAGGATGTATTTCTATTAATGATTGTAATAAGTTCAAAGAAGTAAATATCACACTAGGCTTGGATGATTTATCTTTATATGTTGTAGTCTTCCAAACACTTAGTATTCAGTAAAAAAATGAGAACATAAAAAATCTCATGTGCAACTAATCTATCCAAATAATTTTGAAATGGATCAATCAAGTACGAATGGAAATTAAATAAATAATTCATAATATTTTTTAATGAAACATATTGTTGGGAAAATTCTAATGCACTCCCAAATGTCAAAAGTTGTGAAGAATTATTTTGAAAACAAGACATAAATTGGTGAGATACGAACATCAAATAAAAATTGCATAGTAAGCAGTTGTCGATACTCATGCTTAAAGCCATGAAATTGACTTTGACATATGCCCACCAATGCATTTGATGAGTCTTGATTACTTTAATGCTCAAGTTGCCAAAGAAAGGTATTCAAAAATGAAATTTGAAAGAAAACTAAACTCAAATTGAGGAAAATGAAGAAACAAAAATTTATAATTCACAATAATGTTACAAATAATGGTACAACATGACTGAGATTAATATGCATAATTTTTATTCCAACAAGTATCGATATAAATAATGAAATTAAATTTTTTATTAGCATTCACTTGCGAGAATTTGGAAATTTCAGACTTATGATAAAAAAAAGGGTACTTCATTGTCATAGAAATCAAAAATTGGGATGAATTCATAATTATTGAAATCATTATAATGCTGAGAGGTTTGAAAATAAGGAACAGGTGAAAATTTTTCTAAATTGGTGTTTTTCTCATCTTCGAATATATATGAACTCGAATGATTTAGATTATGATAATTTGACATAACTACTACTAAAGGATGAAGAGAATCAACATTATAAACCTTCAAATTATAATTATTAATGACTTCACTAATGTTCTTTTCCTTTTCATACGATAAATAAAAAATAGAAAAATATTTGGATTCATAATTGGGAGAATTTTCAGGAGTGTTGAAAGGACTGGTAATTAACTCCTCTCTATCTGAAACAAAATTTACTAATAATTCATCACTAATTAAATTTATGGCATCTTTCATTTTATGAAATCAAATTTGTATAAATAGGATTTGTTGAAATATTATTCAACGAATTATTATCATCAAACATATCAGTATGAATAAAACATATCAGTATGAATAAAGAAATGGGAATTTCAAGTTATGTGCCTAAAAATTTCCCTATTTGAAGAAATTTTCTCATTTTCCAAAATGTGCATTTTGAATTCTTCTTCATTTACATTATTGCAGATTTTGGATTGTTGATGATTTTCTTACTTAATACAGAAATCAAATTAGCTATTATTTGAAAGAATCAGAGGAGAAAAATGTGCTTATTTTTCTTGGAAATTTATGTTAGGATGCTCTTCAATTTGTGATTGATTATCGATTTCATAAATTGTTATAGCAGAAAGTTCATCGCTAAAATTCTCAATATGCATTTATGTTGTTGATTTGCTTGATGTGGATTACTTGTTGGCTTTATTGATTGTTGGTTTCTTCTATTTTACTCAAAGGGTTGTTGATTCTCTTCTTTACCAAAGGTATAATTATTTAATGGATCAACATTATTATGATTAAAATCAATGTTGAGATCATGGATTTCATAGGTTTGTCTCCTAGATCCTTCTAAAAAATGGAATCTTAAGTAAAACAATAATTTTCCAATTCTTTTTCATCTCCAAGCTGTGCAAAATAATCCTTCAATATTTTAAGTTCCACAACAATATGGCTCCAAATCACATATTTAGTATCAATCAAACTGAGATTCATCGACTTTAATCTTGCCTTTAATTATTTATGTTTTTCTAGAGCTTCCTCAAGGGCCTTTGTGTTTTTCATTATCTTTCTCTAGTTTAGTCATCTCCTCTTTTAAATTTTTTCACTCCATATATTTAACTGTCAAGTTTCCAAATTCTTTGGATAACCTAATATAAAGATCATCCCTTAAGAGATGTTCAAACTATGATTTTGAAAGTGTTTGAACTTATTGATTTAACTCTTCAATTTGATTTCTTAATACTGAAATGTTTCCTATAGCATCCTATAATTTTGTTTCCAAGTACTCCTTTTTCCTGAAGTAATGCAAGAAGTTTTGGAGTTTGATGATGAGCATAATGTGGCATTTTGATCTTTCTCTTTGGGACATGGATTGTTGTATATTTTTCTTCTATGGATTGTTGTATATTTTTCTTCTAGTAGATTTGAAACTTCAAAATTCTTTGCATCATTATCATTAAGTTCCATAATATTTCTTCGTAATTTAACTTTTCCCACTAGAAAAACATTGTTTTTTTCCTTCTCTATCTTCAATTGATTCTCCAATTTCTTCACAGTTGAATATAATTTTTCTTTTGTAGTGGACTCATTAACCAAATTTGTACAAATGAGATGACCTACTTGTTTGAAAAAATCAAATTTATCAACAATATTAAATTGATTCATATTCAATTTGAATTGAGTGTTCTAAAATCCTTCATGATATTTACTTCCTTTAGTAAAATTCTCAATCACTACAATATTTAAACACATGTATTTGTTATCTACCACATTAAGTAAATGAGGAGGATATTTTCTTTTAATTTGTTCAACTTTCTCATGTCTATTCTAGTAACCTTGTTGTTTTATTTCACTATAATACGCTTTGATGGGATTTTCAATTGATATAGGTCCACTAGATATTGAGCGAACAACCTTAACTTTTGTTGAATCTCATGAATATGAATAATAGGCTCTCTTGCATAATATATGTCCTTTGGCTTAACAGTTACAAGCATAAAATATTTTTCCCTAGAACCTTTTGATCTCTTTATCCTTTCTTACTCTATGACATTTTCTTCATCTATATGCATAATATCATCAGTAAATGGAATTTTAGCTCCATTTTCAAGCTTGTTCAAGGTATCTATTTTTTTCCATACTTTCCCTTGCTTCAAAACTCTTTTTGATTTCTTGGAGAAATATTCTTCATTTTCCAATTGATTTTGATCAACATTTTCAAAAGTTGACCATTCCATCTTGTTTCATATCCTTTCCATTTCTGAACTACCCTGATGTTTATATTCAGCCATTCTTAGCTCCTTTCTTTTGGCTGAAATTATATGATAAGGATCATAGTGACATGCTTCATTGTATTCAAAATTGAAACAAGATAACAATTAATAAATTATATGTGAAGCTTCTCTATTCTTAAAAGTAAAATGTACCACTGTTATTGGAAATTTGAAAGACATTGCTAAATTCTTTTTTTTAAAATGTATAAAACATGACTATAATATTTGCCTTAAGATATCCAAATCATAAAATCTAGAAGTTAAAAATGAAGGTTTTTGAACCTCTTCTCCATAAACCCTGATCATTGTATAGTCCATATATAAGAACCAATCTTCTAATTTGGACCTTCAACTTAGTTGGATACATTTCTTTAGCTCTGGGCATACTCTTGGAAATTCTTCTTCATGAATCAATACATACACTTTGGATATGAAATTGTTAACAAAATTGAAGAAACCCTCTTATTGGTTTCTAAGAACCAATTATCTGTGAATCACTGAACTTACTCCAAAAGAAATAATTCCTTCTGGTTCCAAAACATGTTGAAACTGATTAGTGAATTTATCTGAAATTAAGTAGATAATATAGGCTTTATATCTAAAGCTTCGAATGTTTTTGAAACTTCTCAATTTTTCATGCATTGCTTCTGTTATAAATTTAGTATAATTGAGCGTTATCGACAATGAAAAAGACCATAGAAAACCTAACAATATTTCAGTGACAACCTGATAATATTTGAAACTCAATATTTGACTAATCATGGAAAAAGTGATATACACTGGTTTAAAAAACCACTCAGATTTTAGAGGGTAGATTAAAGATTGTATAGAAGTCTCAAAATTTATAACACTTTGGAAAAATGTAAATTTTACTTGTGGGGATAATGATCTGTAGGTTTTAATGAGAGTTTCTTCGTTTAATTATACAGTGTTTTCATTCATAATACTGGAATATTGTAACCCCAAATTATTGAGAATTGATTTTGCAGTTAAGGAAATGAGGATATTTGAAGTTTTATTTGAAATTATTGACAATGGAAGAAGTGACTCCAAAAATTTATACACCTTACTAATTTCATCATCCTACTCAAACAACAATTGAGGTATCTACTCTGGATTAGTGCATGAAAAAATTGGGTCATAAATATCTGAGTATTGGTCCCCTAGGTTAATCTAGTCTGGGTCAAATATTTTATTGGTGGAAAGAATTTTATTAAAGGATTCCATTCGTTTGACTACTAAAATTTTGAGACACAATTGGAAACCAACCTTGAAATTTGAATTCTTTTTCACATTGACATTTTAACAATCTTCAATGTTTCCTATAATAAATCCTATTTTTTTTACTAGGTAAAAATAAAATATTATAAATGAAGTGCTTGGTAAAAAGTTAGCAGATACCAAATTGTTGTATCCATTAATTCGATCTAATTACTAGATCAATGGTGAAAATTTAGTGCATAGATGAGACGTTAATTATATTTAACACCGTAAGAGAATCTCAGACTTAATATATTAAGGGAAGTGTGTTCCTTCTCAGTAAGATCATTATTTTAATGGTGTTTTATACTTCGGGCTAGTTCAAAATCCACAACACATATTCATCGTTGATCTCCAACTTCCCACAATCTGAACCATTGAACCATGTAATAGAATATGGTACCTTTTCCTTTGGCACTTTAAACTATCCCACATGTAATAGAGTAAAATACTTATCATTATTTGAACACCCAAGCTCTTGGGTGCTATCTTGATTTGGGTGACTTGTGTTGGTTTCTATTCATGTCTGACATGTGATGCTTGGATGTGTTGGAGTAAAATTTTTCTTATTTGGAGATTAATTCTAGGAACCCAATATTATTTATAAAAATAACTATAACCATGTATATAAACCCAATGTATAACAATATCCTTCTAAAATTTTGACAACAATTCTATTTTTTTTGCAAAAATGTACAAAATATTTAATTGGTGATAATAGGCCCTTAAACCCTTAAGCCCTAATACATCAACCATTAATCCCTAATATCTTCATAAAAAATCCTTAAATACCCTACACCCTATGGGAAACAATAACTATTATCACGTCTAATTCCTAATAATAAATCCATAAAATTTATAATTACTAACCCCATTATGTCCAAGCCTTATCACCCATAAACTGTATAGCACATAACAAATATAATCCCAAGACCCTATAACCCTTAATGCCTACTAATTTAGACCCATCATGTCTATTATCTAATATATCTTGTAACCATAATCACTATATCCCAAAAAACATGAAATTATCACCCTTAACTCTTGAAATGTAGCCATTATCACTAACAAAATCTAAGTCATGACAACCATACTTGTTAACTAGTAACATATATGATCCATAACCTAATCCCATATACAAACATATTGTCTAACTAATATATTCCCTAGATGGGAATGAGGAATTATGGAAATCATACTGCATGATGAAAATTGATGCAAATGTTTATGATCTCAAATATTTTGCATGGATGCCAGGCGTCCCGGAGTCCTGAAACCCTTGCATATCATCAAGGCATGTGCCCAGTCTAACCATGTCAAATTTTGGCGCATACAAGAACAATTTGAAGAAATTCAATGTTGGCCCTCTTCACTTCTCACCATGCAGTTTTGCGGGATGGAATTTTTAAAAACCCTAGTAAAAAATCCATGTTATAAAGTTAATAAAGGAAAAATAATACTGCGGCCAGGGGGACTTATTTCAAGATGAATGTTGGGAAACAAATCCTAGTGTGGGAGTTTATTTAGTTTATTGTGGTTAAGGGAAATTGGCAAAGGAAATGGAAAAGGCTTTGAAAAGGAAAGAGGCATTAATAGGAATTTGTTTATGAAAATAAAGGAAATTAGGAGAAAAGGAAGGTGAAAGGTCACATGTTGCATGTGAGGAGGAAATTGAAGGAAAATAATGGAAAATGAAGAAAATAGAGGCCTCAATGATAAAAGGCTTATGAGGATCAATTCATAGAATTTGGACAGTTTTGGTTGGAACTATCTCTCCATTCTCTCTCCCATACTCTTTCATAGTTAGAGTATTCTTGGAACACTTTAGCATTGGAGGAAGAAAGGAAAAGAAAGGGGAAAAAATGAAAAGGTAAGCAAAGGTCAAGCAAGGAATAATTGGATCAAGTGGATACATCACGATTAATTTTAGGTATCAATTTGCATATGTGATTCTCCTTGCTATATATTTCATGCATGGCACATGCATGTGTGTATTTGGTTCTCTTATTTTCATTTCCATGGTTATTTCCAGGTGTGACAATGGATTTTAGCCTTTCCTTTCCATTTCGAGATAGCCATGGTGTGATGGGGTTCTCTTTTATTGGTGAGTTGGACTGCAATATGGTATAGAAAATGAGGGGGCTGGTATTCAGAAAATCACAAGGCCTAGGAATCCCTTCACCGGTAATGGTGAGATACATGATAAAGCTTAGAGGTGTATGCTCTCATTAGGCCTAGGAATCCCTTGAACGATAATTGTGGGATACATGCTAAATCCTATAGAGTGGAGATGGAAAAATTCCTCACGGTTTAGGTGGAGAAATCTTGAGGCATCCATGCTTGTTTAGGGCCTAGTGATCCCTTGACCGGTATATGGCAAGATTGTGGTAAACCCTGTATTTTATGTTTTTTTTTTTAGGCCTAGGAATCCCTTCATGGGATTGCGATAAAACTTGAGGAATACTTGATTGGTTCTATTGTGATTCCCACATTCATGCGTGGAATATGGTATGAGGGTAATTTTCTAAAAGAAAGATTCGGTTCAACCTAATATATGGTCGGGTGGTACATGGAAGTCCCTTACCTAGTTTCATTTTTCATATGTTAATAAGAGATATTTTCCTCTTGTGTAATATGTGAAAATATGTTCTTATTATGCGGTCAAAATGGTTATTCTATCATTGTTTATATATTGGTTTTATATTGATTATAATTATCGTTTATGACATACTTGAGTTATGGCTCTCATCATATTTTGTTTATTAATTAAATGAATAATGAATGTATGACCTAATAGATGGTAATGCGACTATTATGAGAGGACATCAGTCATTCTTAGAAATTATAAAATAAGTATGAAGCCCCTCATTAGGGGAATTTTGAGTTCTAAAATGGGCCTCCTAAGGAAATTATAAAATGAGAGTGGAAATAATAAAATAAGATTAGATTACATCATAAAATTTTAGAGGGAAAAAGGAAAAACTAAATTTTCAACTCATATTTTTAACTTACCTCCCTATGATTTTACTCAAATTTCGAGTGGGAATACTCGTTGAGTGAATAATTTTATTCCTCTTCAATGTAGTACCCATTTTTCATAATTTGTATGGACCCTTCTACATGAAAAATTAGAAATACATGAAAATCGTGATTTCAATCATGTTTTTTCGTGTATTTCTCATTTTTCATGTAGCAGGGTCCATCGAAAATATGAAACATGGGTACTCCTTGGATGAGGAATTAATTTTTCATCTAACTAATAATCCTTCTCAAAATTTTAGTATAACATTAAGGATATAAGTTGAAAATACAAGTTGGAAAAGTAGTTTTATTATTTTATTATTTTTCAATCTTTTTACCTTTTTACCCCAAAAATGGTGAATGATCCCCGATGGTTGACATCATCATTTTTCATCCTATTGGTTCTTATAAATTTGGTTTTGGGAGTAAATTTTTCATAGGAGGCCCACTTTAGGCCTTAAAATTTCTCTAATGATGCTCAGATGTGTTTATATGACCTGTAGATTACATGTTCACGATGTGTTTAAAAACATTTATGTCATGGCTAGGCCTTTTTAGGTCAGGTCCTTATCAATTATTTGCATTAGAGGCCTCGTGATACTGTTATTTGTCACTCTAGAAGTTTCATGAAGTTTTGGGTAGAGGCCTAAGTCATGTCCCTAAAAAAATATGTCAGAATCTAGGGTCACTGGCATAGAATTTCCTAAAAAAGGATACAGTCATATCGATGCCTTGTTGTGCATGTGACTAGAGGGTTTCAATCACATTGATTTATTTTCATCAGTGGTACTGGGGCTTAAGATCATTCAAACAACAAGTTTTCTCAGGGTTTGATCACTCAGAAAGGTTGGTTGTCTCCTAAAGGTCCTGTAGCATCTGAGGAAGGCTAATTTGGTTTTGATTTGTTGATTCCACTTCCTTAACTATACTTTGAGATTTGAATCATATCAGAGTAACTCTTCATCACTTTTTTACCTGGGTGGACTAGTTAGGTTGGGTAAATGTGGGAGGAGGGTGCTACAGAGTGGTATTACAGCATGGTTCAACCCTTGGACTAGAAGGATGGAATTAAGTTATCTTGCATGCATGTAGGTTGTATATGTGTTTGTTATGTATGCATGATGGTGGTCATTGTGACAATTATGTTGACATGTAGAATTTGATGATGTTGTTGTTGGCATGTTCTTTTCATTAATGTATGTCGGTTTTATATGAATTTATTATGGATGTCAGTTTCTATGTGTTGTTGTGTATGCATTGTTATGGTTATGGTTATGCATGCATAATAGGTTAGATATGCATCATGAGGTCATTATATGTAGTTATGTCATCATGGCGTTGTTGATAAGGTATGACGCTTATATGTTGGCTGAGATAGAGCAGTAGACACATATTATCTACGTGAGGTTGCAATGCTAGACCTCAGGGTAAGAGAAGATCGTCATACACGTTTGTAAATTGGGTATGCATGTATGTTGGTTAATGATTGTTATAAGAATTACGGCTATGTGCATTCTTGTCATTTTATTATTGTTATGGTTACATGTATGATGGATGCTAGTTGTTTAGTGTGGTCATATGCACATTCGTCGGATAGTCATGAATGATAGTAACTTACATTTATATGTATTATGATCATACACGTGATGATTATGGCCACTATATTTAATATCTTCATGTTATATGTGTTATGCAACCATCTCATAAAATACAATAAAAGATAGATCAATGACTTAAAAATTATCCTCTTCCATGGGGAAACCTCCTTTACATTACATAAATGAACAATTCTTGGATGATACAAATGATAATACCTACTTTGTATATATACGAGTCTAAGTGGTCACAAGACTATATAAAAATAATAATGTAAGGGCACACAATATCAGTAGTGGGGTTCTATGGTGTACAACAATAACAATATAGGGGCTACATGTGCACAAAAATAAGAATAAGGGGGATACACTAACAATAAAAACAAGGGGGATACACTAGTATTATAGGGACATAACATTCCCCTCTCCTTCAAAAAAGTGTTGTCCTCAATGTTTGAGTAGTTCTGCATGCTTATGTATAAAATTCTCATCCTCCCATGTGGAATCTTCAACATGTAATTTCTTCCACTTAATCAGATACTCTGAAATTGATCAATTTCGTATTTGTCGGTTTCATGTTTCCATAACTGCTTCAGGCTCAAATATGAATTTTCCATCATCTTAAAGTTTTAAAAACACTACTTGAATTAGAATCTTGTCATCAATCATCTTATTTAATCATGCAACATGGAAAACTATGTGTACTCGAGAAGATGTAGGAAGCTCCAATTTGTATGCCATAGTACCAATCTTTTGCAACACTGTATAAGGACAGTAGTACTTGGGTGATAATTCATTCTCCTTCTTAGCTTGATTGAGGGAGATTTGTTTGTATGGTTGTAGTCATAAAAATAACCAGTCTCCTACCTCTAAAATTATTTCACTGCAATGTTGATCTGACTCTTGTTTCATTCAATTATGTGCTAGAGTAAGGTTATCCTTTAAGAGTTGGAGAAATTGTTGTTGATGCTCGATGTGATCTTCCACTGCTTGAACATTAGTATTTTTTCTTAAATATAATTTGATGGATAATGGATGAAATCCATAAAGTTGCATAAATGAGGTCATTTTTGTATGGAAGGAAGTGCAATACCACCATTCATCTAGAGATAACCACTTCAACCATTGTGTTTTTTTATTAGATACAAATAAATGAAGATATGCTTCCAAACATGTGTTCACTATCACAATTTTCCCATCAGATTTAGGATGTTAATATGAGCTATGAGCTAATTGAATACCAAGACAAGAAAATAATTCTGTCTAAAAAATTCTGGTGAAAATGGGATCTCTGTCACTATAATATTTGGGTTTCCATGAATATTTTGAATTATTTCCATAAATGAAGTAGAAAATGTACTAGCTCTAAAAGGATGAGATAATCCACAAAATTGTGCATATGTCTAATTCTATCAACTACCACCATCATGACACAATTTCATTCAAACTTGGGTAAACCTATGATAAAATCCATTGATACCTCCCAATGCTGACTTGGAATGGCTAAAGGTTGTAAAAAACCCAGGTTCTTAATTGTCTCATATTTATTTTGTTGGAAAACCAAACATTGTGCCATAAACTTCTGAATATCAGATTTAAAACCATCCGAAAAAAATTCCTTCTTGGCCCCATGGTAAGTTTTTTAAAATATTGAGTACCCTCCTAAGGGGGAGGTGTGCAATTCAAAAATATTCTTTTGTTTGAGTTGGGAATTTTTACAAAGGTATAAGTAATACTTGTACCATAATGAATCATTTTTCCAACTAAATGTATCATATGTACTGGGATCTTGTTGAAACTTTTGAATGAGTGTCCACACTTCTTCATAATTATTCCATTCCATTTCTTCTGTTATCCACTCAAGTTGGATAATAGAAAATGCATCTTCTAGAGTCCAAGAAAATGCATCTTTCTTCAGTAACTATGTTATATGTTCCACTATTCTCCCATAGTTCTTAAAACTCTTGTGATAATACCATGTTAGCCCGAGAAATCCTTCAAGATGCTTTATGGTTTTGGGGATTTTCCATTCTGTAGAGTCCCTGAATTGTTTTGTTTTGACACCCTTTTTCATCCATATTTTCCTTCTTTTCCCATCACTATCAACCTGATACAACAACAATCACATGATTTTGACAAGGTAATATACTTATGTGTCCTATTTTTCATACTTTTTAATATGTCGTATTGTTTTGTTAAATATTACATTCAGCTACAAAATTGAGACAATCTCGCAGCTATTTCACATATCTGCAGCTAGTCCTAGCTAGGTCCATTGATAACAGGGTTTTGGTACACCAGCTCAAGAAAGGAGTATATGAGTAGATAGATGATGGTCCCTTCATGGATTTCCTCCTAATTATCCAAGCGAGTTCATCAAAGAGATCACATGGTTACATGTTCAAAAGAGGCAGTGAACACATAACAGCACTCAGAAACAAAGTCCGAGAATGTAACGATTTTGTCGATTTGGTTTCCTAATAGAAAATAGAAAGATAGTGATATTTCTTTAATTTTTTAACTTGTATAAGGATTCTAAAAGAGATGTAGGCTTAGAGCCTGTGTATTGTTGAATGCACTCAATAAAACCATAGAAACTCTGTGTATTTAGGGCACGCCATCTTTTATTTTCCTGAACATTGTTTTTGAATTATTTTATCTTAATTCGAAGTTCCTATTTCATGTATTGATGCATGGTTAGTGCTAAGAAACATACTGCATTGCGGAGGGCCCCAGCAAGCATATCAGGTTATTTTATTCAGTTTTTATTCTAATTCAAATGCATTGCTATTTCGTAGTTCGAATCTGGTTAATGCTTTGCTTTATGCTTCATTTTTAAGTTTGGCTTAAATAGTTGAGTGCTTTGTTTATGCTTATTTCATAGATTCATTTCTTAAATTATTCTTCCATATTTTATATGTTTGAGTTCATTTCCTTTTCATTTACATTCCAAATTAGAATTTACAGTTGATAAAATCTTTGTTTCCATAGCATTTTGTTTTATGTTTTCAGTTAGCTTTCAATTTTCATTTTTTCATAAAACTAGGACTTGTATCATATCTCATGCTTTCATAATTTAGTGCTAGTTCACTATTTTCTGCAGCATAAAATTTCAAAAACAACTTTATAAAAAAACAATAGAAATTAATATAAACATTTCTTTTGAAAGTAGTCATCTCACAATTTTTTTTTGACAACTCAATTCCATTAAAATTAACCATGGCAATAATATCTAACATCGATGATATATTTCTGTAAAAACTCACTGATCCATAGGAATTTAACACTGATCCATAAATTCAAAAATTAACAAAAAATCAAAATTCAATCCCCACTCTAACGACAAATACTTGTAGTACATATAGTGCACTTGCACTTCATCAGTTTACTGGTTCTGGTCGATAATTTACACTTTTAATTTAACATTAAATTGAATAAAAAAAAATTTCTCGTTACCGGGGAAGTGTAAATAGAAGTCTTAGAGATAAAACATGATATGCATAGGGAGAAATATTCTAAATGTAGGTTTATAGAACAAGGAAGAAGTTTTATTCCTATATTCACTCACTCCACTTGAAGCTCTACACCATCCACTCAAACTTGAATTCCATACGTAGGTGGTCCACATAGACTTCCTGAAAATCCTAAGATCTAAAATTCAACCTAATTCACCTACTTCATCTACTGAAGCTTTAATTGAAGAAAAAAATCCCCCATCCCAAACTACAGGAGTAATATTCTTATCTTTAAGAGGATAACAACTTCTAGGACAAGAATTTGAAGTTCTCAATGAAGAAGAACAATAAGAAAATAGTTCAAAATCTCCATTGATAGAGGAACCAGAAGAAGTAGAATATCTTGTTGTAGAACTAGATACTTACATTAGTTCTGAGGAATCCATCATGGTTTAAGAAGGAGAAGGAGAAGAACACAATTTCAATGGTGAACAACCTAGGATTGGAGGAGGAAGAGGAGGAAACTAATGAGGTGGAAGAGGAGGTCGAAGAGGTAGAGGTAGAGGAGATCCAAACCTTTTGGATTCCCTATTCATGATGAGGATAGAACATACAAAATGGAAAATATTTCACCTACTATCCTCCCTAATATTCATGGAATAAGAAGTAAAGATATAGAAATATTTCTTTTTGAATTTCAATTATTATGCAAATCATATGATTATCTACACCATGCTCAAGAAATTAAAATTGTTCCGTGCTACCTTAAAGGATTCAACATTAAAATGGCTTATGATTTTAGGGACGAATTCTATAGGAGCATGAGAAGAAATGAAAGATTCATTATTAGATAAATATAAGAATTATTGTATGCCTCATAGTATGAAAGATGAAGCTTTTAAGATGGCACAAAGGGAAGATGAAAATCTTGAATATTTTGTCAAAATATTTTTTTATAATATTAAAAAGTAAAAAATGAATAATCTGGATGAGGAAATTTTGAAAGCTCTCCTTCTCAAATCCATTAGAGATTAGTGGATTAATATTCTTAATTTAATGGGGAAATGAGACTCTTCTCAGTTACCATTTGGAGAAATTTGTGAACTATGTGGTACATATTTCAAGGGGTAAATCACGAACTGGGAAAATTCCAAGAGATCCTCTCTTACCAAGAATAAATAAATCTACAGATGGGACAGTTAGTAGGGAAGAATTTGGTAATTTGATTGATAATTTCAAAACAGATATTTTATGGAGTCTTAGTGAGAAAATTTACACCCTTATAATACGAAATGAGAAAAAAGATGAAAATGTTGGATTACCTATCTTTTGTCCTAGGTGTAGAAAGGAACATGCTTTGAGATAATGTCCTTTAGAATTAAAAACCATAGAAACCTGTGTAATATGTACATAAATAATGATACTAAATATCTCCCCTTTATACCAGTTCTTAGGGTTGTATATAGTGAAGAAGGAATGCTAAATCAAGTAGACCCTCTTTGCCTTATTGCTAGAAGACCATGGAAAAATCCTCAAAGTCAAAATCAAAATTTTAATCCTCAAAAATTTGCACAATATTCACAAGGTAATTGTTATTCACCGATGCCATAGCAGCCTTGAGCTCAACCAAAACCACAATATTGGAATAAAGGGTGGAAAATTCCTTATGGAAGGTATGCCCAATATCAACAATGTCCACCACCCTATCAAAATTTTCCATCACAATTCTTTCCTCATAATAATCAATTATCTCAAGCTCAAGTTAAAAATACGAATCCACAAATCTCTTTACCATTTTCACAAAAACCAAACCAATTATTCCTTCAATCACTTCCAAATCCAAATAATAAATTTGTTTACAACATGGAAGGACAAAATTCTCAAACTTATACAATAACTCCACTAGATCTAAATAATTTTCAATTGAGATCTGGTAGAGTATTAGAAAATAAGAAACTGTCTATTGTTATTCGAGGAAAAAAGAAAAAATCTGAAAATAATAATAATGAACCTAAAGAAGAAGAAAAATATCTTCCTCAGTAAGAAAGTGATCAAACAGAAAATATTCCCATAATTTTTTATGATACTCCTATTATAGAAAAATCTTTAGTACCTATTACAAGACCACCTTTTCATGAAAGGTTGAAAATTGATAAAGGAGTAGAAAAAAAAATCACATTTCTTGATTATGATATGATGGATGAATTGAAAAATATTTTTATAAGAACTCCTTTATTGCAATCCATAAAAGAAATACAATTTTTTGCAAAAACAATTAATAAATTGAGTACTCAAAGAAAAAGAAAATACATAAATAGAATCCAATTAGTTGGGATAATTTCAAACATCATGATGAGGAAGGAAACAATGCAGAAATATTTAGATCGAGGAAGTCCCATTGTGAAAATTCACAACAATGGAATTGAAATGCCAAACACACTGATTGATCTGAGAGCAGCCATAAACATAATGAGTAAACAAATTACGGATGAATAAAACTTCCTAACCTTCAATACACACCAACCTTATTACAATTAGTAGACAGGCCAATAATTAAACCTGTATGTTAGAAGATATTTTTGTATTCTTAGATTCTGTGAATATCCTGTAGATTTCATGGTTTTAACACCCAAGAATAATTTAGGAGGACATCCATTAATTTTATGAAGACTTGTGTTAGATACAACTGATGCTTGCATTAGTTGTAGATGAGGAGATATGTTTATCTCAGATGGTAATTCAACAAAGAAATTTACATTATATCTGCCTGCAAAAAAAAAAATAGATATAGAAAATGAATAATGTATAGATAATGATAACGATATAAAACCTATTTTCACTATTGCACAAACAAGTGAGGAGCACCAAATTGTAAATTCCATAAAAAATAATGAACCCTCCTTACATCATGACAATAATCAAAATTTTCAAGAACAATGTAATATCAAATATTTATCATACAAAGAAATGTCTTTACATTCTATCAAAATTTTAGAAATTCTTCAATAGAAATATTTCTAGAAAAAACATTGAACATTAATGAAAATCTGGAAGAATTACAAAAAAATCAACCGGTACAGACCTTGCAAAGACGCTCTTCTTCTTGTGCATGGGAGTATATAGATATGAAAGGAATTAATCCCAAAGATTGTATGCACCATATCTATATTGAAGGGAATTCTAGACCAGTTAGACAACCCCAAACTACAGAAAGTACAGAAACTATTGAACGTAAATTTTATCTACCCAATATCAGACAGTCACTGGGTTTCACTCCTAGTAATCGTTCCTAAGAAAAATGGAAAATGGAGGGTATGCATCCATTACAGGGAATTGAATAAAACAACATTAAAGGACCATTTTCCACTTTGTTTCATAGATAAAGTCTTAGACACATTAGCAGGGAAAATGTATGTTTCATTTTTGGATGGTTTTAGTGGGTATAATCAAATTCAAGTAGCACTTGAAGATCAAGATAAAACCACCTTTACCTATCCATGGGGAGCTTATGCTTACCAAGTACTTCCTTTTGGATTGTGAAATGCTCCAAAAACATTCCAAAGAACACTTCTCAAAACTTTCTCTGATCTTATTCATGACTGTGTGGAAGTGTATATGGATTATTTCAAAGTTTATGGTAATTCTTTTGAAGAAGCACTAGATAATTTAGAAAAATTTCTAATAAGCTGAAAACAAGAAAATATTTCATTAGTTCATGAAAAATATTTTATGATGTTTAATGAGGGAATTGTTCTAGGTCACCACATTTCAAGAAATGGGATAAAAGTAGACTCCTCTAAAGTAGAGGTTATTTCCAAACTATCAGTGCCAAATTGTCAACAAGATGTTAGGAGTTTTCTTGGTTTTACTGGGTATTATAGAATATTTATAGAAAAACTCACAAAAATAGTATCTCCACTCTTGAAATTACTTACCAAATATTGAGAATTTAGGTGGGACTCTAATTGTCAAAATGCCTTTGAAAATTTGAAAAAGAAAGTCTCTGAAGCACATTTTTAAAAGGACCTAATTGTAAATTCCCTTTCTACATATCTATTGATGCTTCAGATAAAACCTTAGGGGCCATGTTGGTACATTGAGATATTACTCCTTGTTCCATTTACTATACCAGTAAAAAATTAACTCCATCAAAGCTAAATTATACTGTAACTGAAAAAGAGTTTTTAGCTGTAGTGCATGCCATTAATAACTTGAGATATTACATCATTGGCTATGAAAATTTCATTCACACAGACCATTCTACCATAAAATATTTAATGAACAAACGAATCACTAATGGAAAAATAACCAAATGGATACTACTATTGCAAGAGTTTAACATCACCATTCTAGATTGACGGTGAAAACAAAATACAATTTCTGACTTTTTATCCAGGATTAAAAATCATAATAATGATATGCCTATAGAGGATAGATTTCCAGATGAATATCTTACTGCAGTATCTACTAAATCACTTTGGTATGCAGATATTGCTAATTATTTGGCTACAAGAAAATTTCCATCTCATTTGTTTCCCAGAGAAAAGGCAAAAATAATCCAAACAAGTGCTTCTTACTCATGTATCAATGAAGAATTATGCAAAGCAGGATCAAATCTCATCATCAGAAGGTGGGTATGAGAAGATGAGATACCATCGATACTTAAAGATTACCATAATGAACCATGTGGAGGCCATTTTTCTCACAAAATAATTGCTTATAAAATCCTTCTCTTAGGATATTATTGACCTTCCCTTTTCAGGGATTCCAAAGAATGTGTTAAGAGATGTGATAGATTACAAAGGATGGGGAAACATGTTCTTTCAAGTGAAATTCCACTGCAACCTCATGTACTCATTGAACCTTTTGAGAAACGAGTCTTGGATTTTTTTGTTCCAATTAATCGACCTTATAAACAAAACATGCATATTCTGCTATATACTGATTATGTTAATAAATGGGTAGAAGCTAAATTCGTTTCTTTTTCTACTGAGAATGTTGTACTTTCATTTATTTTTTAGGATATCTTCAATTTTTTTGGTGTCCCGAGGGAAATTTTAACAGATCAAGGAACAAAATTCACATCCAGAGTAGTACAGATGCTGGTGGAAGAATATAAAATCAAGCACCGGAAGTCCACTCCATAGCATCCCCAAGAAAATGGGCAAGTTGAATCTACAAACAAGGTGATTGAAGCCATTCTCACAAAGACTATACACTTTCACATAAGGGACTGGGCAAAAAATATTCCATAAGATTTATGGGCCTATAGAACTACATGGAAAAGCACTACAGGACATACTCCCTATGAACTTTTTTATGGAAATAAAGTCTTATTTCCAATAGAGTTCTAGATCTAGACCTATAAAATAACAGTCAAGTTGGGAATTTACTTATCAGAACCACAAAAGAAAAGGATGGGACAAATTAATGATCTTGATGAGATAATACAAGATTTTATCCAGAAGACTAGCTTGGCTCACCAAAAAAGAGCTAGATCACATGAAAAATACATCAAGGAAAGGAAATTTCATCCAGGAGACTGGGCACTACTCTTCGACTCAAAATTCAAGAATTTTCAATGGATGTTACAAAATCATTGGCTTGAACCTTATGAGATTGAATAAGTTTTTGACAATGGAGCAGTGAGAAGCAAGACTATTGATGAAGAGAAAATTTCTCTATTAGTAAATGGACACCGACTCAGGATCTATGAGAATCCAATGACAAGAGAGGAATTGGTCAAGATTTTCCAAAAAATCTCTCATTTAAAGTTGGTTGAGAAGAATTACTTTTCTCAACCTTAAATCTTTATTTTCTTTCTATTAAAAAAAAATAATAAATACAACTAAAAAATAATAAATAAATGAATAAATAAGTAACAAAATTTGTATAAACATGAAAACCATCATACTTTTGGAATGTTTTATACAGAAAAATCAAGGTGAAAACCAAAATTATTTTGGAACCTTAAATTTTCTCTTACGCATTTTTTCTTAAAAAATTCCATTCTTCTAAGCATCCTTTTCTTAACAGAATAAGTAAGCTAAAGAATTGATGATGTTCTGCAGCTTTGACAAATTTCTACAACTTTGACAGTTTCTACAACCAATTGATAGGAACATTTGATGATCAAATAAAGGAAGAAGTGATTGACTCCTTATGATACAGAGCACCTGCAAGATGAAAACCAAACGTTAGCAAGCAAATAAATCAAAGTTATGTAATAATTTAATTTAAAAATAGGGGTCAACATATTCAATATATGAACTATATGGAAAAAAAATTACCAAACAAATCGAAATCATTATTGTGAAAGGTGATAGTTTCATGACAAATCCCTCATAATTCGCCATTTTCGTTTGACCATCATAACAAAATTCAAAGTTCTAATTCATTTATTTGATCACCGCCTCAATCAAAATTATTTATGACTAATGACTAATTCACTCACTTATACCATCATCTCATACCTTCACGCCCTCTCATTTTTCCATCATCATTTGTCGTAATGATCTGAAGAAAACCCTACGAAGTTCAATTCCCTGTCAAACAAAACAATTTCTTGAAACAAAACATCTTCCAACCATGTGTGTGATTGTCTGAACAGAGCCAACAGGGAAGAAAATCTTGGAAGGATATCCACAAGTAGGAGAATTATTATAGAAAGCACAGTGGTTGTAATTCATGGAAATATTTGACGGTTTCCACAAGGAAGTCACCAAAAATTTTGCAAGGTTTATCGATTGCATAGAAGTGGAAATAAGAGACATCAAATACATAATGATAGAGCCTCTGAATGCAAAAGTCACCTGATTACCTCGTATAGGAGAAAATTGGTTCAAGACCACATGAATCAAAGGAGATGACTAGAGGGTTTTCTTGAAGAAACCAAGCATGTATATTACTATATTCATGAAAAGCATCCCCAACTCTACCCTCAAAAGTAGGTAGAGGAATTTTCTCTAAATCATCCAAAAATGTGTTACCTTTTAAGGTCGATTCATATGTGTGTTTTTCTATTATATAATACTATTTATTGAATTTTCTTGAGGAAAATGAAATGAACCTTCCATATTTCTTGTTAAATAGTCTTAAAAATATCTCAAGGAATGTTCAAAAGAGAATTCAGTTCAGAGAAAACACAATGTATCCCCATGGGCTACTTAAAATACTTGTTGAATTCCATCTTCAAAGTATAGGGGTACATGGGAAACCTTTCTAGTGAGAAATAATTTTGAAGAGGAGACAAATGAGTAGACAAATAGTAGCAAAACTCAGATGAAAAGGAAGGTTGAGACATCATTGGAACAAGAGCCACAATAGCAGCAAGCTGTTGGGCAGTGAAAGAGGTATGCAATTATTGTACATTTACTCATTCTTTACCATAAATATAGTCTTTTTTGCCTTGGAAAGGTAATTCATCATAGGAATTATAATAGAATTGGAAAATTTTATGTTTAATATAAAAAGGTGACTAAAAGCTACTTTTTGATTGACAAACAGGAATTCGAAGAGGTGAATAGTTGTACCAAAGGCGTGGTTGAGACAATTTAACTGCTTCTCCATCAACATTGAATCATATCTAGCCAAAGGCAAGGAGATCTGAATGAATAGCCCAGAAAAGGCAAGAAGCAGCTCGGCCACAATCAGCACAAACAACATGATGACTAAACACAGAGGAGCAAATCCCTCAGGATATTTCGATCCTGAGGGATCACTGTTTAAACTTATCTTGTTCCTTGATTGGTCCGTCGAAGAATTGATATATAGAACCATGTCCTTTAGTGACGGGGGAAACGGATCGTTATTTTTATTGAGAATTGGTCGAAAGACTTTACATTTTCCCTGTTATATTAACTCTCTGTTTAAGAGAAAACCTTTCTGTAAGATTTTATGTTGGTTTAATACAAAGCATGTGCTTTATTTACCTTCTGCAATTCTGAATTAACCCAACAGTATTTCACTGGCGCTAAGGGCCTGGCTCTGGTGGAATTACTTCGCTCTTTGTATTCTAATATTTATTTACTGTTGTGTGGAGTGCGTTTAATGTTTGAATTGGTTTATTGTTGATCGGATCAAATATAGAGTCACTGTTGTTTCGTTTCTTTAAAATAAGCATAATTCGTTGTTCTATTACTTCGTTGTTATCATAAAAAGCTTTACCGACTCGTATCTGATTTTAATTGTTGTTCCTTTAATTTATAATCTATTATAATTGATGATTGCGCGGTGAGAAGCTGTCAACAGAGTTGAAGCATAGAAATTTAGTGCTTTGAGTGTGTTAGAATTGTAATTGTTGTTCAATTTCCATTGCTGTTCCATTTCTGTTCGTTGTAGTTACACGCTGCTGTTCCTTTTCAGATTGCATTTTGTTTAAGTTTCTTTCATTGAATTTTCTTTCGGTTTGATTGTTTTAAGATCTCCAGCTGTAGAGGATAGAGGCTTTAGCTTCCAAATTCCCAGATTGGTCATCTTGCATTGATTTCTAAGGGAAAGAGTTACTGTTGCTGCATCCCTGATCGATGTTCTGCAAAGATTGAAGTAGTTTAATCTTTCCATTCATGTCACTGTAATTAGTTCTCTTTTCAAGCATTGGTTACTTTTGTTCTTGTTATTTTATACTACATCTTCATAGCATTGCTCTTAGAAAATTTCAAGCCTCAGACATAGTACACTCTTGGAATAAAAAGACGCTCCCAGGTTGATAATCAATGTGAGGTAATTAGGTGTTGAAAACATACCTTTTTATGACTCGACATTTTGGCACCGTTGCCAGGGAGAGTGTATGCCATTTTAAAGGAGTAATGCACAGCTGATTTTCTTCTGCTTACGAATAATTGGGTATTAAAGACGGAAGGTAAGAACTTGCGCACTGGGCAAGAAACACACTTGCTCGCAGCCGAATTTATAGCAGAAGTAGGTAAGATTATTTCTTTAGGTAGGAATGAAGGTTTTGTTCTTTGAATGAATAAATCAACTAAGCGAAACAAAATTCCTCCTAAAATTGAAAAACCTAAGGGACCGGTGACCCTTGGGCGCACAACCTTTATTGACGAAATCCTTAAAAGAACTGAATCTCAGCCATCAGTAGGATTTAAAAGAACTAATTCTAGACAGCCTACTAGTTCCCTTCAGGCTACAGAATCACCTTCTGAAGCCTTCACTAATATACACAGTCAAACAGAGGGAATTGAGCAAGATTCCCAGGAAATTGAGAATCCTTGCACAGGTTTCCTTCACGAAGGGAACGCTAGTAATCTCCAAGAAGGAGAAGGGGAAACGGGAGAAATCGCAGACTTAAAGTCTCCTATTGAAACTGCCCAAAAAATAAGTAGCCCAGATAAGGGAAGTGTTGTTCAACTTATTCAGAACCAAGGTCCTGAATCACCTCAAACAGTAGGAAGACAGGAAAAACTTATTATCCCAGATAAAGGGAGTGTTGTCAAAACTGTTCCTGCCCCTACTCGTCAACCTAGAAATTCCTTGGAAATCCCATAAGGGTATTGGCATATCTTCGATCAAATGTCCCAGAACCAAAACCAGAATCAGCAGCAGACCTCTACACTGCAATATCCTATAGTAGATACTGCAGTTAATGCACCCATGAAAGCTATTCCTCTTCAACATATTCCTACATTTCATGGCTTAACATCAGAGGACCCAGATGCGTTTTTATTTGAGTTTGATGTGCTGTGCAGAGGATATGATTACACCATCGATGCCAAAAAACTAAAAGTATTCCCTTCTACATTAAAAGGGGCAGCCCTATGATGGTTTATGGGATTAGGTGGGGGTGTCATAACTGATTGGGATCATATGAAAGCTGCATTTTTAAAGAAATACAAAGATTATTGTAGGTCTCAGGAGTTCAAATATGAGATATTCCAAATGACAGCAAAACCAAATGAGACCTTGGAAGAGTATGTGGAACGGTTTCAATATAATCTTTAGAGATCCCCTTATGCATCTCTACCCTTACCTGATAATGTTTTGAAAACTACATTAATTAGGGGAATGAAATATCAATGGGTAGAAACATTGAAAATTATGGGAAAAGGTGATATATATCAGGAAAATTATCCTAACATTATTGATTTGTGTATCAGGTGTTCGAGGGGAAATACGAGGTTGAAATCAACAGAACGTGATACGATCACAAGGGAAAATAAGACCTCTAATGAAGGTGTGACTTGTGCAGAGATTGGAAATCTGCTGGAAGAATTTAAGATAGACATACTTGGGACTCTAACAACACAGTTCAATATTATGCAAGCCAAACAGAAACAGGCAGAAGCAGAGCAGAATTTGGCAATATTCTATCCCAGATGTAGAAAGAAGCACAGCCACAAAGAATGCCCGTTGGATGTGATTAAATTCTATTCCATTTGCACGAAGGATCACGCTACAGAAGGATGTCCTTCGCTTCCTGGCCTAAAATCAGTCTATAAGGAGGCAGAAGAAGAATCGGAAGTGGTATATCTGCTTCATCAGCGCCGACAATGGTAGCCACGACCATCAGGTATGCCAAATGATCCATTTTCTTTTCAACCTCCTCAATATAACGCTCAACAATATAGTAGGATGTGGCAGAATCCACCATCTTTCCATAATTGGTCACAACAGCCATTTCCTCCCACATCTTGGCCAAATCAAAGAACTCAAAATAATTGGCCTAGCTTTCGTTTCTATCCACCTTTCTGGCCTACACAATGGTCCCCTTCTACTTCTCAGAATCAGGCCTGACAGTCAAACTGGAAAAAACCTACAAATCAGCTAGTTGGATCAATTCCTCTCTCTCAACCTACACTGCCAGCTCCTTATACAAACCCCCAGACCAATTTAAGACCACAAATCCCAACCCAACCCAACTTAAACCCAAACAATAGGCCGGTTCATTCTGTTCAAATCATGGAACCCCCAGAAGTAGAAACTGAGCTGAGGGAGTGTAATGATCTTCAATTGAGGTCTGGGTGAATAGTTGGAACAGAGAGAAACAATGATGTCCACATTGAATATCCGTTACCTACATAACAAACAATACAAGGCGAGAAGGAAGTCCAACAATAGAACCAACAACAAAATCAACAAGTAACAAGTTCCTCTCCACCATTCCTAGAACGATTGATTATACCTCGTCCATTAGAACAACCTAATTTTGATTTTCTGGGAGAATTAAAAAAATTGTGCATAAAAATCCCTCTCCTCCAAGCTATTCAAGATATTCCTATATATGCAAAAACTATTAAGGAATTATGCATAAAGAAGCCAAAGAGGAGAACAACAACAAATCCTACTGTCCAAATAGTCGGTACCTTATCTGACTTATTATCAGGAATAGAGACACCCATCAAATATGAAGACCCAGGAAATCCTATAGTGACAGTACAGATCAATGGCCAATCATTTCCAAATGCCTTAGTTGATTTGGGGGCAGCAATCAACATTTTAACCACCACCACCTGTCAAAAACTTGGCATTACATCATTGGAACCAACAACAACCTTGTTGGAATTGGCTGACCGATCAATAGTCAAACCAGAAGGTATACTACAAGATGTAATGGTATCTGTAGATTCCTGGGAATACCCTGTTGATTTCCTAGTTATCAATCCAAAGAATTGACTAGATGGACATCCGTTAATTCTAGGTAGACCTTGGTTGGCAACTTTTGATGCCTATATTGGATGCCGACAAGGCAACATGACAATTAAAAGGGGAAATTATGTTAAGAATTTAGCCCTATATCCCCCAGCCCAGCCAAGTCTATCAATAATCACAACAAGAAAACCACCTGCATCATACCTTATGGAAAATATGATATCGCCTCTAACCATAGAAAATTATCTTGATTTTAAAGATCAAATAGAGGATGATATCATTAATAATTTTATTAATAAGTCACAAACTAGATCTCATTTGCAATGTCACATGATCAAAGCAGAATTCGATAATAAAGAAGAATAAGATCCTTTCAAAGATATTCCTGATCAAAAAATACCTACTACTTCCATGAGAAATAGCAAGGTTGTAGAATTTGAACCAGGAAAAACTCTAAATGTTAATAAAAATCTCACTGCTGAACAAGAAGAGAAATTGGTCCAATTATTACGAAAATACAAAACAACTTTTGCATGGGATTACCTCGACATGAAAGGAATTGATCCTCAATTGTGTACTCACCACATTTAGATTGAAAAATATGCAAGACCCATTCGCCAACCTCAAAGGAGACTAAATCCTCACCTTAAAGATATTGTGAAAGAAGAATTACAAAAACTATTGGATGTTAATTTCATCTACCCAATATCCGATAGCAAGTGGGTCTCTCCACTAGTAGTTGTACCAAAAAAGAATGGGAAGTGGAGGATATGTGTAGATTACCGTGAACTTAATAAAGCAACACAGAAAGACCACTTTCCCCTTCCTTTCATTGACCAGGTATTAGACACATTGGCAGGAAAGAAATTCTTTTCTTTCCTTGATGGCTTCAGTGGGTACAATCAAATCCAGATTGCCCCTGAAGATCAGGACAAAACTACTTTTACCTGTCCATGGGGGACATTTTCCTACCGAGTCCTACCTTTTGGCCTATGCAATGCCCCTGCTACATTCCAAAGGGAAATTCTGAGCATTTTTGCAGACCTAATAAATGAAGGCCTCGAAGTATATATGGATGATTTCACACCCTATGGAGATGACTTTGAGCCTGCATTAGAAAACCTAGAAAAATTATTGCAAATATGCATCGACACTAGGCTTTGCTTAAGCAACGAAAAGTGTCTCATGATGATGACCGAAGAAGTTATCTTAGGGCATTATATTTCGGCAGCCAGAATTCAAGTAGACCTGGCTAAAATTTAAATACTCTTGTTAATTCCTACGCCTCTTACACAAACAGAGGTACGTAGCTTTCTTGGATTTTCTAGTTACTATAGAAGATTTATAGAACATTATTCTCGAATAGCTGCACCTTTATATGCACTGACTGGAAATGTTGATTTCACTTGGATAGATAAATGTGATAATGCCTTTAATGATCTGAAGAAGCTCGTTTCAACAGCCCCAGTGCTGAGGGGCCCAAATTGGAATTTGCTATTCCAAATCTCATCTGATGCTTCAGACATAGCAATTGGAGCAGTACTTGGGCAGGAGGAAGAAAAGAAGCCATATGCAATTTACTACATTAGCAAAAATCTATCCCCTGCTAAATTAAATTATACTGTGACTGAGAAAGAATTTTTAGCTATAGTTCATGCTATAAACAAATTTAGACATTACATAACTAGGTATCCTATAGTACTATAGACTGATCACTCTGCCATTAAATTCTTAGCAAATAAACCTGTTACAAACGGAAGAGTGACAAGGTGGTTAATTTTACTGCAGGAATTCGACATCACAATCAGAGTTCGACCTAGGAAAGAGAACCCTGTAGCTGACTTTCTGTCAAGAATGCCAAAGCCAATAGATATAGAAGCAGTTGAAGATCAATTTCCAGATGAGCATCTCTTCGCTGTTACTATTAGAACACCGTGGTATGCTGATATAGCAAACTATTTGGAAATAGGTAAATTACCTAAACATCTGTCTCTTAATGAACGTAAGAAAATAATACATCGCAGTACCCCCTTCTCCTGGATTGGAGGCTACCTATTTCATACAGGTGAAGATATGAAAATAAGGAGATGCGTTAGGGAGGATGAGGTATTTTACATCTTGAAAGCATGCCATGATGGACAGTGTGGCGGACATTTTGCAGATCATAGAACTGCCCACAAAGTTTTATGAATGGGCTACTATTGGCCTACTATCTTTAAAGATGCTAAAAAATTCGTATAGGCCTGTGATAGCTACCAGAGGGCAGGTTGACCTGGGCAGTCTGATGAAATGCCTCTGAACCCCCAACTAGTGATTGAACCGTTTGAACGTTGGGCCCTTGACTTTGTTGGTCGTATTAACCCCCCACCAAACCAAAAAACGTACATCCTAGTTGTAACTCAATATGTCACCAAATGGGTTGAGGCAGAAGCTCTTTCAAAAGCTACAGAAGACTCTGTAATACAATTCCTTTTCCAAATTTTTGTGCGCTATGGCCTCCCAAGCCATATAATCATAGATGGAGGACCACAGTTTGTAGGTAACAAATTAGCTGAAACATTGCAAAACTACGACGTTCAGCACAAGATTAGGACTCCATATTACCCACAGGCCAATGGCCAAGTCAAGAGCACGAACAAAGTAATTGAATCTATATTAACAAAAACAGTTGCCTCTCATAGATGAGATTGGGCCTACAGATTGCCAGAAGCATTGTGGGCATATCGAACAACGTGGATACCTACCACATGATATTCACCATACCAATTGGTATTTGGCAAGGAACCCATCTTCCCTATAGAATTCGAGGTTCAAACACTAAGAACAGCTCAAAAGGTGGGTCTAGATTTGAATGAAGCCCAGGCTAAAAGACTACAACAAATCAATGAGCTGGATGAAATCAGACTCTCTACTCTTCATCACACAACATTAATTCAGCAATAGAGAGCCAAATGGCATGACACCCATATCAAAGGAAAGATATTCCATGAAGGAGACTGGGCACTCCTATATGATTCCAGGTTCCAGGATTTCCCAGGAAAACTCTAGACACGATGGCTCGGACCCTATGAAATACAGAAGGTGCACAATAATGGAATTGTTACATTAGTTACCATTGACAGATCTGGACATTCCTTTAAGGTAAACGGTCATCGAGTACGATTGTATCATAAACCGCTCATCTGGGAATCCTTCTACCAACAGTTTCAAGGAGATTCTACAATAGAGATTCTTGCTGAAGGGGAGAAATCCTCCTCGGCACCAGTTTGATAAATCACTTCTTTTTTAAGTTTTTGCACATAAAGCATTTTTTCGTTTTTTCGCTTGTTGTTTTGTGGAATTTGTTTTCAGACATTTGGTTTATATTACTTCCCTACTTTTTATCGTTTGTGTCGTAAAATCTGATTTCTTTGAAAGAGGAAAAAAAGTATGTTTATTTCATTTGTTTAGTTGTTCCTTTCCAAAGGAACAACACTCTGTTGTTCCTTTTGAAAGGAACAGTAGTTCTGCAGAGTATTTTATTTCTGTTCCTTTCGAAAGGAACAACAGTTTCACAGATTTTTTTTGTTGTTCCTTTCCAAAGGAACAGCACCTTCACAGAGTATTTTCTTGCTGTTCCTTTTGAAAGGAACAGCAGTCCACAGAGTATTTTATTGTTGTTCCTTTCGAAAGGAACAACAGTTTCACAGATTTTTTTTGTTGTTCCTTTCCAAAGGAACAACACCTTCACAAAGTATTTTCTTGCTGTTCCTTTTGAAAGGAACAACAATTTCACAGATTGGTTTTGCTATTCCTTTTAAAAGGAACAACACTTTTTTTGTGGATTTTTTTCTGGTTTAAGCCAACATTTTGAATTTTTGACTCCTTTTCTAAAGGAAAATATATCATTTATATACAATCATACAAATTAAAGCCTACTGTAATCAACAAATCAAGAGAAATCGTCATCTTTTCACGAAAATTGTCTAGTAATTATAAGAAATAAAGAAAAAGGGGCATGATCAATAACATAACTTTGCTATCTTATTACCATTGAATTAATCTGATTGACTATCTTTATCATGATTGGTTCTTTCCCACATACTATAATTTTCTTTGATGTTTATCTATGGAATAAGAATAAGGGTATATTCCTTTCTATTGAGATGTTCAAACTTCTTCCACCATCCCTACTCTTAAGGAGTGTTGAGCCATCCCTTATGTTTAACTGAGGAAAAATGTTGTTTCTAAACGAAAGAAAAAAATATTTTTCATTAATAATGATTTTGCAGATGGAGGATAGGGGGTCTCACCAAGAGCCAACCTACCATGATCATAGGGAAGACAGTGAAGTGGCATTCCCATTATGGCCACTAAACCAGGGAAATGGTCCAACAGACAAATTGAAAAATCAAGAAGTCCTTGGAATAGGAGGTCTCATCACGAGCCAGCCTGCCCACCTTTCACTTCTTCCCAATGAACGGCATTGTGGTTTATCTGGTCACCAAGCCAACACAATGGCCTCCGTCATGATATTCAATAAAAATAACTTCCTCAGCATACATAAAGGACAATGGTTCCATGGGTAAGAAAGAAACTCTGTCAAGGTTATGGACACTTGTGGGTAGCAGAGCTCTACTGATGGTATTGGAGTCACACTTATACACATCAATAGTTATATTTAACCCTTTTTCCTATATCTTTATTTAATGTCAAAATAAAATATGAACCCTTTACCTTTACCTCCGAACCTATTACACATGAAAATCATTATAAGTCGATCAAATTAATCCAAAATGGTAAATAATGTAATTATACTTATGGTTATCATATGCTGTCCCTTTTCCTTGTATTTGAATCATTACAAAACGATTTTCTATTTATTAACGATTTATTACATGCATTGATTTCAATATTTGCTGCAATTTGATTGAACGTATTATAATTATGGCCGCTTTTTACTGCTGTACTATTGTTGTGCCACACATTTTATTCTCAATTGACAGTCGAGGACGACCTTTCATTCATTTAGGGGGCGCGGATGTCTGCATGCAAATAAAACTCCAAGATTTCCTCAAACCAAACCCTTGTATTTTAGAAAATAAAAAATTTTCGACGAACTGTGCTATGCTGTTCCATTGTGATTACTGTGTGTTGAGAAACTAACAGAGCAAAAATATGGGAGGACGGCCAATTCGCAGTGAACCTCAAGTGCTGATTATCTCTGATGCTGCACGAGAAATTTTGGAAATACTGGTATGGACTATATATTTCATGAGAATGCAGCAACCCCATAAAGTAGTGGCCACCGAATTCTTACTGAACCTAAAGAAGGGATCCTCCATGGTCAGAGGGAGGCAGATAGTTGTATCCGACGAAATAATTGCAGAAGTGTCTGGAATTCTTGCACAAGGAACTATCTAGACTCAGAAGAAGATTAGGATTCAGGAAGCTATAAATTTTTTTCAAGATGACGAATAGACGTTAGTCATCAAAGGTAGAGGAGTCCAGCCAGCGTCACTAGGAGAGCCATGGACAGAGTTAGCCAAAATTGTGCAGGCTTACATAACGTGTGATGGGAGGAAGGATGTGGTAAGACCTCGCCACCTTAAGCTACTAGCCGTATTAAAATAGAAATGCACCATTAATTTTCCTGCATTTTTAAATTCTTTGTTGAATGATATTGCTCGTAGTATAAGAAAAGCCCAACATGTAGATATGGTGGTCAGCCACCATTGTTTAATTCGTTTAATAGTGAGTCAGAGCCTTGCCCAGCAACAGACCAGCTGGGAAGAATTAATATTTTCTATTGATGGAGGGTTGGCTCTACCAGCTCTAAAACGGAAAAGGATGGTCGGCTCAATTGTTGAGCCTTCTACTCATAAACAGTTCCACCGGTTGAAATGAATTAGAAGGATGGTGGAAGAACTTCCGGGCAGCAGCCAGCGCGTGGAATTGCAGAGCTCAGAGGAGGAACAACCTCCACAATTGGAGGGAGTAATCCCTCGCACTGACGAGGAAGAGCAATTAGAGGAAGTAAGCCCTCAAAATGATGAGGATGAACAATTGGAAGGAGAAATTTGCTACTCAGACAAAGAAGAAATAAGCCGCCAATCCAGTAGTGAAAACAAACCGAGTGCGGAGGAAGAAGGAATCGAAGGAAATTCTGAAGAAGAAGAAGTTGAGGGAGAAATTTGATATTCAGATGAAGATGAAGGAAGTTATCACACCGGTGCAGAAGACGAGGACAATCATAGTAGCAATAAGGATTAAACAGAGCTGCTCGAGAATGTTATCGTAAGTCCTTTACAGGAAGATCAATTGGCCCAGATTTTGGCCAATATGAGTGATTATGCACGGCCGCATAGCCCCTTGGACCTCAATATAGATATTAATCAACTTCCGGAATACTCTGCTATTGACAAAGAAACAGCTGGAGAAAAACTGAATGAAACAACAAACCCTAGCGAAGCTAGGGTTGCTTCTCTAGAGGGATGTGAGCAGGAGAACGAAAACACTGAAGTTGAAAACCCCCAGGGGATTGCAGAGTTAACTGAGAATATGATTCCAAGAGAATTGAGCCAAGGGCACATAAATGTAGAAGAGGAGCCCTGAGGAGAAGAGTAAGAAGAAAATTTTGTTGAAGACATGGCTGATATGGACCAAAATTCTGTTGAACAAACGAGTGCATATGGAGGAATGACTGTTCCATTAAGAAAAAAAAGAAAACAACTGAGATTGAGAAGCTTCGAAAGGAGCGAATAAAGCTTCATAAATTAGTTGAACAGCTCAGGCAGACCATTAGGGTTCTGAAGATGAAATGCATGCCCAAGCAAGCCCGTAAGAGAAGGAGCATTGCTAGCAAAAGAAGCTCGAAAAAGAGAAGATTAATCGCTGGTAGGAACCCCCAAGCTACAAAAGAAACCATACCTGAGCCTAATTATGAGGATGTGGAGCAACAAACAGTTGTTCCAGAGGAACCAGTTTTGAGTGACAATAGGCAATCTAGCAGTCAGCACACTTTCAGTGAGCCAACACTGCTCATACTTCAGGAAGAATTAACACAGGCCTGATTAGAAAGGCAGAGATTGGAGGAAGATACTGTTCCAAGAACAAGATATCAGGAATTGCAGCAACAAATGAAAATTATTCATGAAGCAGAAGTTGAAGCTCATGAAAAACGACGGAAAGCAGAGGTAAAGGCTGATAAGGTAATGAACCAACTAAAATTATCCTACACTCAAATGGACACTCTCTGCTCCTTGTATACTGATGTCTTAGCCTGTAGATGCCTAGCCAAAAACTATGCTCTCTTTTTATTAGAAAGATATTTAAAATTAAAGATCAAGGTAGTTAGGGCAGAGAAATCCATAGAGCTAAAAACAATAGATGATTTGATATCATGCTGCAAACTTTATGGGATCAAAGTACAACGCTTATTATATGAGTTTTATTTGCATAATCTAATACTTGAAAATGACTGTGAATCAAACCCTAGCCCTTTTATTGGAGATGTTCAGTTTAAAGCTTATAACGCTTTTCAAAGACAGAAAAATGTATTAGATCTATGGGTCAGAAGTGAACCTCAGAATCCACTTCAATTTTGGGCTATACAGAAACTCTTGATGATAAGGGAAGGCATTACCCGAACTCTAGGGCCTGTCCATAAATCAGTCATTCTGAAGGGAACAGATTATTTTTCATCCATTAGAAACCAATCCTACATAGCAGCCAAAGTCCGGTGGAGAACCTCGAATCAGAATGTGAAAAATAGGGAACCATTTAATTATAGAAACTTTGGGCTAGCTACAGACCATCTCATTGCCTATAGTCATCTTGTTTTAAAAGAAGGACCATATTGGTTAGGATGTACATTTCGCAGCCCTATTGTATGGTACCCTGCTTCGGATTACAAAGATATTTATGAACTTCCTGAAGGACAGATATAACATACTTTTGAGGAATTAGCTGCACACCATGGTTTTAGGCCAGTGGATGACAAACCTTATTCGGCTTATTCTTTGATTGCTCTCCATGTGAACTATAGCTTTCATGAGGGCATGAAAATGATTAAGTAGGGGGGTATGTTGGGCAGTGAAAGAGGTATGAAATTATTGTACATTTACTCATTCTTTACCATAAATATACTCCTGTTTGCCTTGGAAAGGTAATTTATCATAGGAATTATAATAGAATTGGAAAGGTTTATGTTTAATACAAAAAGGTGACTAAAAGCTACTTTTTGATTGACAAACAAGAATTCGGAGAGGTGAACAGTTGTACCAAAGGCGTGGTTGAGAAAAATTTAACTGCTACTCCATCATCATTGAATCATATCCAGCCAAAGGCAAGGAGATCTGAACGAATAGCCCATAAAAGGCAGGAAGCATCTCGGCCACAATCAGCACAAAAAACACGATGACTAAACAAAGAGGAGCGAAAGGATCACTGTTTAAACTTATCTTGTTCCTTGATTGGTCTGTCGAAGAATTGATATATAGAACCACGTCCTTTAGTGACGGGGGAGACAGATCGTTATTGTTATTGAGAATTGGTCAAAAGAATTTACATTTTCCCTGTTATATTAACTCTCTGTTTAAGAGAAAACCTTTCTGTAAGATTTTATGTTGGTTTAATACAAATCAAGTGTTTTATTTACCTTCTGCAATTCTGAATTAACCCAGCAATATTTCATTGGCTCTAAGGACCCGGATCTGATGGAATTACTTTTCTCTTTGTATTATAATCTTTATTTACTCTCGTGTGGAGTGCGTTTAATGTTTGAATTGGTTTATTGTTGATTGAATCAAATACAGAGTCACTGCTGTTTCGTTTCTTTACAATAAGCATAATTCTTTGTTCTATTACTTCGTTGTTGTCATAAAAATATTTACCGACTCGTATCTGATTTGAATTGTTGTTCCTTTAATTTATAATCTGTTATAATTGATGATTGCACGGTGAGAAGCTGTCGACAGAGTTGAAGCATAGAAATTTAGTGCTTTGAGTGTGTTAGAATTGTAATTGTTGTTCAATTTCCATTGTTGTTCCATTTCTGTTCATTGTAGTTACACACTGCTGTTCCTTTTCAGATTGCATTTTGTTTAAGTTTCTTTCATTGAATTTTCTTTCGGTTTGATTGTTTTAAGATCTCCAACTGTAGAGGATATAGGCTTTAGCTTCCAAATTCCCAGATTGGTCATCTTGCATCGATTTCTAAGGGAAAGAGTTACTGCTACTGCATCCCTGATCAATGTTTTGCAAAGATTGAAGTAGTTTAATCTTTCCATTCATGTCACTGTAATTAGGTCTCTTTTCAAGCATTGGTTACTTTTGTTCTTGTTATTTTATACTACATCTTCATAGCATTGCTCTTAGACAATTGCAAGCCTCAGACATAGTACACTCTTGGAAATAAAAAAGACGCTCCTGGATTGATAATTAATGCTTGAGGTAATTAGTGTTCAAAAGATACCTTTTATGACTTAATAAAGACTAACGAGTGGCAAAAAGACATGATGTCAATGATATTAAAGTATTCACCAACTTCCCGAGTTTATATGATAGGTGAAAGGAATCTATCGGATTGGAGCGGACAATTTAAAACCACTTTATAGGGAAGCAATAAATTGGAGTTGTCAATTTCAAAATTTTACGATCAATTACTACTGCAGTGATTCAAAGGATGTCTACTCATATAAAGTCCGGGGCATTGTTAGGTACAAAAGTAGATGTAAAAAACAAGACAAAGGATCACATCACTGCAACAGACATATTGATGGCGGCAGCCAACAATCTCAGTGTATTGAATGGGTTGTTGTCATCGTTTTTTCTTGCCTCTTTATCTGGCATAGTTCTTTCATAAAAGAACTGCTATTAATATTATTTTTCCCCAACTTGTAACTAGTACGATTTTTATAAGGGTACGGATATATGGGAAAATATAATATATTCCATGTATATGTATAAAATGTATTTGGAGAAAAGTAATTGGGTCATGGTCTTGTGTTTGCTATTAAAACATTATGGGCGTCGTCTAATTAAGTTTTATGTTTAGAGTTTTGGCTAAAATCTTGCGAAATGTTTTTTTAATTGGAAATCATTATTTATTTTTGTATCATCATTTCCTACGCATGTTTGTGTTGGAAACAAATGTTGTAAATGTATAATTGTGTAACCACAAGAGTTAAAGAATATCGACACTTGATCATGATAGACATGTACAATTGTTTCTCTAGAGGTGACATGGCATCTATCGGTTTGGCTAAGATTGTCGGTTTTTATATATTTATCCTGATAAAGTGCGTAGCATAATCTAAACTTGTTGTTTTTATATTCTGTGAGGAAATATACACCCTACTCAATTTTTGTGCATAGAACATTAATAGCACCCACATTAATGACTAATGGAGTGTAGTTTGCGTTTCGGAAAAACATGAACATGTATAGTTAAAATATACGAGAAGAAAATCGCAAATCGATGAGTGATAATGTTAAGATTAATTTTTCTTTCGTATATTTTACTAGTTTAAAAAATTGAGAACAATTTCTTTCATATCCATGAATCATATAACGTTTAGAAATATTTCATAAATATACGATGAAGATCAAATAAAATCTCACATGCCAATATCCTTCATGTTAATCTCTCCTCTTGCTTAGGCTTAATATTTATATATACATTTCTTTGGCAAGATTTCTAGTAGAGTTTTTGCTTCTTGATTGATTGGCACAATAGGCTCTCTAACATCGAATTTTGACTCATCGTTGATAACCCACTTAGATCTTTGAGGTGGAGCCTGAAATGGTTTCACGGTTAAACCCACTAAGGAATTCTCTTTCTTTCTATGAAATATTGATCCTGTGATTTCTTATGTTGTGGACACTAAATCTGTTTATTTTTACATAGCTAATGGGATAGGACAAGAATGTTGCCTCTTCTTGGTGTTGTAGGAGAAGTGAAGGAAGCCCTTGGGAAGGTGTTGGTGCCCTACAAGCTGTTCCTTTTGCTATTTATCCCTCTCCTCTAGTTTCCTTTGAGAATTTCTAGGTTGACCCAATCTCTCATTATAGTTGCCAATTAAAAGGGTATTTGCTTGCCTGCCAATCTGATCTAGCGTAGAATTTTGTTTAATGAAAAAATATGCCCAAAGTAAGGAAAGAAACAAGGAACTTTTTAAAGGACAATAGTATGCTATTTCCAACTCTATACATATTATTTTTCACTTTGACATTTTTTATTGTTTATATAAAGTACATAATCATCAACTTACCATTCCTAGTCTATTTGCCATAAATACATGAAACATGTGAAAATATTTAAAAAAATGCCTTTCCTTTGTTGATCACAACAATATCATTTTCATTAAAATATGCTTGAGGAATATCTCAAAATATGATGAGCAGGTGGTGTCCTTGACTTGTTTTAGAGGTGAGAATAGGCTAAACATATTGAGATGACAGCTTGTTCCTTCTTGGTTATATTCTTGTAGATGGTTTCCAAGTCAACTTTTTAGGTTACGATATTAACATTCAACATTGTTTAATGTTTTTATTTCCAAAGGTATTTGAGACTTGACAATCCGGTTTTGTTTACAATGTTTTTTTCAAGCCTATTTGCACAAATGTGAGCTCGCCATTTAATTAAGCTTTGTATCCTGATACAATTGTTCGATATCTTCTAGATTCATGCAAAATTTGCAGACAAATACTGATAGGTTATTTAATGGTTTAGCAAGAACTATATTAATGACAACAATAATTAAAGCAATGGATTATTCCCTATTCTCTTCATGTGGTGTTGTCAACAATTCCGGCTGAACTTATCTCAGATGAACAAGACAAACAATTGTTGTAAATTACTAAACCATGAAAACAACGATAGATGAAAACAAAATATGCTAGAAGACCATTTTGGACAACTAAAATTTTGTATATAGATAAAATATGAAGTTCAAATATATATTCCCGAAGCAGATAAGTTGAGTACAACTTTCCAATCTCTCACATTTTTATGACAATATTGGTTCTATAATAAAGTCTATGATCACGTGCACACTTGTTTTGAGAAAGATTTTGAGTCCATTTTAGTTTTGAGTTGCTTTCGTCATGAGTTACTTACATAATACTACTTTTAGGACCCTACGGGAACTAGGCTGGTTCTCCATCACACAAAAGGATGCCGCGAACGGTAACAAAAATGCGAAGTATATGATAGGCACAGAAAAATCTTGAGATTCACATTATATAAATCATATATTTGTATATTGTATTATTTTTATTTCTAAGCTTCAAAATTGGGGTCTGGTACATGGAATAAGGAATACTAAGAATATTTTTACACTCAGACAAATAAATGAAAGAAACTCTCCAAGTTACACTATGGAATTAATTGACCCATCACTTGGAAAGTACATGCATACATTTTGGAAGTACTTACCTATTGTTTTCATACTTTATTAGTCCCCAGAGTTGAAGCACTTCAATGGATGATCAATCATGGTAGAAGATGATGCTTCTCCACTTGTTCTATAGTTACCTAGAAATGTGTCATATGTTAGTGCAGTAATTCTAGGCAGAAAAAGTATATGTGCGCGGAGACAATGAAATAGTGTCAAATGTACACAGCATGGCAAGTAAGGTTGAATGGTCTTGCATCTCCTTTGGTCTTGGGTTATCGCCATGGTTGTGGATTGTTGCTGTTTCTATAAAACAAACCTCTTTGCATGTTAAAAAAATGATGACCTAAATAATTAATTGTCAACCAACAGCTCTATTCAACACATGAAACTAACACAGAATATAGACATGGCAGTTATTTGGTGAAGACCGTCTCTCATCTTATTGAGAGTATCGAAACTCAAATGGTTCATATTCGATGGATCAACATTTAGATCAATTTCCAAACCATTGTTCTTTCTCCCTATTTTTTCTTTTCTTTGTTGGGCTAAGGAAACTCTTCTTCCTCTTCAAAGATGAATCAAGAGAACTGACCCAAGTGGCAAGTCAAAATCCATAATATGCAAATTATTGGCTTCATCCAACAATTTTTTAAGCATACAACTCAGCCCAGTTTGTCTTAGCCAAAAGTAGTAGGAGGGTTATCTAAATGAGATGTAAGGATGATGACATCTCCTCCCTTGCCAAATGAAGTTTCTTGGCATGTTTGCATCGACAATATTTGTGGCCATAATAGTAGCATCGACATCTACGTCATGGTTTTGAGGCTCTATATTGATCTTGGAGTGGGTCACTAAATATGTTATCCTCTACACCTTTATGTGATGAAGCAATGGATTTGAATTATCCAACTAGAGAAATACAACCAATTAACCTTTATGGCATGCTTGCAGGTTTCCTTGGTCTGACCATGGACATTTACGTTATAAAATACGTACGTACGGTGACAAGGTATTTTACCTTGATCTGTCTAGCTTTTGACCCGATAAGCACGGCTTATGCTCTCATGAGGACAACAATCGGTATACGGAATTTTTCTTGCTCGTTCTCTTGATGATTCGAGTTGTTTTCTCTCTTTTAGTTGTTTAATCCTTCTTCTTTTTAGATTTCCTTGAACCAATAACAAGGTTCAGGCTTGTTGTTAGTAGCATATGCAACAACCAATCCATCCTCGAAGCACATTTTTCCTTCTATCGAAAGAATGTTGTTTTTAAATAACAATGGTATGACTCAACAACATTATTGGTCCTCACGATTTGCATGAGGAAACTCCCAGACAACCTTTCACCCCACATTCCTAATTGAAAATAGAACCATGTTAGTCTCAATACATCATTTTTTATAGAAAACAAATGCATATGATACAAACAATGTGTATACTTACGAATCTTATCTCTGACAACCCAATTCTTGTGGAAATAGTCTAAGAACTTCTCTCTTCATCTGCCAAATTTGATAAAAATTCACTTATTGCATCTTCCACTTCGTTGTGAAGTGTGTTTCATGAAGAATGTAACCTAAATCCTTGAACATCTCATTGGATTTTATGGAACTAGTGGCCAATAGATTGATATTTTTTAACCAAACCCCTCGTACATGCCAAACCATATCATGCATCACCTTTCATGAATATCTTTCTTATATTATATTTGCATTTTATTGTGCACTATTTTTAGAAAAATTCAAGTTTAGTTATATCATAGGCAATGTTAAAGTTACCTCAAGGCAATGATTTGACCAATGCATCATCAACCATGAAAGCATTGATTTTCCAACTTGAGACGGGTTTCGAAACACTTGTGCATGGTACACTCAACCATAGTGCAATATCATACGTGTGTTTCATGATGCCACGACCCCATGCAACTAGCACCCCACTTTGTTGTTCATACGGAAATGCCACAAGTGTATACAGAGCGTCTTGTCATATTGAACGTTACATAAATTCAAATACAAGTTTTTAATCATATTGAATGTTTACAACTTAAACAAGTATATTCAATCAATCATTGGCATCTAACTTACCCCATATTTATTTGTATTAAATGTTGAATCCATGGCTAGTAGCTATTGTGCGATAGCTTGACCATTGTCTCCAACATCCACTTTGTTTTAATTCCTATTATAAAAGGGACCTCCACCATTAGGCTTTTGGTAAAAGAAAAAATATTCCCGATCCTTTTTGATACCAAAGGTTTACACTCATTTCATCCTTTGGTGAAGTTGATAATCTCCCTTCGCCAACCTATTATATATATTTACAATATATTTCTTTGGAAAAATCCTATCTCGAGTTGCCGCATCCATGTCAACATGTCTCTTAATGTGAGTTCTATAAACCATATCAATAGGCACTCCCAAAGAAACAACTCTCTACATATGAAACAATGTCCCTCGCTTTGGCTTATGCAAGGTCATTATCACTGAAGTGTCATGTTGACCATGACAAGGCCAACCTTGCCCATCCTCATGTTCATACACCATATTCAGAAGATTAATATTGCTCTATGAAGTTGTGCATAACCTTGAAAATAAAATGGCTTTAGCCTTTTTGCATAAAGGTGGTCCTTCATTTAGTTAGAAAATTTCCTCTTTTGTCTGTGGACCAAATGACAGTGATAAATACACCAAAAATTTCAAGTTTTAGTACACACACACATACAAAGAAAGATAAATTTGGTTTGAAAGGATCTAAACAATGCATTTTTGTAATACTCACATTTCATAGCAATGCGATGGTAGCTCTTTGTTTTGGTTCTTTGTTTGTTTTAGTATGAACTTACATGGAGCAATGGGATTCTCTTCCTCTCCTTTGATAAAATCGAAACTCGTTTAACGAGTTAAGAGCGGCTCGATCGATACTATTGTTCTTTCGATCTATTTACGTCCAAACCAAGTCTTGAAAATGTCACTTTGTCTTTGAGGTCTTGTACCTCAAGTTCCATGATATCTTTGCCATTTGCTTTTCTTTCCCATTTTAATTTGATTTGGTCTGACAATATGCAAAATCGGAGATATAGCCTATATAGAAAAATGTTAGCGGTAAAGCTATATGTTGTAAATAAAAAAGGTACAGAACTTCAACAAGCGGAAATCAACCAATGAGCAATGAGGCAAGCATAGAAGGATTTTTTATCAACATTTAAATGAATAGACAAACCTCGAAATTAATAGGTAAATGGTACATTAAACACTATTTATTTGAAAAAGAACCCATGCTAAGCGCAAAAAAAGAACAATAGGTAAAAAACCATTCAACTTTTGAAAAACAATTTAAGATCATCAAATTACAATCTAAATGGATCTCAAATTACAAGAAGTTGATTAAAATAGGAAAAGTCAATATAATTGATTACTCCAATATTAAATAGGACATCATATTTCTTAGAAAATGATAATTGAAAGGGATATTAAGACAGAAAAGCATCTTATCTTTGAAGTAACTAAATGTCCCATGTCACCAGCCTATGAGAGAAATAACTTATCGCATAGTGAGAGATAAGCGAGATAATAGCCCTTGGGAATTTCTTTACGCAATGAATTCAATATTTCGAGTTGAATGCGAGTAAGATTATAAATGAATAGATGAGTTGAAATCCTTAGATGAAGTTTGATTGTAGATAGATAAAGAAGAGGGTCTATAGTCTCATGAGCTCACTTAGGCGGAGTAAGGCCTTGGTCTGTGTGCTCGGACGAGTCTTATCTCGGTGTCCGATGATGAATTACGGTGATTATTGCTTCATCCATGGCAACTTATGTGCCAACTTATTAGAATAGGACTACATCTCCTGATTGGCTTAACAAAGGAGACAATGCACGGAAAATGGTATCGGTCATGTTTGTGGAGTATGAAGAGCATCTTTGGAGCCTAGTCATCTATGCTTGTATGGTAAAAAATAAGTGGGATGTAAATTCATCTTTTATGGTGCTCTATGCATTTTATAACATTTATGATCTACTCGGTTACATGGGCATATAAAATGGCATTTAAGGAATAAATTGCTTCTTTCTAGGGCAAGGTAGGTCCAACACTAGGCCAAAAGTGTGTCATTGTTTGCCTTCTTTTGCATCACAACAAAACTACCATAATACCACCAGGAGACCACTATTATTACACATTTATTTCGTATGACTACCATGGTGTATTTCAGTTTTCTTTTGCGTGACCAACATTGATTTTATTGGCTAGTTTAGTCTTTGGGAAGAATGAATATCAAGGCTGGATGGAATTTGTGCCATTATGGCTCACCTTCTCATATATGGTAGGAGCCAACTTCAACTTATGGGGAGGAGGATTATTTTTCTAATGGGGTGTGATTGACTATTCGGGAGGTTATGTCATCACGCCTCTTTAGGAATTTTAGTTTTCAACGCATCTTATTGGGTATGTTTAATTTCATTTTAATTGAACTTGCTCATTCAACATATGATACTCATTACTAGTTCGGTGTTTCTAGAAATGTGGTTACTTCCACGCAGTGTGTGATTCAAATCCCTAGGTTAAGCACATTAATCAATGTCAATGTTAATGGGTTTACAAAATATACCATTCATGATTATGGGGAGCATTTCTAGTTCCGAAGGAAAAATTTTAGGGAAACATTTCAAGGTTAGGCTCTAGAGTTTCCACACAGCAATATGATGTATTTTGCTTTGAATCCCAAGTTTTCCTTGAGAAAAATATGATGTATTTTTCTTCATACGAAAGTGGCTTACAATATATATATTGAAAGTGGCTTACGGTATATATATTTATGCTTCTTCCAAGTTGGACCTCGGTTAACAAAGGACCGCGAAAGATTTCCTCCCAATAATGTACGTATCTTTGGCTAGGCGGGGCTTTTATGGATGGGTAGTCTGGATTTAATGGAGAATTATCATATGCTACCAACATTGATTCATCAATGGCGGTATTAAATACCAATATTTATGCGGCCACCGGTCTCTGGTATGGACATTCTTGGATGTCATATTTTTGGAAAATCCTCTCTGTCATTGGAGCTATCAGGGAATGATAACATGAATTTTCTGCATTAGTCAGTTTACCAAGTATTTTTCATGCTCTTTATCATTTTTAATCGATACAATAATTCATTCCTTGTGAAAATAAAATCAAATTCCTAAATATTTCAAAATTAAATTGTAGGAAGGAGTTTATGACAAATTTAAGGAATTTAATGAGCAATTATAGATGAGCGATGTGTGGCTCTATCCTCGTGAACAAAAAATAAGATGGGGAGTGGGAGAGACTTGGACCTAATTTAAAACGATTAGGCCCCAAAATTCCTAGTTCAAAACAAAGAGCAATGTGATCATCCTTGGTATTAGAGGAAATTTCTTCCTTTTTGGTATCAAAAACTAAACTTTGATTAAGAGAAAATGTGTGCATATATCCCAAAAAATGTCCATTTTCACCTCCATTCAATATTGCTTTATATTTAGGCATTTGCAAGTTACCCAAGAACATGTCTTGATGTCCATTGTCTATGTTCCTTGTGCTTCGGGTGTTGTGCAAGGATGGGCAGCAATTGCAATGGGTGTGCTATACGGAATCATCGGATGGTTCCTGATGATGGTTTTGCATAAGATATCAACCTTATTACAAAAGGTTGATGACACTCTCGATGTATTCCATACTCATGCTATTGCGGGAGTATTGGGTGGTGCACTAATTGGTCTTTTCGTAGGCTTTGCTCTATGTTCACTCTTCTCACCGGTCACAAATTTGAAGGGAGCCTTCTGGAGGTCCAGAGCGAGTGCGGTTCCTTAAGGAAATGGAGTTTGGAGCATGTTTTATAATAGGTTTGGATGTTGTGGCTACGGACATAATCTTGTCGGTGATAAGCTTGGGATCCCATTAAGGATGACATATGAGCAACACGATTGGAGATGATGCGGTTCATGGTGAGGAATGTATGCTTTGTGGGGAGATGGTAGAATATGATAACCTGAGGAGACATGGATGGTATCATGATACAACTCATGGATATGGCGAGAGGGAAGGGTGCAGGAAGGAGTAATAATTGAACTATGTGGAAGTTTGGTCTCTATTAGAGAACACATTCTAAGCTGTTCTTTTGCAAGAAATAGTGTTATCCTATAATAATTTCGGGGGACATTTGTTGTCTTATATTGATCACCTCTCTACAAAAATGGATGTCATATACTTGGGCATTAATGAATTGACTAGAAATACCTCCATAGATTGGAAACCTAGCGGTTTTGACATTGCTTGATTAGACGGGAATTATTTTCTTGGGGCAATCCCTTCTTAATAAACTTCAAAAGTTGGAGAGGCTATATTTAGGATCTAACAATTTACAAGGAATCATCCCAATGGAAATTGGAACAATCAATTTTAGGGCTCCTGATGTTGTGGAAATAATCTCTCGGGAAAGAATCCCAATTCTCTTGACGCCCCTTGCGGTTAAGATATCTAAATCTCAATAAGAACTAGTTATTGGAAGTAATATACTAGCAAGCCTAGGTAATTGTGTGAACTTCAAACAACTAGACCTATCATAGAATAGGCTAAATGGGTACATACCTCCACCTTGGTGCCGGTCTTGCAAATATAGTTTTGTATTTCAACCCAACAATTTATTACGGGGTCCCTGCTTATCGAACTAGCAGATGGAACTTCAAAATCTCTGGTACATAGATTTCTCCTCAACCATTTGTCGAGGTGGAATACTCATGCCATTGGAAAATCTGAAAATGCTCCAACACTTGGAATTTCTCTTTCAACAACTTTAAAGGAGAAGTTCCTAGGAGTGGTATTTTCTAAAATCTTGGGGCCACTGATTTTATAGGGGAAATCTTGGTACGTATTGTTTGTTGGGTAAGTTTGCCACCATGCTCTACTACAAACTATAAAGTCATTCAAAGCTAAAAGGAGTTATCATATCCATTGTCGTACTTCAATAATTGTTGTGTGGTGTTTGTTTCGGAGTATCTTTATCGAGATCAAGAAAGAGCAATAAAGTGGAGTGCGGAAATTATTTCTTATGGAGATCTCATCTCCATGACATGCCATTGATTGAGGCCAACTTATTGTGTTTTTGGGTATCCTATGGAGATCAAGAAATTGCAAGACAATGGGTATATTTCATATGGATAGTTGATCACTCCATGACATGCGATAGCAAGTGGGAGCCAACTTGTTAAGAGTTGCTAGTTTTTAGTAAAATGTACAAATAGGTTAGGAACAATAACACAATCCAATTGTTGCGCTGTCAACCTTATGAATTTGGAGAATGAAGGAGGTCACAAGACCTTTGGCAAATACTACGAGTGTTTTGAAATGACTCCTAATACCATAATCTTATTTGAATCATAACCTTTCTTCATACATTCAAATAAAATATTGAAATTTCCTAAAATTGGTTATGTATATCTTGATGGTGGCTTGGATTGAGTTTATAATAGTAGACATGATTCATTGGGGTTTGGAAACCAATGAGAGAAAGATGTAAAGCATACTTTATGTACTTTAATACTTTGGCAGTATGATATTTTTGTAAATTTTTTATGGTGAGAAAGTGGATTGAGTTTTATAACAATAGACATGATTCATTGGCGTTTGAAACCAATGAGAAAGATATGAAAGCATACTTTATGTACTTTAATACTTTGGCACAAGTATGATATTTGTTTTGTAAATTTTGAACATTCGGTGTTCATTTCCAATATACATGGTTGCATTCCTCTAGCTATTGTTATTTATTTAGATGTTAGACAGTATATAACGATATCAAATGTTTCTTATTTTTGTTAAAAATTGTGATTGAAAAAATCTTATTATGAAGATGTCTAAAAACGGAGTATGGATAGTTTGAGGTTGTCACAACAATTATGAAATGACGTTATCGGTGATGCCAATTGAAACAAACCTTCAACTTGTAAAAATAAGTAATGGTTTTCCAAACAAAAAGATACAAAGTTTGTTGACAACAATTAGTGGAAGAAGATAAAGGTCACTAGTACATGGGATCTTTAATATACATGGTGATTTTAAATATCATCTTCGGGAGGTGGTTTTAATGTATGGATAATTATAGTTTTAAATGGAATCACACTTCCACACAATATTAATGTACATTCCAATAGAGTTTCAAATAGAATCACGTTGAAACAATATGTTGTATAAACATACTAGATGCATATAAAAGTTTGAAAAAGATAATTAAAAAAATAGGAGCCAAATATACTAGCAAATTCTTGAATTCGGATCTCTTTGGAAAACCCTTACATACTTTTGATGAAGACAAGCCATCTTGGTTGTTTAAGAAAATGAATTTTCTTCAAATTCTAGTAAACATGCGGAAATTTAATGGGTTATGCCCTAGATATGACAATTAAAGCATATAAAAATTGAAAAAGATAATTAAAAAAGTAGGGAGCCAAATCTACTAGAAAATTAAGATTCGGATCTCTTTGGAAAACACTTACATACTCTTGATGAAGACAAAGAGCCACGCTCGTTTGTTTAAGCAAATTAATTTGCTTCAAATTCTCATAAACATGTGGAAATTTAAGCTTGTGTTTGTTGGGATTTTTGAGAATTCCAAAGCAATAAATGGAGAGAAAACTCCCTCTTCAACACGAGAGAAATATATTAAAATTCTTGACGAGGAGACAAAGTTTCTCAATGCGAAAAACAAACTTCTATTACTTTCAAAACTGTTACAAAATCTTCCTCAACAACGAAGATAACGAAGTAGTAGTACATACGAACGCGAGTTCACAAAATAACTCTATGTTCTTTCAAACAACACACTGTCTCATAAAACCAACATTACTATGTTCTTCTTCTCCATCTTTGCTATGCATAACCAAATAAAAACAAAATGATACCTTACAACACGGGCTCTCGGGCCTTTTTGTTTTTATATCTTTTAGCGAATATTAAAAACATTACAAAACTTATATTAAAACTTAAACAAAGTTTGTTTTAAAAAAAAAAAAAAAAATATTAACGGGAGCCTGATACAAACAACGAAGCCAAAAACTCTGATTTCCGATTAACAATAGGATGCGATGGACCAAATTTTAAATCCGCCATATAAATGGCGTCAGATCCCGAACTTCAATAAAAACAATTGGACCAGATGAAAGTTGATTGCGATTGAGTATGGGATGCGATTCAATTAATGAGCATGGCATATAGATTGGATGGATTACGCCGACTGATAATGCAACGGGCCATAGTAAAAAAGGTTGCGATTCACGACTTGTGATTGAAACTGCGATCATATAATATAATGTCGCGTGGTCTTGTGGACCCACGAGCCTCGGCCTGTCGTGGGCGATTATATAATAAAGTTTGGTTGTATATTATATACAACGTTGCAGCTTAATGGACTCTACCACATCTACAAGACATTTGGACTTTGCAATATATATATATGTTGCGATTTAACGATTGCGATTGCGATCGAATCACATCGCAAATCTTCATATCAACAAGACAACACTCCTGAAAATTTGCGATTGTGATTAGTGCATAAGTGGTGGAGACCACCTTTTCAAAATTTAAAGGACTTTAGGCACATTTTTAATCAATTTTTTTCTCCATTTTGGTTGTTGAGGGGCTTAAAAACTGAAAATATTGATTTTAATAAAACTATACTTTTTTTTTAGACCAGAACTACGAAAATCTTCATTCCTCTGTGGAAAACGGCTACGCCCATCACCAATATCAATTCTCTCTGCAATTGTGGTTGCGACTATAACATAGAATTCGTCCTTACAAATTTCCCATTCTTCTTAAATACACGGTCTTGTGTACTCCAACCTCCTTTATTCTTGTGTTGCCCCTCTTCAGTCTTTTCTTCACCTCCAAAAGTGCAGCAAGTGACTTTAATATTTTCAACAGTGTTATGCCCTCGGATATGAAAATTAAATCACATTAGAGCTCAAAGTCCTTAAACATCAGGTTACAGAAAAGTTTCATAGCGACATAACTCCTCGAAAATAAAGTTGCCTAAACTTTAACCTCATTTTCCCGCCACACCCCTATGCTAGATTAAAGCACAAACCCTTCACCTCGACTTCTATTGTGCGGATGTCTTTGTTTAGCAATTACTATCTAATTGTTGTGGTACTTGGTTTTAACTTGTTTCTAGATTTTCCATTACATTTATTATTTGATCAATGCTACTAATATATTAAAGGTTTATGGTTCATGGGGTAGAAGCGGTAGCCTTTAGCTAATATACGTCTAAAATAATGACTAATGGCAAAAAAATGAATTATTTTAGGCGAGTTTATCATACTTTTTAATGTTGTACGCACGGTTCGGGTGATCATCTAACCTTCATTTCCCCTTTTCTTTACATGCTTCTTAACTCGCGAATGCAAGCAACGAGAGATTATGGAGATACCCAATTGAAAGCTAGCAATCAAGAGCGAGGTGGAAAAGCGAGTGCATTGTTAGAACGGGCTTTGATGTGGAAGCTACTTGCAACATCATAATTCATATGGAATTATAAGAACCAATCTTGATACGTAGTTTGTTTTGCGTAATTATGTATATTCATTATCCTCTGAAATTGTAATTATATGATATTAAAAGTATCAAATATAATAAAATTACTGTTTTTCTCCAGAGCTCTGTTTGGATTCTTTATTATTCTTGATATTTATATATTATAAGCATGTTTATTTTCTTTTCCATACAATTCCATACTGGTTATGTTACTTGTTTTTTCCATGCTGTTTGGATTGCTTTATTATTCTAGCATTCTGGTTATGTTACTGTTTCTTCCATACTCTATTTGGATTGCTTTGTTATTACTTGGTTTTAAAAGGCTTGAATGATACTGCAGTGTATTTGATTCGAGGCTTTTGATCAAAGTTTTAAACAATTATTCAAGAAGCAACTCAAAAGCAGAAAACCATTGGGATCTTTTAGACCACTTCTCATTAAAATCTTGACAAGACAAAGTTGAAGTAGGTAATTGTACGTAAAGTATGACGCGTGCCAAAATTCAAAAAGTTATCAAATATATAGAAAAATATAATTTGACATGGCTCTATGTTTTGTACATTTTGATGTGTTATTATAACTCGCCTACTTGACGATAAGAACGTATCCTTTGAGGAACATTGATTATGCGGACGAGATGCGAGTTTTCGTCTTTGAAAAATTACGGACGGGAGAAGTCTAGCCGGTCGGGGAAAGAGACCCATTAGAAGATAACCGATTTGTTGAAGTGTTCAGATTAGAAACCCAAACTACAAGCTTTATCACTAATCATTCATCTTATTTAATTTCTTATCACAACCGAAAAAAAAAAAACAACAAAATTTGTAATCTCATTGAATATCGGGCTTGATCAAAGTTTTAAAAATTATTCCTAGAAGCAATTCAACGGTGAAATTCCTTTGGAAATTATATTAGAATGGTTTTTGTAAGGAAGGCGATTCGCGTTACTTACACCGAGTGGCCCTTGATTTTGCGATCTTCGCGTGGTAACTTCGGCTCACAGTTGCGGGTTGCATGTTTCGAACAAGAACAACGGGGGAGCAATGCCGGCCTCCCAGTTGCAACGGGTTGCGGAGTTTCGAACATGAACAACGGGGGGAGCTATGAACGAATAGGAGTGGGCGCGAAGAATTGGGCAACAAAATTGGAATCATTTACGGCATATCCACAAAATTGGAATCATATATGATGAGAGAGTCAAATCCAAGGTTGGATAATGTTTCCAATTTTTACGGGATCGGGTTTCTAAGAATTTTGTCGGAAGGGTAAAGGAATTGCTAGCGAGGATAGGAAGGACTCGAAATTTTCCGGCCGTGGCAAATCGGGCGATTCCTGCAGGTGACAGACTAGCATTAACTTTTGAGATTGGTAAGCACATGTTCATGTTAATTCCCTCCTACCTTTATTTGCTGCAATACTCACATGGTGTAAAGGTAGAAAAGAGTGCGGGAAAGGGCTCTTAGGTTGGGATGTTTAGAGGGGAGTTGGGGCTGCGATCTGTTGGACGAAGAGAAGAAACATTGGCGGCTTCCAAATGATGTCGGGGATTTTAAGACGAAGGGCATCTTGGGAAAAGGGGGTTCTCTAATGAGAATTCCATACTTATGGCTGAAGCCGAAGCGCCACTTCATCCTTCACGGATTCCATATTCATGTCAAACCACCCTTGTTCACAACAACTTGGATATCCAATTTATAAAATCACCACTTAGGTTTGTTCTGGCCAAATATATAATATTTTGGTGGTAATGGCTGCCTCCACTATAGATTGTGCTTCAAATTACAGGACTTTGATTTCAAACCATGGGCCAAACCCTTGATAGTCATATATTTTGCTGTCTATTTTCAATTGGGACTACATAAGTTAAGAGTTCTAGGCTTGAAATACGACTTTTGAACATTTATAATATAAGATGCGATGTTATTTCAAGTTGTGTACATTATATCTTTATAATATAAGATGCAATGTTATTTCAAGTTGTGTACATTATGTTATTTCAAGTTGTGCTCAAATATATATACTATTTTCACCTTTCTACATATGCTATAGCTACTTTATAAACCTTTGTATCTACATATGGTGTAGCTACTTTATATAAAAGCTAAGCACTCTACACCATTGAATGTTCATCCCATGTGAAAACCATGAATTGATTTCATGAGTCGGTGTCACATCTTCTAACTCCAAATTCACAACAATTTATTAATGTAAAAAAAAATATTCCTACGGCGAGAATAGGATCTCACGTAAATATAATTTTTAAATGATTTTGTCACTTATTAAATAAAATATTCTTAGAGCGGGGAACAAATCTCACGATCTCATTTTAAAAAATAAGGTTCGGTGAAATTTTGTCACTCGTGGAGTGTAGCGATCGATTGATGGTCGATAACTATAAATAAATTTCCCTCACAAAATTTTAATCAAATTTTTATTGTGAACGTTGCTAACTCGATGTCATTTTATGCATAGCTAAGGGTTCGAGGAGGGGTTAAATTTGTTTTAACCAAGTTTTTATGTTTTCACTCAATCCAAAGTTTTAAATCAAAATGTAAATGGGAAATAAGTTTAGGTGGTAGTGGGTGTGAGACACTTGTTGACATCTAGTTGATAGCTCTCTCGTCTTGATGTTTTTTTACCCACTTGTGTCATGTCTTTTACTCCTGCCAGGTAAGCCTTCACCCCTTCAAAGCTCACCACCTAAGTAGTTGTTTGTAAAGAGCTTTCACCATGAAACCATGCGGTCTATATAAAAATAGAGTTAATAGTAAACGTATAATAGAATGGAATCAATGGTTCCGATCGAGCATTCAACAACGCGAATAGAATAGTGGAGACAGGCAGGCTAACCATAGAAACCCAAATTTGAGACACAACTTCCATGACTCTCCTAAAATATACAAAGCTACTTGAGAAACCTTTCTCGGAGTGGCCTTGAATCCCTTAGCACCCCTAGCTCCACTTCTTAGTCTTTGAGAGAAAATGACACCACACGGAAGTTATGACAAAGGTAAAAACAAATTAAGACCAACGTGAAAATGAGCAAGATTAGGATGAACAAGCTTAGGAGATTAAGCTATGACCAAAATATAAGATTCGGCTGCGAACACTACAACACGATATATGAAAGGCTTTGAAGCCTTGAACAAACAAGAGAGGGATCAATCAAAAGGTATCAAAGTGGCCAGGAACATTGTATTTATCTAAACTACTTCGTTGATGAACTTTCTATTCATTGTGATCTTATTTCCCTTTTTAACATGGCTCTACTAATTTTGGATGACATGTAGAGATTCCCTTGCGAGGACATTGAGGAGTTTTTGTAAGGAGAAAATCAATTTATTGACAATCGACCATAATTCATAAAACATCTCACTGCATTTTGTGAACAGAATATAATTGGCTTTAAGGAACTCCATTCCTTGCTAGGCTAAACACTCTATGGTGACTATTAGAGGCGAAATACAACGCAGAAATCCCAAGCATTAGTAAATTGTGATTTGGTTCAGGACGATTTGATTCTTGATTTCCGTTTCACTTCTTGAGAACCGAGTTTGTAATATTTTCGATAGATATAGAGGTACAATTTTAATCTTTTAGAGACCTTTACCACTTACGGCGCTACATAGCGATACAAATTAATTAACGTGCCCTATGTAAATCCATTTTATGATTAGAAACCACCTTCTCAAATATGTTGGAAGGTGCAAAATGAAAAATACTAGAGTTGGAAATCCCGAACAGCACATTTTTATTTGTACCTTGTCCGTTATTGTTGGTTTGTGTTGTGTCCATCGTTGCTAATATTACACCAATTTTGGTTATCTAACACATTACTATTATATGGACAAAATATACCATGTAAGACAATTTTACCTAGTAAAATTTAACAAATATGAAAAATAACTTAATAATTCATAATTTATTAAGTTGTTTATGAGTCCAAACGGGGAAAACCCATGAGGAATAATTGAATAAATCCTTATTTGTTTGATTTACCTCAAGGGATAATTAAACCACTTTAATTAATATTCCTTGTCATATTTAACCCAAAACGGGGAAATTAATTAGATAAATCATTATTTTTCTTATTATTTTCTAGGAATAATTATTTAAAACATTATTTAAATAATATTCCTTGTTAAATTTGACTAAATCATTTATAAGAAGTGAATAAACCATTATTTATTTAATTTTTACTCCATGTGTTAAAATAATAAATAAATCATTTATTTATTTATTATTTACAAATAAGGGATTTGACTAATTCAAATTCTTTTTCCCTCAACATAAAAATAATAAAATATTCCATAAAATTTGGATCTAGATTTGGTTAATAATATTTTAATTATACACCAATATCTAGACTAACTCAATATTTTCGTATAGATAGAAGGGTTTTCCATTCATTCACTACTTTTTGTTGCCTAAAGATGAGCCTTGATCTATACTTTTGGTATGACTTTGATCCTCCATCATTGTCATATTTTCCTACTTTTTTTCTTGTGAGCTCTCTTTCGAGTTCCATTTTTGTCGAGTTTTCAACACCATCGAGAAAATCATATCTGAAGCACTCGGAAGCATAAAAGAACCCATCCCATTTAGGAGGACTAGTAACATCTTTCAATGTTCCCTTCATGGTGTCATATCTGAAAATTTCTTTGAAATTTCTTGTCTTGTTCATTGGATACATGGAGCAAATCTTGCTTTTTATTTGTTGTTTAATGTATTTAAGCATAGATCTAAATTTCTCTAGCATTTATTCGATCACTAAATGTAGTTATAAAGAATTTGACGGTCATATTTGATGTTAGGGTTACTTGTTATGCACATCTAAAGTGAGCTTTCGTAACATTGCGATTAGAATTCCTGCCCAACAACTTGCGACAACACAAGGGTTTACAATTATGACCGTTGTTGTTTTTCGAATCCTTGCATGACCATTTGCTTCAACCCCTAGGTTTTTCTTCAACTTCTTATTTTTTTCATTTCTTGATGTTGTTTATAACCTTTAACCCTAAAACGGTAAAAATTCCTACTTAGTGTGTTTATAGGTCTATTGCGCGGTGTGACATCAACGGCAATTTTGAGACGACACTTTTTTCTGAAATCTGCTCTCGAGATAGCCATAAGTGTTGTTTGGGTACAGGCACAAACCTACGACCTCAACCTTCGGGACGCGAAAAACAGCACAATCTGTGACCTCGGTAGAAGCGAGGTCGGAGACACCGCTGACCTATACTTTTTGCGGGACTTTTTCATTGATTTTTGCAGGTTTTTAAGGAAGCTACTTGTTCATAGTTTTCTGACCTCCCTCTCCACTCGTATTGGACATTTACTTGCTTAGTTTTACTCATCGAAGTAGGGCAAGCCCCAGGGCTTTAGTATGCTTTCACCTTTTTTAGGAGTTTAAGCTGAAGCGGGTCTTGTGAATTTTAGTGTGTTTAGCCATTTTTAGATCTAGAAGCACGTACTTTCGAGATCCATTTCGGATTGGTTATTCATCCATCCAAAACACATATTTTTAGTTGTGTTTGGTCCTCCTTTAGGTTCCCCTCCATTTCCCTTCGAGGTTTTGTACTTTATACCTATTTTTGTACTTTTCCCTCTGGTTTTTTGTTGTTTTTTCTACACCTATTTCCAAAAAATCGACCTTTGAATCCTTGTCCTCCTGAATTTCAATCCATTGGCTATTTTGTGTGTTTTAACTAGATTTCGCCCACCCATAGACTAGTTGTTGGGAAGCCCTCCTCCTTGGGTTTAAATTGATGCATATTTAGTTGTTTATTTTCTGTCGTATTTAGTTTCCTTTCTTGTCATTTTCAGATTTATTTACGAGTTATACAAAATCTTTTTCTTTTCTCTACACATGTGTCTAGGTTTTTGGTATAATTAACACTTATCACATATGCACACACCTAAGTGAAGAGTGTACGGTTTACACACAATGAGCCAAGACTAAACCATTGTAATCAATTGATCCTACAACTCACTGCCCTTATTTTTCGACATTGTAATCATTTGATCCTACAACTCCCTCCCCTTGTTCGTCTCTCTTCATACTGTGATCCGTGTCTTTTTTCTATCATTGCACCCAAAGAATTTATCCTTGAGACTCCGAGGCCTTCATCCTTAGTTTCGGTTAGAAATACTTAGTCCTCCACATAGGGTTGGAGTTCGTCCTCCACCAAGTCCCCATTTTGACTACGCACGGTTCATCGGGTTCCCCTTCTGGTGCTATCCCCGGCTCTCCTCCTGTCACCTTCACCATGTACGGCGGTTCGAGACCTAACGTTGATGGCGGCCTCAACCCTATCATTTGGGAATGCTACTAGTGGTGCCCTTAACGGAGACTATCCAGGCTTCTCCTTGCTTCCTTATATGGTGGGCCTAAGCCTTCCCGGTTTTAGCCGATTGATTAATGACCCCATACACCATGATCTTGGTTGGCCTGCTATGCCAACCAAGCTCCCCTTCAAACATCCCCAAGTTTGAGGGAAATTTAAAGGATCCTACCAGCCATGTTCATTCTTTCCATATGTGGTGTTCCTCTAACTCCATCGCCTATGAATACGTACGTCTTCGGTTATTCCGACGTACGCTTCTTGGAGAAGCTTCCAAGTGGTATGTCGACCAAGCCTCCTCCTCTCATAATAATAATTTTGGGGGAAACTCTTTTCCGGGGATTTTTTTCTTAATTCCCGGCTTCCTTCACTATGATACTTAGGTTAGAACTCTTGAACTCTTTTCGTCAATCGTACGCAGCACTTTGTCGACCATGTCCAAGAATGGTGGAGAAGAAAAAATATAGAACCCCTAACTTCTAGACGCGTGTATACATGGGTGGTTTCTCGAATCCATTTTTATTTGTATTAGCAAAAAGATGTTGTATCTCACTTCCTCGGAGCGAGAAGCTTCCATCCGGTGCATTGAAATATGACCTAATCATGCATAGTACGGACATGTTTTATCTCGTCTTACACGATCTCCGTGAGCCGGTGGTGCCAATGCACTCGGGGCATCTGTGTCGGCAGCGAAATTGTTGGATCATTTTCTCATCTATACACTCATCCTCCGTGGGTTATGGTTTCCCTCAAGGCTAGCTCCTCCAACACTTGCGCCCCTCTCGGTAGCATGTATCTAGGATACGACATGCCTTTGCTTTTACCCAACCTATTTACCCAAATGTTACCCGACCTCCTTTTTATCCATGTCTATGACCTAATGCCTAGCTCCTCTAGCAATATCACCTTAGCCTCCTTGCCTTCTCGAAGATCGCAGCAGAAGCCACCACCCCTGGGTGGGTGCCGTGTGACAGGTACAACTAATCCTCCTACTTCCAAAAGAAGAAAAAGGCAACCAAAACCAATTTTCCCCGGGTAATCCAGGAAACAATCCCCAGGGAATGCACCTAACAATGCAACTTGACAACATGGCACTCAACCCATGCGGGACAAGCCTATTGGAAATGAATAAGCTTGTTCTATTTTATGGTGTCTATGGTCACTATACCTGATTTTCCTCTTTTACCTTAGATACGTCGGACGTGGGAAGCTCGAAGTATCTCTAGGACAACAATCCTCTCCTTGGGTTCCTTCCAATGCTTCACCATCCGCCGGTTGTCTTTTACACCCAACCCTTTCCCTGTCAAGTATATGTGGGTGATCAACCCCACCGAAAGTTAAGCTGACCCTCAACTCCTCCATTTGATACCTCTGATTACTATATCCTCATGATGAACTCTGACCAACCCAATACCGTTGACCTCAATCTTTAGACTCGGTCCTCTTAGCTGGTATCCTGCTACGTCTGCTACCGAGCCCCCTTCTTCAAGTCCCGTAAAGCCTATTTCGACACCCAATGGTCCTTTAAAAATCCCTCAACCTAAGGCAGAGGTTCATACCAAGATCCCCAAGGGACAATTATCTCGAAACACTAATTTTAGTAAAGCTGCCCACTCCTACAGTATAGTAGATGACTTGGCGCAATCTACGCCATGTCAATGTTGATCCTCCGAGTTGCTCCTTCGAGAATGAAAATCTCTACTATTTCCGAGATGATCTTTTAATTGTCTTATATGTTGACCAGTCAAAACATCCACCCCTTCCTACATCCATCGCCTTCAAAATACCTGTCAAGCTCTGGAATGCCAGTGTCTCCCATTTTATCATTCACGAGGGGGAATCCACCTGCTTGATGTCCAATTCTATTTGGAAGTAGCTTAGATCACTCGAGTTGGCCCCTTCCACTATCACCTTCCGTGCGTGGGTGACCACTCTTCTCAGCCCCTTGGCATGTTCCGCAATTATCCTATTAATCTTGTGGGATTGACTGTTTCTGTTGACATAAAAGTCATTGATACCCCCTTAGACTACAACATTCTATTGGGTCGTAGCTATACTTATGCGATGTATATTGTCCCATCTGTGGTTCACCATAATATGTGATTTCCTCAGAATGGAAATATCATCACCATTGATCAATTAACATATTACGAGCTGAAGTATGAGACCTCCCCTGAATCCATCATCTCTTCAGTGGCCAATAAACAAGAAATAAAACCTTCTACCAATGTATCACCCGGAGTCTATAAATATTCCTCTTTGCATGGTTCATTCCCTCATCTCCCCCTCCTATCTCTAACCCTAGCTCGTCGAATGTTTGCATGATGCATTCGTCTCCGTCTGACCTCAAACGGACGGTTCGACTAGTCGGTAGCCTCACCCTCTGCCTTTTGCTCCTAGCACCTCGACTCGGCCTTCGGGACCACTCTTGTGAAGACCCCTCATGCGGGCGGGTGTCCATGATCCTATCTACCCTCTGAATGGTTTTTCGCATGGCCTTAACCATCTCGGAGTCATCACTTGGCCATTACCCCTGCGAAATTCGGATATTTTTCCTCCTCCCCCTCTGCAGGGTATTTTTGGTACACAATTGTGCTACCTTGTCTCTTCCTAACATGACTAGGGATCCCAATACGGTATATTGATCCCACGACCACAATCCTTTGAGTCGGCCCAAAACTTATATAACTTTGACCCTGAACCAGCGTCACCATGATCTCTCTCTTTAGCACGTACCCCTCGAGACACACCTCAGGAACCAACTACTATTGTGAAAGCCTCAGACGAGGAGGGAAAATCCCGCAAGAATGCACCTAAGGACAATCTGCCTACTCAACCCCTACTCCTCCTCAGCCTCCAAAGCACACACCTTTGTTTACTTTGTGTTATGTTGTCGGTCATGCCACCCATAATTGTCCTGAATTGCTTAACCATATTCTTAAAATAATAAATAAATCATTTATCTATTTATTATTTACAAATAAATGGATTTGATGAAATTCAAAGTCTTTCCCCTCCAACAACACTAATAAAATATTCCATAGAAGTTGGATCTAGATTTTGTTAATAATATTTTGATTATACACCAATATCTAGACTAAATCAATATTTTGTTATAAATAGAAGGGTTTTTCCATTCATTCACTACCTTTTATTGCCTAAAGATCACTCTGGATGTATACTTTTGGTCTAACTTTGATCCTCCATCATTGCCATATTTTTCTACCTTTTTACTTGTGAGCTCCCTTTGAGTTCCATATTTGTCTTGGTTTTCTACACCATCAAGAGAGAGGGATCTTAGATGCGAGAAGCACGGAGGACAAACCAAGCCAACTAAAACAGGGGGACTAGTAACATATTTCTATGTTCCTTCCCATGTGTCATAATAAAAAAAATTCGTTAAAATCTTGTCTTGTTCATTGGATGCATGGAACAACTCTTGCTTTTATTTGCTATTTGATCATGTCTTTAACTTCATAGATATGGTTACGCAACATTTATTCGATCATGAGAAATGCATATCTGAAATTTACAACCATCTTTGATGTTAGGGTTGTTTGTTATGCACTGACTAAAGTGAGATTTTCGTATGCTTTAACGATTAGAATTCGGAATAATAGATAATGTTGCTCGCACACCTCCAAGCTTGAGATACGCACCACAGAGTAGCATGTTCCCTACATCACGGAAAGGGTCCACACATGGCACACTACATGGAAAAATGGGGCCACATAAAATTTTATATATTGGCAAAGACCCACTTGCTTTCATACTATTTCTCCCTTTCTTACTTTCGAGATGAAATCCACCCTCCCTAGCCTATCTCTGAACACCCTCCTCCTACAATTCTATATGGAAGGTAGATTATTAAGTTCATATTTCCTAGATTCTAAATTTATGGGAGATGGTATCCCGTGTTAAAAGGGAATATCACACACAAGGGACTATCAAACACAGACATTTATACAGTCATTCATTTCACATATCCTTCAACTTATATACATTCATTCAGATGCAACTACTTTAATGGATGAAAATCCTTGAACAGATGCAACAAATTCATTTACTCACTGAATGGATACATGAAATAACCTAGCCAATATGGACTAGATCAAATATTAACGCGCAACTGAGAACGGTTTCCACTATCCTTTCAGGCTCTAATTTTCATTTTTTTTACACAGTGAAAATTTTGAAGGTGCTAGTTCCCTTACCGATAACTGACGAAGACATATTTACGCTGTAACCGCCAATTTCTATGTTGAAAAGGTCTACCAAAATAAATAAAAGAAACTAGAGAGTTGTTGTTTTGTCTATTGTCTTTGGATCTACATCCTTTATTTTTTCCACGAAGGGATATTATTAAGGTGGTTATGCCACTGAGTCTCCCTTTTATACATAGTTCCTATATTTGGGATGATAACATAATAGGTCATAGCTAGGATGATAACGGTAGTAATGCTAGCTCTGTTTCTCTCTGGTCCCTTCAATGTAAATTTATCATTTTCTTCGGTGTCACGGGAGAGATAGTGGTATCAATCTCATCCCCAGCTAAGAAAATATTTCAATTTGATACATATATTATAGATATCTACCCCTCAATAAAAAATGCAACATTGAGTGGTGTTGTTCAGGGCTTACACACGATGTTATGGAGACAAAGCTATGAATCCTGGTGTGGCACATAACCCTCATGTGAGGGCCCACATGCTTCACCGTTTGTTAAATTTTTACCTCCTTTTTTTCCACGCATTATGTTTAAAAATCACCTTATTTACTCTGTGTATGATCACATTATGTTTAAAAGTCACTTTAAAAACTTTATGGATGATCACCTACATTTCTCCTTTTCCAAAATCTATGAGAAATTTCGACATCTTCTCCCAAATATATGAGAACTTTCGACATAATTTGAGGAAAATTCCACCTGGGCAGGAGATTTTAAAGAAATAATCTGACAATATTAATTAATTTAAACATAGAGTTGCAATTTTTAACAACTCATTTGATCAATACAAATAAAATTTTTAATTGAATAAAAAGCAATCAAACAATTAATAGTAGTTTGCACTAGAATGGTTCATTGTGTCAAGGAAAAAGGCAGAAGATAAGTGAAGTTGTTTTGGTTTTAGGATATATAAGAGCTCCTTTGGCCTGGTTAAGTGGTAATGAATTTGTATTGTCATTTTTTATTTTTAAACGTATGGCTGGCTGTTTTTTAAACATACACAGAACAAAAACTCGATATTAGTTAATGGTTTAAGTTTCATAATAAAAATGGATGGTTTTCATCAGTTAGTGGGTGACACTTTGGAATCAGTGATAAATATGGAAAACCTTTTGTTGATTGTAGTTTTAGACTAGAAAGAGAGCATGAATTTTGGTCTTATAATGTTAGAAAATAAGAGTTTTCTTTTCATTGACAATCATAGGCTTCTATGGAAGTTCATTGTGATTAATGTTGAATGAACATATTAAATATTTCTAGGAAATTTTCATCATGTCAGATTTCAGTCATTGTGTTAGTGAGAGATTTGGAATAACTGCTAAGTTAGTCACATGTAAGTGCCCACAGGCTTGGGACTAATGGTGGGGAGTGAGGTTCCATTCCCATGGGCTGCATTTGTCAACTTGAGGTGAATGCCAGCATGGTGACACAAAGAGTTGATTCAACTATTTAGGTAATGGTATTTCCACTTAAATGAAATTAATGAAATGTTGCCGTACTTAAAAAAGGAGGAGGTCGTTGAATCTGAGCTCCACCCAAAATTCGTATGATGTTTGTATAGACCACATTGAGATAACCACAGTGGGAGAGAATTAAATACTTGTGGGAATGGTGGGGACAAAGTGTTCATTCTGAAAAACTCAAAGTAAGATGGTGGACACCAAGGGTTTGGAGGAGAAGCCCTTCAAAAGGTTTTTAAATGGTGATATTGTATTGTTTCGATTTTAAAACAAATTTATATCAATATAAGAATATTTTATATTAAAAAATTACATTTCAATGATGGAAAAAAAATGGAACAAAAAAATTGGGAGAGTGAAAATCAGAGAATACAATAGCTAAGAACCACCAAACATGGGTACTATAATTCTCCATGTTAATAGCATGAAAAAATTCCAAAAATCCTAGATAATAGAATTGATACAGAGAATGCATCTTTTAGAAATTGAACATTGGGTAATAGAATTAAATGACATTTTACACAACAAATATGCATCTTTTTCGATGCCAAATAGTGTGGAATTCCACATAATTTGAATTACTTCTATATGTGATAGAATCATTACATTCAAAGACGAGAGTGGATATAATCTCAAGAAGAGGTTACTAATTTTAAGTAGCACATTATTACTTATTAGGTCTCTGAGACCTTGCCAAACCAACAATCATAGGCACCAATAGATACACCAACATTAAAGTAACTAGTAGCTAGGGCATCAACATCAACATCAAAGTCAATGAAGGTTTGACCAATACCACTGATTCTGCATTAGACTTTCATTGGAAGTAGGAAGTAAGGAGGTGACATTTTTTTAATTTGTAACTATCTTGTAATCTGACTAAGATGAAGAATTTTTTAGGGTCAACAGAGGTAAGTCCAATATTTATATGGAAAAATGTTTCATATCACTTTTATATATATTAAAAGATGGAATAATGCTAATGAAGTGAATTGTTTTTATTTAAATTGAAATTTTTTATATATTAAGATATCATAGAAATCTAAACATGGTAATATTTTCTAAAATAAAACATATATTTATATAATATTGACATAGTAAAATAAAATCAATAAAATAAAATAAAATACTATTATATTAAAATAATTAAAATAATTTATTTATTTATTTCATAACATATTGGTTTCTTCTCTGTCAGCTAATTCTTTTCTTCTCTTGTCCATGCATTCATTTTTATAGCTCTCCTTATTTGTTTCTATTCCTCTACCTTTGTCTTGACGATGGGTCTTGTTGTAGACTCGAAATTTTGACATTCAAACATGTCTACTGTGGAGAAATTTCTACTCACTCAATCATAATAATATTTAATTTACCTTATGTTAGGTCCCTATAATACTAGTGTAGCCCCCTTATTGTTATTGTTAGTGTAGCCCCTTATTGTTATTGCTGTGCCCCATAGAAACCCACTATTGTTATTGTTGTTCCCTTATATTATTATTGTTATATAGGATATGATTATATTGCGACCCCTTAGAATCCTATATATACAAAGGAGGTTGTGTAATTTGTATCATCCAAGAATTCTTCATTTATGTAATATGAAGTAGGTTTCCCCCTCGAAGAGGCTATTTTTTAAGTCGTTGATCTATATTTTCTTTCTATTTTGTGAGTTTGTTGCATATAATTTGGTATCAGACCTTTGGATTCTAGGGCTTCACTTCTTCAAATAGATCATCTTGGAATATTCGCTATAATTTTTTTTCACTGGTCATTTAGAATATAAAATTGCAACCACATGGAGGGCGAAATATTGGTTAATATTGAGAATGAATTTCAGATCTTTGTTCGCTGTATTTTTGGAAACATGATCCGAGGAAGTAAGGTTTTTTTTTGGCTCAAAAATTTCATCTCAAATAGGTGACCTAGGTAAAATCATCATAACTTTCTTTTTAGGAATCATATTTGAATTTTGAAAAAGGTGTTTGAAATTTCGGGGCTATGAGTTTTCCTATATAAATTTCGGGGCCAAAGGTTGAAAGCTGTGACACATGGCATCATGTACAACTTTTCTCTACTGGAACCAATCCATAATTAAGTCATCGCCGTCGTGCAGCATATCTATATTGAAGAATCCAATATTGGTCTGATTTGTGGCCAAAACCATACCTTGGAGATATGAAATTACGGAGTTACAATACATTGCGAAGATTAGGCTCTAAAATAAAGAAAAATATGTGTATTTTTTTAAATTGCATAAGTTTTTGTGAAAAATCAATTTGAAGTGATTCTAAGGGAATATTGAAGCAATCAGTATTGGGTTCTAAAATTCCTCAAGAAAAAATAAATCCACACCCATTAAGCCCTTAGAAAGCTATACTATGATGCATGAAGAGGAAGAATTGCACCATGGTATATCAAAATTATGGGATCAAGTGCAACAAAATTCGCTCTCACAAAGAGAAACCAAAGATGAACTAAAAGGTGATATGGATGGTTTAAAAGGTGACATGGAAGGTTTGAAGGAAGTTTTGACAAATTTTCTACAAGAAAGGCTTCCTAATGGTGAAATGGTATTCCATGAAACTCATGATGAGAATAAAAGTAATGTCAATCATGATTTTAGAGACTTCAATGTTGGGCTTAAGACCCACCACATTTCAAATATCAATATGAGAAATTTTGATGGCAAGGATATAGTAACATGGATACTATAGATACAGGTAATATTTTTGTCTACTGATGCCTTTACAAAAGGTACACATTGCAACTTTATGTTTAGAACCCAATTAGTTTGTATGTTATCGATGGATTTTCCTCGTAAACCACTTGCCACTTGGTAAAATTTTATGGAGGAAAGATAGAAAATTAGGAGGATAAAAAGAGAAACACCTTCTTTAGCTAGTTGATAAATCTCAAATAAAAGGGTTCAATGGCGGAGCACATTGAGGACTTCAAAAAATTAAATATCATGGTAACTGATATTTCAAAGGAGCATAGGATTTTTGTCTTCATAGGGAATTTAAAGGATAAAATCGAACATGAGGTTCACCTTTAGGAACCTAATTCATTGGAGAAGGCATTAGAGCGACAATAAAGGTTGGGCAAGTACGAGCTCAGGAAGTCTACCACTCAGAACTATAAATATGGAAGTGTTGTTGCTCCTAGCCTTCCACAACCTACATGGTTGACACCAAAATAATTGGAGTAAAAAAGAGAAAAGAGGCTTTATTATAGTTGTGATAGAAAATACACTAAAGGTCATAAGTGAACTTAGAAGAAATTATTTTACATATATTGTGAAGAAAAGGAAGAAAATGAACAAGAAACATCAAAAGAGGAGGATATACACCAAGAACTAACCCCAGAGAAAGAAGAAATAAATTTTAACATATCTTGTAATGCATTGGGAGGAATTACCACTCCTCAAACTCTTAAGATAGAAGGATATATCAAGAAGAAAAAAAGGTAATAGTGTTGATTGATTCAAATAGTACCCATAATTTTATTTATTGTAAGTTAACCAAGGAATTGATTTGCTTCCTATGTCCAGCACCATAGTGTCAAGTGATGATTGAAAATGGAAAAACTATAAATTGCTCTGGAAAGTGACATAAAATCAAGCTAACAATGGGGGAATATGTATTTAATAGGCTAATCCTTTCCATTCCAATGGTTGGTGTTGATGTTGTTCTAGGATTCCAATGGTTGCAATATTTGGGGACGATAGCTTTTAATTTTCAAGAACGTTTCTTGAATTTATTTTGGGGAGGAATGGAAGTTGAATTAAGGAGTATCGTAGGGAAACCAAAAAATATAATCAACTCTAATGTCATGAGAAATCTGCTGAATAAATAACAATGAGGCATAATTGCATAGTTATGCTCATTAATGGTTCATCCATCAAAACCATCTGTTTCTTTGGATCTCCAAAAAGTCTTTGAAAATAATTCCAAGGTGTTGGAGACTCTGAAAGGCCTCCCACCTATTCGTATCATGATCATGCTATTCATTTGATTCCATGAAGTGTTCCTCCAAACATCAATCCCTACAGATATCCTTATGCCCAAAAGCATGAGATTAAACATATGGTTGCAGAAATGCTAGAGGTTGGTATAATTCAACTTAGTCAAAATTATTTCTTTGCTCCATGTGTTGATTTTACAAGAAGGATGGATCATGGTGTATGTGTCTTGATTATAGGGAGATCAATAAGCTCACTAGTAGATAAATTTCCATTCTTTAATCATTGATGAATTGGTGGATGAATTATATGGAGAAATTTACTTCATAGTGGATCTTTGATCGAGGATATCATGAAAGTGGAATGAGAGCGGAGCATTAGAAAACAACATTCAAAACTCATGAGGGTCACTATGATTTTTTGTTCATGCATTTTGGCCTTACTATTGCACCTTCCACATTTCAAGGTTTGATGAATTCTATTTTCAAACCATTAGATTTTTTTTTTAATATTTTTTGATGATATACTAATCTATAATAATTCTTGGAAGGATCATTTTCAACATGTTGACATGGTGCTAAAACTATTGGAGAATAAACAATGATATGCAATAACCTAAAAAACTTTCTTTGGAGTATAGGAGGTGGAATAGTTGGGTTATATTGTATCTCATGCGAGTGTTAAGGTAGACCCTAACAAAATTAAATCCATTAAGGAATGGAAAATCCTTGCAACCATAAAGCATGTTCGAGGATTTCTTGGGTTGACAGAGTATTATCGTGAATTTGTTAAGAATTATGGGAGAAAAGTGGCACCTCTAACATCATTACTGAAGAAATATGTATTTTATTGGACTCCATATCCAACTAAGGCATTTGAACATCTTAAAGAGGAAATGTGCCAAGCATCAGTCTTAGCTATGCCATACTTCACAAAAATATTTATTGTGGAATGTGATGCCTTAGGAAATGGAATTGGTGCATCTTTAATGCAAGAAGGAAGACCCATTGGTTTTGAAATTTGTCCAATTAATGGAAATTATTTATAAAAACCTATTTATGAGAAGGAAATGTTGGCAATACTACATGCACTAAATAAATGGAAACATTACCTAATGGGAAGACACTTCAAGATAAAAAAATATTATGATAGTCTTAAACATTTTTTGGGAAAAATATTATCTTCAGAAGAACAAAAAGAATGGGTCACAAATATGTTGGGTTATGACTTTGAAATCATCTATAAAAAAGGGAAGAAAAATTTTGTTGCAGATGCACTCTTAAGAAAGGATGAGGATGTGGAAGCATTGTTTTGTGCCATTTATATTATCCAACCTAAGTGGATAACTCAAGCAAGGAATGAATGTAAGAATGATGAAGAGGTCTGGACACTCATTCAAAATATGCAGCAAAATCCTAGTACATCTGATACATTTAGGTGGAAAAATGATTCGTTGTGGTACAAAGATCGCTTATGTCTTTGTAAGAATTCCCAACTCAAAAAAAAACTATTTTGGAATTACACACCTCTCCGTTAGGAGGGAACTCAATATTTAAAAAAAATTACCATAGGTTTAGGAAGGATTTTTTTTGGATGGGCTTAAATATAATATTCAAAAGTTTGTGACTAAATGTTTAGTTTTACAACAAAATAAGATTAGAATGATTAAGATATAGTGCTACAACCTTTAGCCATTCCAAGTTAGCGTTGAAGGGAGGTCTCAATGGTTATCATAGGTTTACAAGTATGAATGAAAGAGTGTCATCATGGTGGTCGTTGTATTAAATTTTAAAGTATACACACTTTTGTACATTATCTCATCCTTTTAAAGTCGGTGCGATTTACTCTTGCATTTTATTAAACATTTCAAAATACTCATGGAAACCCAAATATTATCCTAAGAAAATTGTACAACCAAAATAAAATTTATAATAACCAAAATGATTCAATATGATGATGTCAACTATGGGATATGATTCACCATTTTGGGGATAAAAATTTAAAAAAATAATTAAATAATAAAATAATAAAACTACTTTTTCAACTTGTATTTTCAACTTATATTCCTAAGGTTTTACTCCAATTTCGATCGGGAGTACTCGTTGGATGCAAAATTTAACTCCTCATCCAAGGAATACCCATGTTGCATACTTTCGATGGACTCTATTATACACAAAATGAGAAACATGTGAAAAAACGTGATTGCAATAACTTTTTTTTATGTATTTCTCATTTTTTATATAATATATTATTCAAAGTATCCAAAACATGAACACTCTGTATGAAATCAATAAATATGCACATCTAATAAGTGTTCCCCTGAAATTTGAATGTCCTAGGAAATAGATTTAATCTAGTCAAAAAATGAACCCTATGCCTCCCTTTAAAATTTGATGAGACTAATCATCTTATTTTATTATATCCACTTTTATTTTGTAATTTCTTTAGGGGACCTTACATTTTAGAACTCAAAATTCACATACCGGTAAGTGACAAAGATCCCATTTTCACTAGAAATTTTTGGACGGAATTATTTTCTTATCTTGCTACTCAATTAGCTCATAAATCATCTTATCATCCTCAATTTGATGGAAAAGTTGAGATAGTGAAAAAATATTTGGAACGGTATCTTCGTTACTTTATTATCATTGAGAACACAATGGGTCAAATGTTGCCATATTTGAATGGTGGTCTCTTTCCTTCCTTCCATCTTCATAACAAAAATTCCCCCATTTATGGCATTTTATGGATATCATCCACCATCCATCACATCATATTTAAGAGAAAATTATAAGGTTCAAGCAAGGAATATCACATCAAGAATCAACAACAATTTCTCCAACTCTTAAAGGATAACCTCACTTTGGTGCAGAAATGAATGAAACACCAAGCACACACACATCGGCATCAGTGAAAGAGATTTTGATGTAGGTGGCAGAATGCTGCATTACACAACATGAAACAAATGTCCCTCAAGCAAGCTAGAAGGATAATAAATTGTGACCCACGAACTATGGTCTTACAGAGGTGTTGAAAAATATTGGTACTATGGAATACAAATTAGAGTTACCTGTATCTTCCTGAGTGCACCTAGTTTTCCATGTTTCATGCTTAAAGACGATTATTGGTGACAAGATTCTAGTTAAAACAGTGTTTCCGAAAATTTACGAAGAAGGAAAAATCATATCTGAGCCTAAATCAGTCACAAAAACAAGAACTAGAAGACTGCGAAATCAATCAATTTTAGAGTATCTCATTAAGTGGAAGAACTTATCCGATGAAGATTCCACATGCAAGAATGAGAATTTTATACAAAACATCCTAAACTACTTACACATTAAGGACAACACTTTTTTGAAGGAGAGGGGAATGTTAGGTCCCTATAATACTAGTGTAGCACCCTTATTGAACTATTATTAGTGTATCCCCTTATTGTTGTTGTTGTGCCCATGTAGCCCCCATATTTTTATTGTTGTGCCCCATAGAAACCTACTACTGTTATTATTGTACCCTTACATTATTATTATTATCTTAGAGGGTTTGATTATGTTGTGACCCCTTAGACTGCTATATATGCAAAGGATTTATTTTCATTTTTATTATCCAAAATTTCTCATTTATGTAATGTAAGGGGTGCCCATCGAAAGAGGCTAATTTTTAAGTCATTGATATATATTTTCTTCTGTTTAAATGAGTTGGTTGCATAACACCTTAAAACATTGATTTCAGCCAATGTGTCATCAACCATGAAGGCATTAATTTTCCAACTATGATAAACTTGGTGACACCTATGCATGAGGTGCTCCAACCAAAAAGCATAAGTAAAATGTCATGTGATGTATTATGTGATGCCACCACCCATGCAACTGGAACCCCAATTTGTTGCTCGTCAAACACGATGAGTGTGTAAAATTGATGCTATCACATTTAAAAAATATCGTAAGTAAAATTCAAATCATTAATCATTACAAATCAAATTATTGTGCTAGATTAATCATTCTTAATACACTTACCCCATTTTTACTTGTGTTGAATGTTGAATCCATGGATATTAAGCTATTATTCGATAGCTTCACCATGGTATCCAAAATCCACTTTGTCTCAATACCAAATATAAACGGTAAATCTCCACCATTAGGCTTTTGATAAAAGAGGAAATCTTCTTGATGTTTTCTATACAAAGAAAGAGGTTCACACTCATTTCATCCTTCTTATGCAAGGCCCCGATACTTTCATTTTCATTGGAATTATTATAGATGTTAACAACATATTTCCTACATAAAAATAAATACCTATCTCGATTTATGTCATCCATGAAAACATATTTTTAACATGAATTTTGCAAAGTAAGCTAATCAACACTTCCAAGAAGAAACAACTCTCTACCTAGGAACCATGTCCCTTGAAAACTTTAGTTGATGCAGGGAAATAGCAATATTCTAAGTGTAATGTTGGCTATGACAAGGCTATCCTTGTCTATCTTAATGCTCATACATGTTATATGTTATTATTGATATCTCAGGGATTTGAACCATAACATTTACAATGAAATGGCATTGTCAACCCCACTTTTTCACAAATGAGGATCTTCGCTTCATTTCAATTTTTTCCTCTTCTATCATTGGGGCCATATTAAGAAGCACAGTTTCATAATTTTTTTTTAAAATTCAATATATATGAAAAATGCTTGAGTGTTATTAATACCAACATCTAAACAATGCGTCTCTAAAAAATGTACACTTCATATTGCAAGGAAGTTTTAGGCCTTGAGCTTGGGTGTTTAATTTGTACCCAAGTGAAATGAAATGGAGCATCTGGGTTCATTTCCTCTCACCAGTAATAAAAGTTGCAAATCTGGCTGAGAGGATTTTTTCCATCTGATCAATTTCCATGTTATTTCCATGTACTTAGGAAAATATAAATCTTTTCTAGAAAAGATGATATTTTATATAGGGTCTTGCACTGGAATGGAAATGATTATTTACCATTTGAATTGATTTACCATTTTTTGACCAAAAGAATAGTTGAAACAGTAACCCATAAAAGTTCTTCAATAGTTACCCATCTAGTTGCCACGATGGAGACCCAGTGAGTTTCCACAATTGTGAACCAACAAGTTGTTGCATTGTTGACCCAATGAGTTGCCACAATTATGAACCAACAAGTTGCTGCAAAGTTGACCCAGTGAGTTGCCACAATGCTCAACCAATAATTATGACAACGATAAACCAACGATCTCTTTTTACTGATCAACCGGTGAGTTTGCACAATGGTCAAAAAAATGATTTACCACAACGCTTAACCAACAGAAGTTTCCACACCTGCCGATCAGCTATGTGTTACGCCAATAAAAATATAACTTTTCTAGAGCGGTGAAACAATTTGTTGCGCAACAATGAACAGTGGATTTTTTTGCAATCAAGTTTAGTGCTCTTCTGACCCTTAACAAGCAACAACCAATTGTTTGCTCTCCTATTTTCCACTAGGGATTTGGTCAAACAATATAGTATTGTCTGCATAAATTAAGAAAGAAACCAAGAACGACATTTCCTTTATATAATAGTTTTCTAATTATATATTAGTTATACTTGCATACATCATAATCTGTGTGTAAGCACATACACACACACACACACACATATATATTGAGATTAATTTTTGGAATATAAATTATTAATGTGGAGGATGATGCTAAATATTTTATATTATTAATAAGGTTAATCCCTCCTTGTTGTATTGTTTCTTAGAAATGTAAGGAAATTTGACTTGATGAGAAGCACTATGAGTTCCTGTGGAATATGTAAACCCATTTGTTAGTCTTACAATGAGTAGTGGGAATTGATATGAAAAAAAAAATTATACTTATAACCAAAGTTGGAATATGTATAGGTATGATACTAAAGGAGGATAGGTTAACCACAGGTTTATGAGCCTGCTTCCATTCTAAGTTTTCCAAATAAATTTAAAGATAAACATAGAATTACTATTTGTAATTTCTTTCATGATCAAACAACACAAACACCAACTCGATTTTGAGCTTACAATATGAGCGACACTAAAATTCACTTCTCTAGTTACAGGCATGTGAAAACAGAAGACAAAAAAACTAACTAAGGAAATTGGAGCAATTTTTGCAATTAGATCAATGAAAACATTGCTCTGAAGCTGTTGATTTCATTTGAGGGTGCAAGGGTTTCAAAATGATCAGGGAGAAAATGGAATGGAGTTGAGAAAATAGGATGGGAAGGGAATCGGGCAAGACAATTGTGTTTCTGGGTATGGATGCATGAGTTAGGCGATTTTTCGTGTCGCAATCAACGAGCACACAAATGAAACTCCACGAACAGTGATGGGGGTGGAGATGTTGACAGAGAGTTGAGAGGGAGATTTTTTTTTTTTGGAGATGGGGCCCACTATTGTTGATCAGGTGGGAAAGCTCACAGGAGAGGCATCGATGATGATAGGCGTGCGTGAAACATGAAGGGTGTTTCATCGACCTGTTAGTGTTTCGGGGAATATCACCCTAGAGGTTCGTTGGGTTACAACCTCCACAGAGCAGAGGCATGCTACTTAAAAAGGACTCACACAACCATGCATGTTTAGAAAAACTAAATAGAGTAGATCGAGGAAGTTGCCCCGAAGTAGGTCCTACGGTTGAAGAAGATCCGTGGGGTTCAAACCCCTCGACAACGAATCCTTCCTTCTTAACTTTGAAAGACAAGAAGAAACAAGCACGAGCGGCCAGTTCCTACGACGCTATGTCTCTCTTGGTTGTACGAGTGGAGAGATCACACAGATCCTTCCACGGCCTTCGAACGGAGGCCGTCGTCACAGGATCCTTTAGTCCGCCCTTGCCTCGATAAGACTCCTTCCAAAAGGCGGGTGCATACGAAGAGATGACATATAGGGAGATGAGCATCTCAAGGAAACGGGGTTTCCTATAATGAACTAGGAAAGTGCGGGAGGCACGGGGAATCAGACTTGGATAGGGAATACCAAGCAGTATAATATCAATAATTCTCTCTCCCTTAGGCCATACACATGAGGGGTTTTTATACTCCCTCCAAGTAGTTCAACGGAGTTGAAATGATTTGACACATCTTGGGAGTGGTTGAACTACACGAGTAACCATCAACTTGACCAGAAAATAAAAATTTTTATATATTTTTTCATAATTTTAATGACATACGCGGAAAAGTGGTAGGACCGCGTATACACGCATGGAAAAAAAAATCTACAGACATAGTAATGTAGGATTTTACCTTTTATTTTTTAAGTGATTTATTAAGTCTTTGTAGGAATGGGTGCCCAAAACCATGAAAGCAATCATGAATCATATGAAGGTGAGAAATGATGCTATAACAGATAGCCTACTCCATTATATGATCTCCTCAAAAACTTTGGTAAAGTAAATTATTTACTTTAGTGATTAATTTTTAATGTTAGTCGTCGACGTCAAGTAAGGTGAGATCTAATATCGTCTGTCCATCACTTTGAGGTTAGGGTTAGGATTAGGATTATGGCTTTGGCTCAATGTAAAGTTATAAAGGTAAGGCTAAGGTGAGGATATGAGATGCAACAACAACACAAGATTAAGAGAGGCTTGTTAGTGAGCGTGTGTTGGATCTGAGAGAGAATAACGAGGTTGGTGATCAGTTTTGTATTTCCTCATTTGAGCTATTATCTGAGGACATGATCACAAGTAAGTTTCATGATTAATTTATTAATGAATAATTGTTTATTGGGAAGAAATTTGATTTGTGTATGTGATTCAGATCAAGTTTTTTGGTTCTGCAATATTTTTTGTGTTAGGAACATAGTTGGGTATTTGTTCGGTTAATAATTATTGAGAACTAAATACAAAGTGTTGGTTATGGGAGAGTCTAACACACAGGACCAAGTAATTCCCATACAATACCCGAAGTTTGATGTCATAGGACCAAGACACAATGCAATGCAAGGACATCTTAGAACTAGAGACAAGCCAATGTCCATGCTTCAAGCAACCAATGATCAATTCAAATATTATTATTGTTTGCAGCCTTGATATTGTTAGGAATGATGGGGGTCTTAAAACTGTCATGCACACTAGGATCCCACCCATGATACATGCAATAACCTTGGCTATTCTCCAAATGTATTGATTAAACAATGCATTAGGCCGTTTACAACGATTGAGGATTTATTGGAGTATCCCATCCTTTTTCTTTGGTTGTGGACTCTAGTGTCAATGCCACTATATGTGTTCCTTTTATTTGGTATTCTCACTCTTGGCTTCATTTCTTCTCATGTATTTGTCCTTTTCCTCTCTTAGACTAGTTGCTTAGCTTTATGAAGCTTCACTAGTTGCCTATATTTTAACATATTAAACAAAATTCAAGAAGTTGGACATGTTTTTTTACTTATATTTCCCTTGATGAATTGGTTATAAGAATTTCAAACCTATCCTCTTTCATTTTCCATGATAAAAGTGAGGAGGAATGCAAATTTTCAGTAACTAGTGACATTTACATCCCCCATACAGAAGACGGAGGACTTGGGCTATTAACAACCAGGCTCCAAGAATGGTTTTAGTGACTAAATGGATTGCAAGGAAAAATGAATCATTAGGTACTTATGAGGTAGTTGTCAAGCATAAGCTAGAAACGAATTCACATATACACAACATACAAATCCCTAATGATTTATGATATAATCATAGGTGCAAATTCCTTTAATTTCCCTAGATGAACAATTCTAACAACAATTTGGAATCATTGAAAGTAATATTTCATGAGCTTGACTAGGATTTAAGGATTATTAAGAGTGTTCTTACATAAAGACACCAAGTGGGCCACATTTCTAGGTGTGCAATAAAAAAAATATCAAATAAAGGTTTAAAGTGTGAAGCAATTTACATTCAAACTTGAAAAACCATAGGTCAATTAACCACTTCTAAATTTCTAATGCCTCTAAATTGTATAATGAATATTGATGATGTAGATAAATTGATTTTATCTACCAACTTGTCCCAGTCATTATGACATAATAGAGTGGGAACATCATTCTATAAAATCCTAACTGTGGTTAGGATTTAGAATCTTCTCTTGTAAAGAAATCAGGGTCTCTTTTCTAATGCCTCAACAAAAATTGTATTATATGTGTATTTTTTCTACTATTGTACTTTATTCAACTTAACTTGTGACTTTTAAGGGTGACTTGGTATAAATTGATTACTCATCTAAGAATGTATTTTATAGTCATATACCTAAGAAACTTGATCAAAGATGATTGTGTTCCACTAATTTCATACTACTATGTATCTAAATACAATCTTGAGTGGGAAGCATGTGTACAATTCAACAATATCCTCTTATGTTTTGCATGCTTCCTCCCTTGTTACCGGACATGTATCTAAGGATTTGTCATTGTTGTCATAGTGTTCATATCAATTGGTACCAAATCCTAATGGATGGGGATTTTTCATAATTCCTAGTGGTTCAGGTAATTTATATGCACATCCACACTTTCTTTTCTTGTTAAAAAAAAAAAAAATTGTACAGCATTCTTCATGTCTCCCATAATCGTGATTTATGTCTATTTACATCTCTTTGTACCACAAGTATCTTTGTCGTATACCAAGGTTATTATTAAAGAGATATATATATATATACATACATATATATATATATATATATATATATATATATATATATATATATATATATATATATATATATATATATATATAATCCCCATCACTCAGCAGGATTACTTGGAATAGCTAGAAAGATATACCAAAAAAAACTATCAAGTATTTTAATTTTGGGCATTCCCTTTGGTATTCATATCTTTAACTTAAACAAAAATGGTGGATGTTGAATAGATTTCATAGTAACCTTCATAATTGGATGTATAGGAATCTACCACTAAGTAATAAGATAACTGTCTTCAAGGGAATTTCACTTACTTGTATGGGAGTATTTGGCATTGTTAATATCATGTCCATATCAAGAAGAATTCCCATATGTTTCATTTCTATATGTTCTCGCAGGCAATGATGCTACTGGATCTACAATCTAGTTTTGTATCTTAGATATATTGGATTAGATATGCTTATAATTTTATCGAAGTGACCATTCTGATCCAACATTGTATCTACACTAATACTTAACAATTCCACGGACTTATTTGTGGTCATTTGTTGCACATTAATAAACTTATCTTAGCCTATTATCTTATCTCACAAAATTCTACACATTTGACAATACCCTCTTCTACTTGCATACTTGCTCCTTTGCTTGCTTGCTTGTATTTTGTGTGTTTCACATTGTTGTTACTGAGTTCATATTAGATAGGAATGCCCACTTACCACATTTTTATTTGTTCTACTTCTTATAGGAAAGGAATATATCTATACATTGCACAACTACATGGAAAAGAAAAGGTATCTTTCTTCCTAAACAAACAATTGCTGAATTTCTTCTCTTCTAATGACTTAAATACTTTGAAATTTTACTTGGAAGTCAATAACCAGTAGATTTCACTCTGAAATGTCTAGAAATTTCAATTAAATGTTGCAACCAACACTTAAGTCATGATATTTTCACCCTTGGGAGATATAAGAGTGGACTTGTTTTAAGTGATATCTCTAATCAAAGGACAATTTTGATAATTGATATGAATACTGTTATAAGATATGTGTCGTCTTTTGATGAATAATGAATTTTAAAGAATGAAAACAATTATGATATGATATAACAAATTAATCTAAACATCACATTCAAATGCACTAATAAAAATTTAATTGATATGAATATTGTTATAATTTATGTGTCAAATTTTGATGAATATGAATTTAAAAAAATCATAATAATTTCACTGTCACAAGTTGATGTTTCTAAAAAATAGAAAATGAGCACTGGTGCATGTTGGCACTATGCCTTAGGCGGGTTTCTACAACCTATGGGCACCGCACAAATACCAATACCAATTATAACTCTCAGTGTGTTTGTCCGATACTGTGCATCGATGCATTTATGTGAGAGTGCTCACCGGTCCGTTTCTACGACCAATGGGGACCACAAAAATACCAATACCAATTAGAACGATCGGTGCATTTGTGTGATACTGTGCAGCAATAGTTTTTATAATACTAAACAAAAGTGCGTTGATACGACCTATGGGCACAACACAAATCCCAATACCAATTAGAACAGTTGGTGTGTTTGTGTGATACTACGTGCCGGTGCATTTGTATAATACTACGCACTGGTGCATTTATACGACCTATGGGTGCCGCACAAATTCCAATACCAATTAGAACGACCCAGTGCGGTGTATCACTTACATTGCACCCGGTGCATATTTAGACCTTAGTGGCCCGGTGCATGCACCTTCGACCGCCCCGGGGCGACTGTTTAGCTGACACACACCGATACGTTCCTAAATGCCTCAAGGCGTCCTATATTTTTTTTCATCCTGGTGCTTGGTAGGTTTGCAATACTGGCGCGTTATTTCTAAAACGCACCAATGTGTTGACACCTGATTAGTGCACCGATGAGAAAGACATCCATAATAACCTCCGATCGCTCATTTTTCTTTTAGTTGTTTTGAAATTATGTTAGAAGCTCCACCAAACCCTCTGTTACCGAAAACATATGTAGTAGAAATTTTTTTTTTGACAATTTTGGAAAATTTTGTAACACTAAAATCCTTCGTTATAAGCTCCGCTAGAGGGTCTTTTCCTTGTAGTGGAGGCTCTTGCTTGTTGAAATATAGTAATCGTAAAACAAGAACACCTTTTATGAGATTTTGTTGACCATATTCCACATATTAGAGACTCTTTTCACCAGGGAAGGTAGATGGAAACAAAATGGAGCGGCGATTGCCACCAACTCCGGATGGCTCTGATTAAAGACCTGAGTTGACCTTTGGAATCTAAATTTTTGCTAATAGATTTTGAATTATCCAAATGTATTTTGATTTGAATAGGATCATTTGATCATTGGTCTTTTGATTGATCATTGATGCACCTTATGAAGATGTATAAACTATGAATATGCACCAGAAGGGTTCATGGTGTGTGGAGATTTTGGACTTGAATATCACATTTCTCAGATTCATTAATATATTGGCATGGGGAACCAAGAATAATCCTATTAGTAAACTTATCATAGATTATAACAGGATGTCATAATTTGAGTATTATACCTTGTGGTTTCTAGGTGGTATTAACCAATTCAAAAACCCTTTGAGGAAGGTGATGAACATGCCTTGAAATTAGTTCAAGCTAACTTGATGCCTTTAACATTGAGAGGGACAAAAGACAATACTGCAAAGAGGGAAGGTATGAATGGGAGTGGGCTTTCATCACGACTTTTAATGTCACTCCTTTTAAGTGATTTCTAATATTTTTTCATTAACATTCGAGACCAATTCTTGTTCTTCCTCCTACTGATGTACAAGTGATTGAGTGTGAGTTTACTAAAGCTGAGAACAATTTTTATACAACTTTGTATAGAAGATCAAAGACAAACACTTCTATGATCCATGGAAAGGAGATATAATAATAGTTTTGATTCATTTTTTTGTTGTGATTTTGGTTTGACTTAAAAAATCTATTATGTTTATTTCTATTGACAAGTCCAATTTGAAAAGTTTGTTGAACAAGGAAAAGTTCTTCAGAATTATGCATCTATTATGGAATTTGTTTTAAGGTTGTGCCAATTATGAACATCCTTTTCTTGTTATGAGGTAAGTTCTACTTTATAATTTCTTTTAAAAAATGATTTTTATTGTCCTTTGTAAAATTATTTTTATTGAAAAACATTATGTTGAGCCCAAAAGATCAAGAGATTTTGTAATTGTCTTATGAGCAGTTATATGCTAAAATGTGTTCTAATTGTTAAGCTATCAACAATTCGGGTGATATACAATGATAACAACTGGGGTGATACACAATATTCATTTGGTATGCATAAGAGGGAAATGTGTTTTCTTCTAGGAAGCCAAATGTGTGTTATTGGATATTCTAGTTTTATACCTTCAAAATATTACAGTGAAGAAGTGGTCAAAGAAATTAGTAATGATGAAAGAGGGACTGCCCAATTTATCTTGAATGAGTTGAAGATGCAGTCATGCCTCGTTGTGTACATCATATGTGTCATCAGTTCCTACTAGCAAGTTGGTGTAGCTCTTTGGGTGTGATTATATTGTTTGTGCTAATTCTATTTAATTTTCTTTGTATGACTAGATTAATTTTTTTGTATATTATTGTTTATTATTAGATTTTTATGCAAGTCATGCTACAAAGGTGTCACAGTGAGCTAACTCCATTGAGTTGTTTTTTTTATTAAGTTAAAAATAGGGGCTTGCATGATTATATATTTTACAAGTATTATGCCATTATGTGTCGAGAAATTTTTAAAAATCAATGCCTATATATACAATTTCAAGGATGGCCATAACTCCTTACATAATTCTTTAAAGGATGCTAGCTCAATGTAGTAGCACACCTTATGCAGGAGGTTAATTACGCTCGATTCCATTGTACCCTAACATGAATTAGTCAATGATGTTGTAGTTTATTTCAATTAAATATTTTTATATTGATTTATTTTAATAATGAGATTTTTTCTTAGATTGATTGTTTTCTATTGTCTATAGAGAGAAAATAGATAGGATTAAAGACATTGTCTCCATAAATACAATATTTATTTAATTCCAACTATCGTATTTGGACAGAAAAACAAAAAATTGTCTTTGGAGAGACAAAAATGAAATCGTCTCATAAGAGACAATAATTCTTGTGTTATATATTGTCTTCATAGACACAAATTTTTAAGACAATTTGAGACATAACTTAAAGACAATATTCAAGACAATACAAAAGTTTATTTTGTATGAAGTTAAAAAAACTTAACCAAAATTGTCTTAAACCCCCTTTGTGTTGTATTACCTGGCTTGTAGACAAAAATGAAAGCTGTCTTAAAACCCCCATTGCGTTTATGCGCCTGACTCTTGTCGACAAAAATGAAGCTGTCTGGCGGAACAAAAATACTTTTGTTATATATTTCCTTCTTGAGAAAATATTTTAAGAAAATTTAATTTTAAGATAGTTTTAATTTAGACCACTTTTGCTTAAAGAAAATATTTAAGACAATATAGAAGTTTTATTTTCTCTCAAGTTAAGACAATTTGCAAAAATGATCTTAAATATTGTCTTAAAATCCTTGTATTATAGTGACATGAAAGTTTTTGATTTTGCATATTTTTCAACTATAAAATTAAAATAAAATATTTATAAGTAACACTTTCTTAAGGACCTTTTGCTCTTAGTGGGATCTGCAATCTGTGTATATAAATTTCCATGAAATTTCTGACTTAGCTTTTACTGATAAATTTGTATATAAGACAACTTAATCTTGACTATAACGATCCTCGTTCGTTGTATCTTTTACCTTGCCTCTAAGATCAAAATGACCTAATCTCTTTAATTTTCTTTATTTATAAGGTAAAATTTACCTGTAATCTTTTGAATCCTATAATAAATTTCGATTTTCCTCAAAATCTGAAAAAGATTGAAACTTATTTTAATGTAGAGAAAAATTTGGATTCAATCCTCGTGTCACGAATTCAGAATAATTTCACAATATGGGATGCCATAAAGTACATCAAGGAGGTGAAAAGAGACGGATCAATGAATTGAATGAGGATATCGTTGCAGAGCGTAGGTCAGAAAAAATTTGGCAGAGAAGCCAATTCAGACATGGATTCAGTGCCTACGCTGCCCACGGTGAACATTGGCCATTGTGAATTTTTGACGATTTGAGCCTTTGATCTGAAAATAAAATTGTTGAGCGCCCGGTGAACTAAGTTTATTGCAACTTAGTTCAGATTCAATTCCTATTGCATTCTATATAATACTAGCAGAATTTTATTATAAATAGCCCGAATTGAGTATGATGGTATTTATATTCAGGAATATTTTCATTACCTTACCCCAACTGGTCGAGATATAGAACACTATTTGAAAATAGGCGGCTAGTATGGAGTTTCAAGTTGGGTTTCTACGAGTGTACATAGATATGCAAGTTTTGTATATGTGTAAAGATGAAATTATTTGAAATATAAAAATTTCATTAAAAAATTATGTATTCAAATTTCAAATATATTTTAATTTAGTTCATTAGATTAAAGTGATGTGTGAAGACGAAATTATTTGAAATATAAATTTATGTATTTAAATTTCAATTATATTTCTATTTTAAAAGTGTCTTTAACAGTCCAAATAATTGATGAAACGTATTTGTATATTATAGCAATAAATAGTCGTTATTATTCATCTAAAACACTTTAAATTATGAAAATAGATATAACTCTTCAAACCCATATAACCCTACACTTCCTCGGTCAGAGGAACTCTTCTCATCACCAACCCTTGAAAACAATTATTATAACATGGCTTTGTTATATATGAAAATTTTATCATCGACATTTTGAAATAGGTTGCTTGTGTATCAATGGTTCACCAATAATTGAAAATAGTTGAATATAGGATGTGCATAATGCTATCAAAATACTTTCAAACATTAACATCAAACGAGGAGAAGATACACCGTAATGTTGAGACAAAAAAATATATTCAAAAGTAGCTAACTTAATGCTCAATTATATTAATAATAGAATAGAAAAACCTCAAATATGTGATTACATCATGATGAACTCTCATTAATAATGCAGTAAACTAGAAAATTGAAGCTTTCAATGTAATATAGGTGGCAATCAAGATGATTTTAGTGGTCACTGCTTGAGATTCTAATTATCCCTTTGTCATAAATGGTTATTTCGTAGAAGTTTAATTATGGCATATGGTCATCTTAAAACCATATTGTAACATGGAATGGTTCATTTCTAAAATTTACAACGTATTTTAACCACTCGTATTAAATCCCAATGAGGATGTATTTAACCATTCTCTATATTAAATCATGACATGACAGGACAACAAAATTGTAACAGGAAAATGTTCCTTCCTCACATTATAAACATATTTAATCATTAGTAGTTTGGTAAATATTAAGTATTTAATCATGAATAGTTTTGGTATATATTAGGTATTGTAGAAGTTAATCAATTGAGTTATTGTCTTTTTGGCCATGTATATTGAATATCATATTTATTCTTATTCTCTTTTTACTATGCATATTGAACATATTATTTCTAGCAACTTTTGATCTTCCCATACCTTCTATTCTTTTGGTGTATATTTACACCTTTAGGGGTGATTGCTAGTTTAATGTCTAATTCTTTAAAGAATACTAGCTCAATAGAAGAGCACCTGATTTACAAGCAGGACGTTAGTGGTTCAATTCCATCGTGCCATGATATTCATATGGAATGGTGACGATCAATTTTTGGTGTCAGACTCTTTTGACCATCACCAATGAGTTTATGGTGATAGTTTTCATTCCTCACTAGAATAAGAAATGGTAGTGATCAGCATTGCACTATGCATATAAACATCAATGGTGATAGCCATGAAATTTTCATCACCATAAATCATTATTGTTCATATGAAATGGTGACAGTCAATGAACGTCACCATATGCATGCATTAATATTGGTGACCTAGAAAGGTCCATCACAATAAATTGTTGTTGTTCACATGAAATGGCGACGGTTACTATTCGTTATTATAATAATTATTCATGACTGACCTTTAATGTCACCACAACACATACTTTTGGAAAAACCACCTTTAGTGATGTTCAATTTTTTGTTGATGGACACTAAGGTCCATCACCATTTCTCATATGAAATGGTGACGATCACTATCTGTCATTATAAATCATTATTGGTGGCAGACCTTGAATGTCACAACAACACCTATACTTTTGGTGATGCCACTTTTGGTGACAGAGGTTCTTTTTACCATCATCAATGTGCTTATGGTGACATTTTGTGACCCTCACAAATGTTTTTTTTCTTGTAGTGAGATTATATATTTTTATTCCAATGGTGGATATGGCACAAAGAGTTATGAAAGTAACTAACCTCACTTACCTCTCACATTGCCTCACCTCATTCGAAATTTTTCCCATTAGAGAATGCTCCGCAACAAAATTTCCTTGCCATGACAGTTAGGGAAATGCCAAGTAATTTATTGTAACACAACTTACATTTAAAATATTAATCTCTACAACGTCCTCTACACCTATCGTCAGTTAATTTTTCTATCTGTGTAGGTTAAATCTCTAAATTTTGCATGCAGTATGAAGTTTTGCTTACTTTATATACCCTTCATGGTGAGCTATGGTGTGGGAGGATAGGAAAACTAAAACATTTCGCTTCCATTTCTACACATGTATGTGTATGATTATTTTCAATTCGTTTTGAGTAACATTCTCCATTGTTTATAGTTGTGAAATTTATTAATTTCTACAAAGGATGTGAGGATTTATAGATGCATTTCATGCTTGTATACAAGTATTTTTCCTTGCAATACTAACTTTTTCGAATATTTTAATTTTGTAGCCCTCCACTGAATAAATTTTCTAATTTTTCCTCTTATTATACACTTTCAAGTTCACATTCAGCGATATTTATTTACAAAGGCATGTGCTACCTTATCTTTTCGTAGGGTGCCATGATATTCTTTTAATTCTTTCTTTTTCACTTAGCACAGGTCACCATATTGCGTAGCCATGCCTTATTACATGTCCTCGACATATTTTCCTTGCTCTATGGAGTCCAAACCATTGTATAAGTTATAGTGGGATTTTATGTTTTTGTAGATATTGCTTTGAAACCCTTGTTGGTTAGAATAAGTAAATTAGGTTATAATGTATGTGATTAATTCTACTTTCAGTTGATATTTTATCACGGTCTTCGGCCTTGGTATGGTTTGCTCTTAGATATATTACTTGTATTCACATTTCTTTGAAATGATGTACTTGTATTATGAACCTTCTTCATCATGGTTTTTTTTAACGCTATAGGATTTGTAATTTTTTTATTATTATAAAGATTATTTTTCATTCTCTATTGTGTAAATATTCGAAATGGGTAAAACCTTTGGTTGTCATTTTTTTGTTTAGTATTATTATGGTTTCTAGAATGAGGCCGTATGTGTAGAAATTACTTGTAGATTCAAAATTGGTTATGAAAACTACTAAATCAAAACACTTGAATCTACTCTACTCAATTGCAGAAAATATTTAATGATCGCAAAATCAAACATAAACATGATATAAATTAATTCACACATTACACATGGATTTATCACAGGAAATAAACAACTCAAAAACCCCTTCCTATCTGTATTGTATTTATCGAAGAAAATAGAGAAGAAATTTAATGCTTTCTCAAGCCTAAGAAACCTATGCATAGTATAATCTATCTCATTGATTCACAATGTATTTCTGGTCAATACTAAGTAAATTCCTACTTTCCCAAGATCATATTTCTTTGCGATGTTTAATAAAGATTATCCCTATTATTTACGGAAATTACTCATTGAGTGCACAATTCCTTTAGGACCTTCTCTCCTTGCACTACCTCTACAACATGGAATAGTTTCCCATTGTATTTTCCTAGCAATCTCAGGCGGGTAATTTGAGTTTCCTACCTACACTCCAAATTATTAAGGATGATTGATGAGTTAATTGGTTCATCACAAGTGAGCCTTTATGTTTGTACCTTCCATTGGTCTCCAATCGGCTAGAACAGATTAAAGCTCCACAATAACTCAAATTAAGCGAAATAGATTCTTACAAATTAGCAATGAATCATACTAAAGGCGAAATCACATTGTCTCATACTTGAATTAACTGAGTTAACTAAGTAATAGGTTCCATATCACCTCATTTAACTACCTCTGACTATTTCACTGAAATTTAAATTCAAATTTTAATCTAGTTTGTCCAAGGAAGTCAAAACTATATTTTCTTAATTTATTTTCAACACTCCCTCTCAACAAGAAATGGATTATCTGATACCCCAATCCCGCCTCTATGGAATTCAAATTTTCCTCTTAGCGAGTATTCTGTAAAAATGTCACATCTGTTACCACTCATGAATGTACTCGAACAATGATCTAGCCTCTACACACACAATCTTGTAGATGAGTGACACCGGATGTGGATATATTGAATCGATCATTAAATAATGAATTCTCAAAGTGTTTTACTCTGACTACGATTGTAATTTTAAATCACGATGAAAGCTCCATCTGTGACCAAACCCAACACTAATCTTTCTCATCCAGATAGCCTCACATGCTACTTGACTTGCAGTCATGTACCCTGCTGCTTCTCTTTTGAGTTGAGTGTAACATATCTCTACTTCCTGTTGTACCAAGAAACCCTTGGTAACCCAACACTAAAAACTCCTCCTGATATGCTCTTCCTCGCTGATGGAATCCTTGCCTAATATGCATATGTGTAGCCTTTCGACTTCACTTCCTATGTCTATCTATAAAAAATACCAAACTGAGGAGTGCATCTAAGGTATCTCAACACATGCTTTAGTTCCTTTTAATGGAGTTTGGTTGGTTTAACCATTTCTTGAGTAAGTTGGCTAACTGAATAACACATGTCTCATTTTGTTTTTACCAAATACATAAGTGAACCCACAAGATACCTGTAAATGGTGGCCTCTACTACCTCACCGTAAGTAGCATATTACTTCCTCTAATTCCCTGCTAGAGGAGTCTCCATATGGAACTTCTTCAGTATCTTGTTGGCATACTTACCCTTGGAGACAAAAGGTTTTCCATCTCGTTTCAAAATTTCCAAACCAAGGAAATAATGCATGGGCCCCATGTCCTTCATTTAGAATTCTCTTGCAATATCCTCTTTGCAATAGTTGACTCCACAAAAATAGAGTCCTTCACCTATGTTGGCGAAATGAGAAAAATTTGTGGATCGAGCTTACCTTTGCCTTCATGCTTCCATTCGATTACAATAAAATAAAATTCCCTCACATTCCATACCGACACACTTTCTTGAAGCTCTTACACTAACTCTATAAACAAAATAATTTGTGTTCTCCTCTGTAATAAGCCTGCTTCCTCCTACTCCTCAAATTCATCCTGAAGGTCATTCCAAACGCGACCATCACTAACAAAGAAATGGAGAGAACACATATCACACCACAACACTCTCTCGTTGAACATGTCTCACTAGAGCAATCCCTAAGTGTGCAACCACACCACCATCCTTCCAAACCTGCAATGTGCAGCTTAGTGCTTCCACTGACGAGTCAACCAAGTAGCTTCACACTCGCTCTAGGAGGTGAATGTAATATTACACCACAACGACTCCCATGTATGGTCGTAATGGTCGCAATAGAACTTCTTCAAATCGTCAACGCCTAGTGGGAAGCTTCACCTCAGCCTTGTAACTATAAATAAATTATGTTGAAAAGGCCAAAGATATTTCTCTTGAATCAAATCCACAAGAATTTGAACAATATGAAAAAGAAACATTCACCAAACGATTCATTTCCCTTGGCCCAGAAGGGGAAAGGCACAGGCCCTTTCAGTCTCTGATACCAATTTAAAAACCAGTCACTCTGATAATTAATCAAATGTTTTGTTATATAAATACATGTAGTGTTACCTCAATATACGTAGACTATCTTAGACACATAATCACTTGGTTGAAAGAATATCTTAACCACACACCAAGCTAGGAAACTTGACTAGATCTAAACAACTCCTAGACAATAGGAACATAATCCTTTACATGAAAAGAATCACAACTGAGACAAGTACGAGTTATATTTTCCAAGTTCTCTCAAGTTTTCCACATAATTACAAGGCTCCAAATGTTCCTCCCAACCAGTGAGAATCACTACATCATACTAAACCCACCCCAAACCGTATTCATATCTAGAACAATTTCTATGAGGTGAACTTGCGAGGTCCAACCCTAAACAACTTTGTCCCAACAGAGATGATCTAGGGTATTTAAAACTGAGCACACATGCTTCAATTACAATTCCACTAGCCAACCAACTCAATAATTCCTTACGTTGGTAGTGTCTTTCCTTCCTCCATAACATCCTATCAAAGTTTTTTGTTTACAGTTTGTCTCTCCTTCAAGGTTACCTCAGGTACCTCTCTTACCCTCTTGGCTTCCATTTTCCCAAATTGAGATATTGTATCTCTAGGAAGAGGAGTTTGGGATTAAATTCCCTTTATTGATAGAATTAAAACATTCATGTTCATAACTTATTCACATTAGACATTTTAAGTAACTCTACAAAGTAACTAAAATATTTACACATTTACCGATGTATTATTATTGAAGGAAGAATGAGCCGGATGTGTAAGTTCGCGCCCCTTTAAAATAAAATGAAAAATTAAACATTATGTTCTAAATAGAAAAATAATGTGGGCTATAATTTAAAAAAAAAATGAATATGTTGTAAAGTAATTGGAAGTAAAAAAATGTGTGATCAGATGTTTAAATTTTATACTTTTAAATTCTTTCAGCCATATATTTAAATAAACTATTTAAATACCTATGTTAGCTCAGTATATTAGATATAGACTTCATATATATCTATATATTAAAAATGATTAAGTTTTATGGGTAAAATTTTATATATTTAACATTCAAACTAATTTAAACTAAAGCTTTTCACTTAAAGAAATTTTATATATATATATATATATAATAGATCTTATATATATACACACACACACACACACACGCTTTGTAGATTAATTTATGAGATTATAATTATTATTTATTTATTTTTAGATATATATATATATCCTACTTATATTATTTACACAAAAGTCAACATATGTATTCATATTTCATAGATTAAGAAAAGATAGAATGCCTTTGATATGTATTTATACGTATGATTACATATATCTTTGTTTTAAATAATAATTTGAAATAAAAAAATTATAGTTAGCATTGACAATTAAATCATTGGAGTATAAAGAAATAGATCATTTTGTAAAATAATATTAAAAAATATTATTGCATTAAAATTTTAGGGAAATGTTGAGTGATAAAAGGTTAAAGAGATAAATAAAATTATGTTTAACTATTATACTTTTCAAAACTATTTCAACTATAGATTTAAATAAACTATTTGAATATCTATGTTAACTAATTTATCATCGGTATCAACTTCATATATATCTATATATAAAAAAAGATTAAGTTTTTTTATGGTTAAAATTTTTATACTCTGTTTAACATTTAAAAATACAATTTAAACTATGAAAAATAAGACATTGTATTTTGCACTCCTAAAAAACTTTTCACTTGAAGAAATTTGATATATATATATATATATATATACACACACGAGGCTTCATGAAATATAATGCATTCGAATTTCATAGATTAAGAAAAATAGAACGCATTGATATGTTATGTATTTATAGGTATGATTACATATATTTTTGTTTTAAATAATAATTTGAAATAAAAAATTATAGTTAACATTATTAATTAAATTATTGGAGTATAAAAGTAGATCGGTTGTAAAATAATATTAAAAAATATTATTGCATTAAATTTCGGGGAAATTTTGAGTGATAAAAGGTTAAAGAAATAAAATTATGTTTTAAATTTTATACTTTTTAGAACTATTTTAATGATAGATTTAAATAAATTATTTGAATATCTATGTTAACTAATTTATGTTAATATCAATTATATATATATATATATATATATATATATATATATATATATATATATATATATATTAAAAAAGATTAAGTTTTTATGGTTAAAATTTTTATACTCTATTTAATATTCAAAAATACAATTTAAACTATGAAAAATAAGACAACGGCATGTTGCACTCTAAAAAGATTTTCAATTATATATATATATATATATATATATATATATATATATATATATATATATAGACACACACACACACGCTTGATGCGATATAATGTTATAGATTATTTTATGAGATTATTATTATTATTTATTTAGTTTTAGATAAATATATATCCTACTTATATTATTTACACAAAAGTCAACATATGCATTCATATTTGATAGATTAAGAAAAAATAGAATGCATTGATAAGTTATGTATTTATATGTATGATTACATATATATTTGTTTTAAATAATAATTTGAAATAAAAATATTATAGTTAGCATTGACAATTAAATTATTGGAGTATAAAGAATTAGATCATTTTGTAGAATAATATTAAAAAATATTATTGCATTAAAATTTCAGGAGAAATGTTGAGTGATAAAATGTTAAAGAGAAATAAAACTATGATATTATAAGGAGGTGATAACTCCAATCTAGGTTAGAAATGGAAAAAGTCTTCTCTTATATTACATATCTTATTCTCATATTCCATTTAGTTTTTAAAATATATGTCACACTACCAATCCTTTTCATCTTTCAAGTTAGGAAAATTATAGTGATATTGAAACACTTCTAATAATACTTCTAAACATAAAATTAAGTTTCTAATAACCTCATAAGTTTTTAAGATTTAACAAAACATATAAATATCAATAAACATTCTACATCACACCACACACACACACACACACATATATATGATGCATAAGTAAATAGTATAATTGTTTTAATATAATATTAAACTTTATCTTGAAATATTTATATTTTAGTATGGAATGTGTTAAAATATTATAATATTAAAAAAAAACAATTTGAACTTATCTTTCATACTTACATAAAAACCTAAAAAAAAAATATACAAATTATTTTTTAATTTTTTTAATTTTTTAATTTTGAGATAGTTTTAAATAAATTTAACTATTATTATGTTATAGTTAAAAGATAATATGATATTTTAGTATATTATTATTATTATTATGTCTAACTTTATTAATATTAGATAGTATTTTTTAAAGTTTTGATGTAGCCATAGGCTGCAAATGCTCAACTTTCCAGATCTAATTTTTCATTTGTCCAAAACCCACGTTTAGAATCATAATATCTCTAAGAAATTTTTCAAACCCACTTTATATTATATAACATTAAAATTTTCTCTACATATATGCGGAAGCTTTTATTATAAAAGTGGTTCTTAGGTTTATAATATACATAACCATATAATAAATTTTTTTTCTTTCAATTTCACCTTTTGGCGCTCATTTGTCACCATAACACGTGGTATCGCTGATCCATATCGCATCTAAAATTATTTTAATAGAACCTTATCACATATACACTATGTGAATTACCGAAATTTAAGCAATATCGCAAATATATCCACCTCACGGTTCTTAAATTCTTCAATCGATGAAATATCTTACTTCATCGACGCACATTCTAACCCGCATGACAAACTCTACTTCTTTTCACAAATTGCAACTATTACATTTCGCAATTCGAAACCCATAGCTTATCACCATGCTGCCACTTTACTAATTCCACAGACCGCAAAAAATACATTATTTCTATCGCATGGGATCTCATCGCATCGCATACTAAATTGGTTATCATGCAGAATTCTTATCCATAACCCCAGAAATCTGCAATATGTGCTGGACCCCACTAACATGTGGATTCTATTCGTTATTTCCCCAACTTACCACATCGCAACTTAATCCTTTTACCTTGGGATTATACATTCCCAATTAACCTTGCGAGTTGATCTGATTCATCAATATTTTACTTAAATCTTTTTCCATGTAATCCTTGCTGTTTGTTTCCGCCCTTTGGAAATTTTCTAAAGGTTCTCTGCCTTAGTCAATTTGTTATTTCTTTGACTATCGTTGCTATGCAACTTCATCTTCTTTCTGAATTATTTCTCCTCAACTTTATTTTTTTTATTCACTCATATCTTAGCATTCATGCTTGCTGTAATGCCTTGCCTATTGTTTCAATCTCGAATATAGAACACCCTCTGTATTAATTCTCTGAATCTCGAATTTGGATGTCCAATTAGCTTCTCTCACAACTATTTTAACAGAACTGGAAACACACGGTGTTTCTACCTAGTTTCTCCTACACAAACTCCTTTTCCACATAGTAAAAGACTTATACACCCATCAGAATTCATGAAACTGTAATCTATTACACAGAAATCACATTATCTCAATTACGGATCACTCAGCTCGTAAGAGAGATAAAAATATAGTCGCAATGAACTCAATTTCGTATTAATCAAATAAATTATACACATAGAAATAGAACCTATTTATAGTCTGGCTTTGGCCTGATGTGCCTTCACATGGCCCTCTTCTCTTCCTCTCTCTCTATGCCAGTAGGCTTACAATCAAACCTCCTATCTAAGAATGTTGATCTCTATGCCTTTGAGGGTTTACAATTATATAGAAAAGGTTATGTAACCAATTTTGGTTTAGATCCATATTTTACTCAAAAAAATCCTAAGAATCCTCTAAGTCCTCAATTAATTCCTAAAATCTATTCTTTATCCCTTGAGGATCTCAATATTCAATTAAATCCTAAGGATCCTCCATAAATCATGAACTACTTTCTAATCTAATATTTACAATATTTTCAATTATCTCAATCCACACCAATCACTCATCAATCACTTATGTTCTCCTACATTCGAGAACATTTACAAATATGCCTCTCAATATTTAATTAAACCCTATTCTAAATGTCTCACATAAATCACTCAAAATATTGGAAATTACATTAATTAAATACTTAAGAAAACAACTCTTTTGAGAAACATAAGATCCCCTAGATTCTACTAAATGTACACATTTTCAGAACCATGATGCTCCTGCATCAAACTCCCAAGGTAGAAAATAATCATGATATATAGATCATGTGTCTTTAATTACTGTCCTCTTGGATCCCAGACTTTGTTCTGTAAATTGTCTTTGTCTACCTCTCTTCGTTTATGTTGTTTTGTTGTTTTTTGTTCTCCAGGTCTCCATAATATATGTTGCATTGCCCCACTGGCTATGCTCTCAGAGTCTATTTCTTTCTTCTTCTTCTTCTTGTTTCTTTGATTTCTTTTTGTTGTCTTCTTCTAAGACACCTTCATCATTAATCTTATTATTCTTTCAATATCTATGTCCATATTATCTTCTGACTGGTAATCACTCTACCATTTGTTGCATTTTCTTTTTCCAGCTCTTCTTGCTTCATTTTTTTCTTTTTCACTTGGAATTAATCCATTTACTACTGAAAATATTGTTTTAGACATTGCTAAAAATATTACTTCGGACATTGCTACCTCTCAAAATTCCTGAATATCTCTTAAGATATCTCCCTCTGCAACATCCCTATTCTGCTCACTACCTGCAATTTCTCTTTCAAAAAACAAATTGTCCTCCATTTCCCCTTGTATTTTGCTCATCCCAAACACATCATAAATATGATGTTCATCAATTACAACATATATTACTTCCTCTTCCTTGAAAACCTTTAGTGATTGTCCTTCACTTCCTTAACTGATTTCAACAGTAAATTTAGCTTCTTTAAGCACGATATCTTCATGCTTTACATAGTCCTCATCATTATGTCTTACCTGGAAACTTCCAGTCTTCTTCAGTTCTAACACTGAATCTCCTTCAACTTGAAACATGTTTGTCTCATCTTCATCAGAACCTGTAATCATAAAACGATTATCAGAATTAAAAATATAAGGCCTCATTTCATTTTCCTTATATGGAAACATCTCAGTATATTTCTCTGATTTTTCCTTTAATTCCTTTGTTAACACATTAGTATACTGAATTAAATTCTCCAAAGAACTCACGAGACTATCAACTAGTCTCTCCTCCATATCATTTGTTTCAAAGATGTCTTCCTGCTTTCAATCACAATAATTAACTCCTTCCTCTGTAATGTCAATTTGATGAACTATTATTACCATTCTCTCTTATTTATGATTGTCATTCATGAAAATTTCTTTGTCTTCCTTCTTCAGTAATTTATCCTGAGTATATATCCTCTACTCTTCCAACTTCCTTCTTTGAAGGTCTAACATTCAATATAACTCAACAATTTCAAATGGAGTAGAATTTGGAAAATTTACACAGTTTTCAGTCCCTTCACTTGTTGTTGACCCATCATCAAATGGTCCTTCTTCCCCTGCTAAATCTACACACATGTCTAAATCATCATGTTTAAAAATTCCAAACTCATTAGGCACAATAAATACCTTTTCTTCATCTTAATGTCTTAACTCACATCTGCTATACCAATCTTCATTGCTACCAGCTCCAATATTCTGTTGCATTTTCCCATGAGACCTCTCTATCTCCTTTTGTTTCTGAGATCTTGCTATCTCAGTATTAATCTTTACATATTTTAGATTCTACTCCTTCTTCTTAACAAATTCTAAATTTTGTTCATCATCCTGTGATGTACCTACAATCATACACAAATCATTATTTTTAAAAATACAAGACCTTTCAGTCTCGTTTGATGCTTCAAGCACCCGTATTTCACAATGTACTTTTTGGGTTTTAGCAGATCCTTTTTGTTGTGACTCAACTCCTTTGAGTCTCCCCTTCTCCAACAAGTCAATATGTCTCTTTTCAAGGTCTTTGAACTCATTTATCAATTTTAAATTCCATCTCTTTTGCAACAGGTTCCATCTAACCCATTTCCTCATTCTCCATCCATGTCTTTGGTATTCATTCTCTTTCTCTTGTAGCCATCCCTGTAGTACCTCCAACTGTACTCTCATCACTGCAAGATTTCTCTCTCACTCCTCATTACTCATTTTACCTTTATGGAATTCTCTAGAACCTCTTCTATGGCCCTCCATGGCCTTATTCCTCATGAGCTCATCCATGCTTGATTGGTGATCTGCAACATAGCCTTCTCTTGTAGCAATCTCCTCTTGCTACTCAATACCCCTTCAAGCTTCCTCTCTAAGCTTGATATATTCCTAGGTATTCTCTCTCTCTTGGTTCACTCTCTTGAACATTCTATATCTTTTCTGCTCCTCTGGCTACTGCACTCAGTCACCTCTCTCACTTCTTCCAACCTCTAGTTGGATAGGTTCATTTCCATCATCATCAAAACTCTGCTTGTTCTTGGTTACAATCATCAAAACTATTCATAGCATTTATTTCAATCAATAATTCATTATTAAGTAACTGAAATCATGATGACCATACCTCACTATCAAATTTTCTAAACACATGTTGTTGTTGCAGTTTCTCTTTTGTAATATTCCTATTTAGGAAAATCAATAATATAGGCACCAAAAATGCGTTATTCAGAAAATTACGCTATAATAGTGAATAATATCCCATGGATCCATTATTTTATGTATTATAACAACCAAATATACAATGGGATTAGAAACAAATCATTCTAGTTAAACGGGCCTCCCAAGCCCAAAAAGACCCAAAAACACTACAACCCCATGACTACTGCAACGCATAAATTATGAAGAATGTGACAACATGGTTTAATGAGGGCCTCTGCTACAGAAATAGAGAAACAAATGGATCTGTTGATATGTTACTCAAAAGAGTTGAAAAATGGAGATCTAGTCTCTTTTACACAATCCCAAGATAACCCGACAAGGGTTTCTTGAAATGCATGAGATAAAAAAAGTATAAACTACAGATCTGTGTCTGAATCACATTGTACTACTGAAGCTTTGCATAAATATGGCTGAAAATACAAATAAATGGTTGTAACTTCTCCTTACTAGTTTTCTAGGTGAAAGGCTGATCCTTCCACTATGAAACTAGCTCATAAACAGGGGTTTTGACCCTTCCACTACAACTCCATGAAAAATAACATAGTTTCTGAAGGAGTCTGTGTTGTGGTTGTAGGTAACTGCTTGGTCTAGTTTTGGATGGTGGAAATGAAGCTCAAAATACTCTCAGATTTCCTTCCCATATCCTCCAAGAAAGAGTGTGGAATACCCGCATGAGAATACCCTTGTACTAAATAGAACAACAAACCCAGCTAAAAAGTTGAAGCATGAAATAAGTCATAAGAATCAAACATAAAAAATATTCTGAATGCCTCTCATGGCTTCCATCCCTTCCCTTATATTCTTGGTGAGCTTCCTCACCCTTGGCCCCACTCATTTATGAGGTTACTTCCATGCAAAGACTCCTCCTACAAAACTGTGTTGTCCCCACTAGCTCCACTCTCTTCTTAGGCAACGATGTTGATTTGGTCAACGTTGATCTAGTCCACATGAATTTCTCCCTTTCACACCCAAGGTGGCTTTATTTTGTCTATCTAAACTGATCCACATTCACATTGGAAGTGTTTTATTCCTACTAAAGAGATTTAAGGGTCTCCTTACCCCATTTATTCTTCTAGACTGAAAATAGAAGTAACATATAATATTCCAACTAGCTAAAAGCTAATTGGGAATATTACAGTCCTCCCCTCCCAAAATTTTCTTATCCTCAAGCAAAAATAAAGAAGGATGTTGCAAAATCTTCTCTCCCTCCCAAGTGGCATCCTCACCAGGAAGATTCGTCCATCGAATCAGATATTCTTTGATCACCCTGCTCCTTAGCTGCCTTTCCCAAGTATCCAAGATAGCCTCTAGTTTAAAGACTATATGGCCCTCATCATCAATAGGTGGGAGATCCATAGTGGCAACCACATGTTTTCCAATGCCATTCTTGAGGCATGAGACATGAAAAATGTTATCGATCTTGCTCCAACCAGGAATCTCTAGCTCATATGCTACTTCTCCAACGTGATGGATCACCCTGTATGGTCAGGAGAACTGAGGTTTTAGCTTCTCATCTCCTTTCTCCTTGAGTGTAGATTGTCTATATGGCTGAAGGTGAAGATAGAACAAATCATCTACCTCAAACTTCCTCTATATTGGACCATGGTCTGCATGCATTTTCTATTGGTTTTGTGCTGCAGAAATGTTGTCTTTGAGGGCCCGAAGTATATCCTGACTCTTTTGAATCCACTCCTTTGATATAGGAGCCTTTATTTCCCCAAACATGACATCAGAAAATGAGAGTGCATCATACCCATAAAGGGATCGAAATGGGGTTATGCCAATGGACATATGGAAATTTGTGTTGTAGCAATACTCCCCCAAATGGACCCAACACAGTCATGCTCTCTTCTACCCCGAAACATAGTTCTGCAAGTAGCCTCTACCACAGTCATGCTCTCTTCTACCCCGAAACATAGTTCTGCAAGTAGCCTTCCAACCACTTGTTCACTATTTCAGTCTGTCCATCGTTTTGTGGGTCACAGCTGGTACTTGGTGTCAACTGAGTACCCACTAGCCGAAAAATATCTTGCCAAAAGCCACCCATGAAGTGGTTATCCCGATCACTAACTATGGTCTTTAGAAGACCGTGGAGTCTAAACACATCCCTGAAGAAAAGCTCAGCTACCTGTGAAGGAGTATATCATGCAGAAATAGCAAAGAAATGTGAATAATTTGTTAGTCGATAAACAACTATAAAGATACAATCCTTACCCTGAACTATAGGTATACCAGTGATGAAGTCCATGGAAATACTCTCCCATTTCCCATCTGGAATAGGGAGTGGATGCAATAATTCTGTAGGATGGCTGTGCTCTCCTTTGTTCTGTTGGAAAACTACACACTCCTTGATGTGTTGGAGTACATCCTCCTTGAGAACCTTCCTTGAGAATCTCTCCCGAATAGCCTGATATGTCTTGGTGAATCCTTGATGCCCTACAAGTATGGAATCATGTGATGCCTGCAAAATATTCTCCTTGAGCTTAGAATCTCTAGCCAAGAAGACTCGATCTCGGTAATAGATGACCTCATCGATCACTTTATACCTCTCATCAGTGACGAATCTATCTAGGATCTCACATGCAAAGTTGTCTTTGGATTATTCTACTAACAACTGAGCCTTCCAATCTGCATCCGTTCTCATCAAGGACAGTGATGCTGGCCTCCTGGATAAAGCATCTGCCACTACATTTCTCTTCCCTCTGACATATTCTATGTCAAAGTCATATCCTTGGATCTTAGTCACCCATTTATGTTGCCTCTCCCGAAGTTGATTCTGCTTGAGAAAAAATCGGAGACTATTATGATCAGTCTTCACTCAAAATCTATTTCCCACCAAATATTGCCGGAACTTGGATAAAGCATGCATAATAGCCATCATATCCTTATCATATATGGGGTATAGTATCTCATGTGGTAGAAAATTTTTTCTTTCAAAAGCTATGTGGTATCCCCCTTGCATCAATACTGCTCCAATGCCTTCTCCTGAAGCATCACATTCCAACACAAAGGGTTGGGTAAAATCAGGTAGGAAAAATATTGGGCAGCTACTCATCACCTCCTTGAGCTTATCAAAAGCTCTCTACGTTGTGTTTGTCCAACTAAAAGCTCCCTTCTTGGTTAGATCTATAAGTGGTGCTTCTAGTTGAGAGAACACTTTTACAAAATTCCAGTAATAGGTACATATGCCTACAAACCCTCGAAGTTTTGTGACATTCTTTGGTTCGGAACAATCTCTAATAGCATGGATATTCTCTTCATGAACTCTTACCCCATCCACTCCAATGATGTGGCACAAGTAAATAATCTCTGTGAACCCAAAATCACACTAAGAGAGCTTAGCATAGAATTGCAGCTCCTTAAGAATGCGCAATACTACCTCAATATGCTGTAAATGATCCTCCCATGTGCGGCTATAAATAAGAATGTCATCAAAGAAGACCAATACAAACTTCCTTAAGTGACCACGAAATATGTGGTTCATGCAATATCGGAATGTTTCTGGAGCATTGGTTAGCCCAAAAGGCATTACCAAAAACTGAAAATGTCCATAGTGGCATCAGAATGTTGTCTTGGGGATGTCTTGATCCTTCACCTTGATTTGATGATACCCCGATCTCAATTCAATCTTGGAGAAATACTTGGACCCTCTTAGTTCATTCATCAATTCATCGATCCTGGGAATTGGGTACCTGTTCTTCATGGTATTCTTGTTCAAAGCTCTATAATCAATGCACATTCTCAATGTGCCATCTTTCTTCTTCACCAAGACCAATGAAGAGGCAAAAGGACTAGTACTAGGCCGAATATGTCCTAAAGCCAAAAGCTCCTAAATGGCCTTTTCAATCTCATCTCTATAAGCTTTGGGATGCCTATAGGGTGTGGTGATCACTGCTTGGATCCCTTGTTCCAGCTTAATAATGTGCCCAAAACCTCGGTCAGGACGTCTCTGAGGTGGAATATCTCCAAATACTTTAGAATATCAGTCCAAAATAGATTTTAGATATGGATGTACTGATGAATCCTTGCTTCCGGATTTTGAAAAACACATTTCTACTGCCCATTCTATGTCCCCTCTGTGAAAATCTGCATCCATCCTGTGGGATGAGACAATCTAGGGTGGATATGTGTGTAAGCCTTTGATTTTCTGATGTTTACCACTCCCCTTTTCTGTCCATTCCATCTCTAAGGTTTCCCAAGAAATGGTAACCTTCCCTAAGGTGATTAACCACTAGATACCCAATATCACATTGGTGTCTGGAATATCTACCAAAAAGAAGTGGTTTTTCAATGTGTAGGTTCCCATAGTGGTGGTTAATGCTGGAACATATTTCGCACACTGCATGGTTCTAGCTCCTAGAACCCACACTGAGAATCTCTCAAAGTCTTCTATGTGAATGCCCCTCCTTCACACCAGTTGTGTATCAATAAAGTTATGGGTAGTTCCAGTGTCTACCGATACTGATACTCTTTGTCCCATAATAGTGCCTCTAATTCTCAAGGTTAGATACTTGGGAATTCCTCTCAAAGATGCAAGAGTCCCTCCCATCGAAGCAAATGCCTTCACTACCTCTCATGTGGATGGTTCACCTCTTTCTACTGCTACACCGCTGGTTTCCTTCTCCTCATCAGAAAATCTCTCAATGCAATGTGCTTTTCCTGCAACACATTGGTGGTTTGGTACCCCTGGCTCCTGACAAGTGAAACAAAGTTTTTTCTTCCTTAGATCACTCCGGTCATTATCAAGAAATGTCTTCTCCTAATTCTCCCTTGGGCAAGAGGAGATATTTTGCTGAAAGGGGGCTTTGGCCTTGGGTAAAGCATGCTGCAAATCCTTAGCCTTCTCCATAGTTTCTTGGAGTGTAGTTGGTCTAGTGGATTTAACCAACCCATGCAATGGTTCAACCATCCCATCAGTAAACATGCATATTCTTTGGTTCATAGTGAGGTCAGATACCATGACTGAAAGCTTCAAAAACTCAAATATATAAGTTTCTAAATATCCTAATTTCTTGAGCTTGGCTAGCCCAAAAAAGTGTGCCTCCAGATCCCTAGGCTCAAATCTCTCCACCAACCTCCTAGTGAAGTTTGAATACGAAGTGATACTAGCATGGACAAGTGTAGATAACCCTTGGAACCACCAGTCATGTGCCTCACCTTCTAGGTGCAGCGTTGCTATTTTGATAGCCTCTACTTCAGAAACTCTATTGAGCTAGAGATAAGTATCGAACTTCTCTACCCAAGCCTTGGCTGTGCACTTGGGTGATCCATCATAAGAGGGAAAAAATGATGTGCCCAAACTACACTATAGATCTGAGTTCTGCATATACCCTCCCTTTTTATGGTGATTGAAGGATCTCCTACCATCCTTGATCTGACAGAACTCCTGAAATTTCAAATTTTCCTTGAATCTTCGGGATTGAGATTCATATTCCACAAAATAATCACCAAGGGTTTCTTCCCTCAAGGGCCTTCCTTCATCAACTTCCAAAGATAGGAATGTGGGCATAGTGGAGTGTTGTGAATATGGATGTGCTACTGTTTCCTCCCACCACAAATGTGAGGTGACGGAGCTTTCTCCATGGTGAAACCCTCTAAGGGATCCCTTATGTCTTTCAAATATCATCTCTTTGATATCTTTGGAAATGTCCTGCATAGTCTGAAGAAGAAGTTTTGGAATCTCTCTCTCCTCCATGGTTATAGATGTATTTCCACACAAGATGAGCCAAGATCATAGCTCTGATACCACTGTAATATTCCTATGTAGGAAAATCAGAAATGTAGGCACCAAAATGCATTATTCACAAAATTATGCTATAACAATGAAGAAAAACCCATGGATCCATTATTTTACGTATTATAGCAGCCAAATATACAATGGGATTAAAAACAAATCATTCTAGCTTAGTTAAACAAGCCTCCCAAAGCCAGAATAACCCAAAAACAGTACAACCCCATGACTACTGCAACACAGAAATTATGAAGCATGTGATAGCACAGTTTAATGACGGTTTATGCTACAAAAATAGAGAAAAAAATGGATCTGCTAATATATTACTCAAAACAACTGAAAAATGGAGATCTAGTCTCTTTTACAAAATCCCAAGATAACCCGACAAGGGTTTCTTGAAAGGCATGAGATACAAAAAGTATAAACTGTAGATCTGTGGCCGAATCACGTTGTCTTACAGAAGCTTCTTACTGAAGCTCTACATAAAAATGGCTGAAAAGAAAAAGAAATGGTTGTAACTACTCCTTACTATCTTTCTGGGTGAAAGGTTGATCCTTTCACTAGGAAACTAGCTCATAAACAGGGGTTTTGACCCTTCCACTGCAACACCATGAAAAATAATGCAGTTCCTCAAGGAGACTGTGTTGTGGTTGTAGGTGAATACTTGGCCCAATGCCGGATGGTGGAAATGAGGCTCAGAATACTCCTCTCAGATTTCCTTCCCGAGTCCTCCAAGAAAGAGTGTGGAATTCCCACATGAGAATACCCTTGTACTAAGCAGTACAACAAGCCTAGCTAAATAACTGAAGCATGCAATAAGTCATAAGAATTAAACTTAAAAAATATTCTCAATGCCTCTCATGGCTTCCATCCCTTCCCTTATATTCTTAGTGAGCTTCCTCACCCTTGGCCCCACTCATTTATGAGGTTACTTCCATGCAAAGATGCCTCCTCCAAAACTGCGCTATCCCCACTGGCTCCACTCTCTTCTTTTGCAGCGATGTTGATTTGGTCAACCTTGATCTAGTCCACACACATTCCTCCCTTTCACACCCAAGGTTTCTTTATTTTGTCTATCTAAACTAATCCACATTCACACTAGAAGTGTTTTATTCCTACTAAAGAGATTTAAGCGTCTCCTTACCTCATTTATTCTTCTAGATTGAAAATATAAGTAACATATAATATTCCAACTAGCTAAAAGCTAATTGGGAATACTACATCTTTTCTGTCCTTCAAAAATTTGATCTTCTTTCTCCCAAAGTATATTTCCCTTCTATTTCTTTACTTAATCATATTCAGATCTCATTCTTCTCTTCGCTTATGTTGTGCCACTCTGATTCTCTAAAAATTCTTCCCGTTTTGTTCTCTTCAAAGAATTCTTGTTGTCGTGATTTCTCCTCCGAAGAACATACCTACTCTAACTTTCTCCCCAAAACATATTTTTCTGTCTCTGATACCAAATGATGCAGCCATAGGCTGCAAATGCTCAACTCTGCAGATCTAATTTTTTGTTTGCCCAAAACCCAAGTTTGGAATAATAATATCTCTAAGAACTTTTTCAAACGCACTTTATATTATATAACATTAACCTTTTCTCTACATATATGTGAAATATTTTATTATAAAAGTGGTTCTCGAGTTTATAATATACATAACCATATCATAAAGTTTTTTCTTTCAATTTCAAATTTTTCCGCTCACTTGTCACCATAGCACGTGGCATCACTAATCCATATTGCATCTAAATTTATTTTAATAGAACCTTATCACATATACACTATGCACATTCCCAAAATTTATGAAATATCGCAGATATATCCACCTCACAGTTCTTAAATTCTCTGATCGCCAAAATATATTACTTCATTGGCGCACATTCTAACCTGCATCACAAACTCTGCTTCTTTTCACAAATCGCAACTATTAAATTTCACAATTCACAACCCATAGCTTATTGCCATACTGCCACTTTACTGATTTCGCAGACCGCAACAAATACATTATTTATGTCGCATGCGATCTCATCGCATCACATACTAAATAGTTTACTATGTGAAATTATTATCCATAACCCCAGAAATCTGTGATATGAGCTAGAGCCCGCCAACATATGGATTAACTTAACCATTTTACCTTGCAATTACACATTCCCAATTAGCCTTGCAAACTGATCTAAGCTATCAATAGTTTACTTGAATATTTTGCAATGTAATCCTCACCGTTTGTTTCTATCCTTTGGAAATTTCTAAAGGTTCTATGCCTTGGTCAATTTGTTGTTTCTTCGACTATCATCATTGTGCAACTTCATCTTCTTTCTGACTTCTTTCTACTAAGTTTTCTTCTGTTTATTCACTCAGATCTTAGATTTCATGCTTGATGTAACGCCTTGCCTGCTGTTTCAATCTAGAATACAGAACACCCTCTTTTTTAATTCTCCGAATCTCGAATTTGGATCTCCAATTAGCTTCTCTCACAACTATTTTAGCAGAACTGGAATCACACGGTGATTCTACCCAGTTTCTCTTACAGAAAGTCCTTTTCCACACAGTAAAAGACTTATACACCCATCAGAATTCATGCAACTGTAATCTATTACACATAATCAGATTAGCTCAATTATGAATCACTCAGCTCGTAAGAGAGGTAAAAATATAGTCGTAATGAACTCAATTTCTCATTAATAAAATAAATTGTACACATACAAATAAAACCTATTTACAGTCTGGCTTTGGCCTGATGTGTCTTTACATGACCCTCTTCTCTTCCTCTCTCTCTACGCCCGTAAGCTTATAATCAAACCTCCTATCTAAGAATGTTGATCTCTATTCCTTTGAGCCTTTACAATTATATAGAAAATGTTATGTAACCAACTTTGGTTTAGATCCATAGGTTACTCAACAAAATCCTAAGAATCCTCTAAGTCCTCAATTAATTCCTAAAATTCCTTCTTTATCCCTTGAGGATCTCAATATTCAACTAAATCCTAAGGATCCTCCATAAATCATGAATTACTTTCTAATCTAAGATTTACAATATTTTAGAATATCCCAATCCACATCAATCACTCATCAATAACTCATGTTCTCCTACATTCGAGAACATTTACAAATATGCCTCTCAATATTTAATTAAACCCTATTCTAAATGTCTCACATAAATAACTCAAAATATTGGAAATTACATTAATTAAATACTTGAGAAATCAACTCTTTTGAAAAACATAAGACCTATACACATTTTCGGAACCATGATGCTCCTGCATCAAGTTTTATGTAAAATAAAATAAAATTATATATAATATTTAATATTAAAATATATAATTATAATAACATAAATTAAAAAAATATATAATAAACATCATAATTTAATATGAATACACATTTTTTTAATTCATAAAATATTAAATAAATAAAAATAATAAATAAATAATATAACTACTATTAAATAATTTTTAATTATGCTTTTTACCCGAGCCGTTATTTTACAACTACTAGTTGGAGTTCTCCTTATCTACTTAAATGGGTTCCTTGATGAGATTTCTCATCTTGTATTGATGATGAACCACACTGGCTGGTTCCAAAAGTGTCGACAGATGTGACTTTCAAAAAAATATTCTATACACACTTTTTTTCTTTATGTAATCTTATTGGTTAGTAATATTATTATATGAAATAATGTGCAAATATGACTTATTACCTAATTATGCACTGCACTCCATTACAAACTTCTAGGCAGTATGTATGGCTCCAGATTTACAGTAGTTTCGAAAAAAAATCACCATTGTTTAGATTTTTCGAATACAATCATTGTGTTCATTGATTTATTTATAGAAATTGAATCTATGAATAAATTCCAAAAGTTAAACTTGACTATAATGATCCTCGTTCATTCTATCTTATGATTTTGAAATTAATCTTGCCTCTCAGATCAGAAAAACCTAGTCTCTTTAATTTTCTTTATTGATAAAATTGAAAAAAGGAAAGTTTATTTGTAATATTTTTAACCTTATTATAAATTTCTGTAAAATCTAAAAGATTGAATTTATTGGAATGCAGAGAAATTTTTTAGGTTGAAAGATAGAAAAATATAAAGTTAAGAAAATTTACAGAGAAAATAAAAACAATGTATATAAATTCATTTTTACAAAATGTTTTTTTGTTATGGATATATAAAACAAGAGTGGTGGCATGTATGTGACCACTTATTTGTATATATGAATTGAGTGTATTTAGTTTATAAGATTGAAATGATAAGTGTGAAAATAAAATTATTTGAAATATAAAAGTTTTATGTATTTAAATTTAAATTCTATTTTTATGGAATTTCTTTTGAGGTTGTGCCAATTGTGAACATCCTTTTCTTGTCATAAGGTAAGTTCTACTTTAGAATTTCCTTTGTAAAATGACTTTTATTGTCTTTTGTATAATGATTTTTATTGAAAAACAATATGTTCAGCCCCGAAGATCAAGAGTTTTTTTAATTGTCTTATGAGCACTTATATGTTATAATTGTTCTAATTGCTAAGTTATCAACATCTAGGGTGATACACAACATCCATCTGTTATGTATAAGAGGGCAAGGCGTTTTCCTCTAGGAAGCTAAATGTGTGTTATTGGATATTCTAGTTCTGTAATTTCAAAAGCTTACATTGAAGAAGCGGTGAAAGAAATTAGTAATGGTGGAAGAGGAGAGTGCCCAATTTGTCTTGAATGAGTTGAAGAAGCAGTCATGATTCATTGTGTGCATCATATGTGTCATCAATGCGTACTAGAAAGCTAGTGTAGCTCTTTGGGTGGTGGTTGTATTGCTTGTGTTAATTCTAGTTAATTTTATTTCTATGACTAGATTAATTTGTTTGTAGACTATTATTTATTATTAGCTTTTTGTGCAAGTCAGGCTACAGATATGTGAGAAGCCACAGTGAGCTAACTCATTTGAGGAAATTTGGATTCAATCTTGGTGTCACACATTCGGAATAATTGCATAAACTGGGACGTCATAAAGTACATCAAGGAGCTGAAGCAACCAACCACTGGGTGTTGAGCACCCAGTGACCGTGGTAAACAAAGAGAAGTTGAGGGGACTGCAGGCTCAGATTTTTTATTTTCTCATTATTTTTTGAAAATTTTAGACGTTGGTCAGAGGAACTCTTCTCATCACTCGCCCTTGAAAACAGTTAGTACGACGTGGCTTTGTTAGTTACAGTTCCCTTCCTCCCCACGATTTTAGAGACAGAAAAACCGACTACTTGGAATAGTTCAGTCCATTGTTTTCAAGTCCTTTCTCCACCTCCCAGTAAACAATTCAACATAACAACATCCAAAACATTGGCAGATGCTATCATGTCATACCCTTCCATTAAATCCAAGACGTGAATGAGAATAGGATTAACAAATAGATAAGCAACAAGGTATCTATCCTCGTAATAAAAATGTTTATATACATATATGTGGGAAAAATGTATATTTATATAATTTAGAAAGGGAATTAGAAATACAAAGGAGATTTGGTGCAGTAGCGATAATTTGAGGAAGATCAAGGTTGATGCCGCAGATATGAGGGTACGCATCAATTATGAGACTCAACACTTCTCTGTGCCCTCCTCCCACATCCACGAGCGTGTTCACATCTTTGAAGCCATCATAAACAACTAAGATATCTTCCATAGTGGCCTTTGTGACGGCCTCCATGCCCGCATTTAAGGTGGTGTTGAACTCTTGATCGCTGCCTGCGAAACTCCAGAAGTCTTTGCCATTGCCACTAGATTTCATCGTCAATTATTTTGACGTATTTTTTAAATATTATATTGTTAGCCTCGGTATTCTGACCCTAGCTTATTAGACATTTTTTTTATAAAATGGTTTGTATCTATCGGTACTCCGACGCTAAGTTTTTTTTTTAAATTGTTTGTTCCGTCGATATTGCGAACTCTTAGCACCGTCACTCTAGCGATGTTTACTTCTTCTTCTTTTTTGTCTTGTCGGTTTTCTGAAAGTTTAGAAAAATCACTCTAGCGACGTTTACATTTTTTTTTTTTTTTTTGGGTTCGTCGGTCTTCCGAACTTTTATTAACATCACTCTAGCGATGACTAGTTTTTTTTTTTACTGTTTGTTCCGTCAGTATTTCGATGTATCATACCGTCGTTCTAGCGATGTTTGGAGGTGTTGGACTAGCGACGCTTGTGCCTATCAGAAATGCGACGATTAATTGAACGTCTAAAGTGCGACAGAAATATAAAATGTCGGAGCTATCATCACTATAACGACATTTAAGTCAAGTGTCGGAAGTTCGACGTGAGGAGAAACCACGTTTTGGCACATTAAAAAATGTCGCTCTTGGGCCGCCTATGTGTCGCAAGAGCGACATTTTGGCCGTCGGAATTTGCGTCAAATGTGCTAGTTCATGCAAGGGAGATACTAGGTAAGTTTCACATGGAGGGCTGTAAACCCATGGATACTCCTCTTCCAGGAAACTGGAGGAAAGAGGATGCTACTTATGGAGAGGTAGTGGATGCTACTATATATCGACAGTTAGTGGGTTCGCTAATGTATCTAGTGAACACGAGACCGAACATTTGCTATGCGCTTAACCAACTGAGTGAAGCTATGGTTAAGCCTACCAATCTCTTTTGGAAGGCAGGAAAGCATGTCCTGAGATACCCGAGGGGCACATCAGAGTATGGTTTATGGTTCAAATAGACAGATCGAGTGAATTTGCATGGCTTCATGGATGTAGTTTAGGCGGGCAGCCCATCGGACAGAAAGAGCACATCAGGGGGGGTCTTTAGCATTGGATCTACAACTATTTCTTGGTACAACAAGAAAAAGAGATCCATGGCACTCAGTTCAACGGAAGTGGAATAGATGACAGCGCATCTAGCTGCATGTGAGGCTATTTGGATGAGAAAGATCTCGGTTGGTTTGTTTGGTTTTCATATGTATCTGACAGTGATTCACTGTGATAATCAGAGTTGCATTAAACTCTCGATTAATCCTATGTTTCATGATAGATCTAAGAATATAGATATTCGGCGCCATCATCTCAGAGATTGTGTGCAGAGGAGAATCATGTTGCTTCAGTACATTCCAACAAAAGGTCAAGATGCATATATTCTGACATAGGTGCTCACGAGGAGCAAATTCGAACACCATAGAGATAGGATCGGGGTGAAGGATAATCCCTTTCTTGTTGAGTGGGAGTGTTGAGATTCAACAAGAAGATCCTAGTGAAAATTAAGCACCTACACTATGATGGAGCCTCAGACTATTTTTGGGTGTATGTCTATTTATAGATGTATGAGAAAATTCTATTAATAGTATGAAAGTATATTTATAGATGTATGTACATAATATATTTATAGAATTCATGTCTATTTATAGATGCATGTCGACTATTATTATCCCTTAATATTAGTTCAGCAATAAATTATAATATATTCTCAATGAGAACTTGGAAATAGTTAACTGAAGTGGAAAATTAGTTAGCTAAAGGAATTTTGAGTTAAGACATTGGTTGGTGGGACATGCAGGTTGACTTAGTTGTAACTGAGTGATTCGAAGTTGTAACAAAGTTGGAAGTGCATTTGTGCAAGTTGTAAAGTAGTTTAACTCAGTTACGTGAGTTAAACTCAGTTGTGCTAGTTGTAACTAAAGATACACTAGTGAGAGATCAAGTGAATTAATTATTAACTAATTCACAATCAGTGGTCTCACATGCAACTGAATATTTACTATTATTAACTTCGTGCATGTCAGATCTAGTGGAGACCCAGTTGCATTCTAGGTGAAAGGGAAATAAACTATCAGTTGTGACATTATCCGGTTGCACACATGCAATCACACACACATTGGATGTGCCCATGAGGATTGCGCAGTCAAGGCAGACAATATTGAATCCATTCAGAGATTTCTATCAGCAGGGATTACGCAGTGGAGGAAGGTTTTTTAGAGACAATAAATTGGCTAAGGAACTTGCCAATTTTTGTATGACAGTGTGAGACAATTATCTCATGTACTGAGAGCTCTTGGATTAGATATTTGTATGTAATTGTTTCATGATCCATGATATAATATACAATAGAAGATAGTGGGGTTTTCAGCTATAAGCTTTCCCCGGTAAAATTATCTGAGTTGTGTGTGATTGATCTTTCTTCATGATATTGTAATTGGCGATTGTGTTTCAAATTCTGTAAAGATTTGTAGAAGAGATTATATATTTAACAATAGCATATTATTGTTAGATCAGGAGAATCCAAGACATACATGTATTTTGTATTAAAATTCTACACCCCTTTGCATTGTAGCGCAACTATTGTCGACAAAAATGAAACTGTCTCTGGAGAGACAAAAATACTTCTATTATATATTGTCTTTATAGGGAATATTTTAAGACAATTTAATTTGAGACACCCGCTTAAAGACAATATTTAAGACAATACACAAGTTTTCTTTTGTCTCATGTTAAGACAATTTACCCAAAAATTGTCTTAAATATTGTCTTAAAATCCCCTTGTATTATAGTAACATGGAAGTTTCTATTTTGCATATTTTTCAACTAGAAAAATTGAAGCAAAATGTACAACGCTTAGTTTCTTGGAACCTTTTCGTCTTAGTGGGATCTGCAAACTATGTGTAGAAATTTCCATGAAATTTCTAACTTAGATTTTACTGATAAATTTGTATATAAGACAACTTAATCTTGACTATAATGATCCTCATCTAGTGTATCTTTTATCTTGCCTCTAAGATCAAAATGACCTAATCTATTTAATTTTCTTTATTTATAAAATTGAAAAAAGGTAAAATTTATTTATAATCTTTTTAATCCTAAAATAAATTTCGATTTTCCATAAAATCGAAAAGATTGAACTTATTGTAATGCAGAGCAAATTTGGACTCAATATTGGTGTCACAGATTTAGAATAATTGCATAATCTCAGATGCCATAAAGTACATCAAGGAGCTTAAGCGACAGGTCAATGAATTCAATAGGGATCTCATCGCAGAGGTAGAGGTCCATCGAGGGGAAAACGCTGGTAGAGAAGACAATTTGGACATGGATTTAGTGCATGCGCTACCCACAGTGAACATTGGCCACTGTGAATTTTTGATGATTTGAACCTTTGATCTGAAAATAAAATTTTTGAGCCCCCGATGAACTAAGTTTATTGCAACTTTGTTCAGATTCAATTCTCATCGCATTATGTATGATACTAGCGAAATTTTATTATAAATAGCCCAAATTCATTATGATGGTATTTATATTCAATAAGATTTTCATTACCTTACCCCAACTAGTCGAGATATAAGACACCATCCGAAGATGGGCAGTTAATATGGAGTTTCAAGTTGGGTTTTGACAAGTCTACAGAGATGGGGAAAGTTTTGTATATCAGGGAAATTTTTGTATATGTGTGAAGATGAAATTATTTGAAATATAAAATTTCATTAAAAAATTATGTATTTAAATTTAAAATATCTTTTAATTTAGTTCATTAGGTTAAAGTGATGTGTAAGATGAAATCATTTGAAATATAAATTTATGTATTTAAATTTCAATTATATTTATATTTTAAAAGTGTCTATAACAGTCCAAATAATTGATTTTACATAGCTTATGCAAAAATTAAGTTGAAACGTCCCCCAGATGTGGGTGACATGCCTAACACAAGTGAATATCAAATCTCAAACCATATGGACTACAGAAATCTCGAACGCAATTCTTCACCTGTGGCGGACCCAATTATCATTAACTCCTTGGACGTTCCTCGCAGAACCAGAGATAATACAGAGAGGACAAGAATTGCGTCACCTGACCCTGACCATCACCTCACCCATACCACCATTAATGTCCATAATGAATAATCAGTATCGCAAACACTCTTACTCCCCTGCGTCTGATCAGTTGATTGAGCTCCACACGCAGCTCTGTGCAAAGGTCATTCATTTTCACCCTTACAAACTTCATCCTCACGTCTATATAAGCCCTAAACTTCTGCCCCTTTTCTCACACATCTGTTCACCTTCGCATTTCGCTCTCCTCCTTCTAATATGGATTCTCATTGATCATGGAATACTTTATCATCAGCATTTTATGGAAAAAATTCGATAATTAATTTTTATTCAAAACATAATAACCATGTTCATTCATTTAATCTCATTCAAAAAATAAATGTATAATTTGTTTTTTTAAAACAAAATTAACACAATAGTTTGGAATTAATCCAGCTGTCACATGAGGAGTCCTTGAAACAGTTATTACGCCATGGCTTTGTTATATATATAGATATATATATATATATATATATATATATATATATATATATATATATATATATATATATATAGATATAAGAAAATTTTAACATAAGCGTTGTGAAATAGGTTGTTTGTGTATGAGTGGTGGACCCATAATTGAAAATAGGTCAAGATGGGATGTGCAGAATGCCATCAAATTACTTTCAAACATTAACATGAGAAACGATGAGAAGATACACCGTAACGTTGACACAAAACAAATATTCAAAATTAGCTTAATGCTAAATTATATTAATAATATAATAGAATAAACATCAAATATGCGATTACATCATGAACTCTGTCAATAATATGCAGTAAACTAAACATGCAGAAATATGTGATGAAAGATTAACGTGCTTCATATATTTCGATTGAGAATCACACTAAAGTACTATACAACTAATCTGTCTTACTTGGATTACTTGGACAACTAATCGATGAAGGAATTAAATAACTTAAAGTTAATAGATGAGTTTTCAAGTGATGAATAGTTATAAATGTTACAAGAGAATAAACTTGTAAACTTGTAGGTGATGTGTTAAGTGGAAGAGTAATTTTGTTTGAAAATCTCTTTGGTAAGTCAGATCAAACTGAATATAAAGATTTGGCGGAGGAAGACAGAGATGAACTTGCAAAGAATCTAAATTATGATGATTTTGTATGAAAAGAGAGTTAAAATGAATCGGCATTATCCAAGTCAACTAGGAGAAATATCTAGTGTCCATGATCTCGAGTAATAAGAAGAAAAAATTTTAGAAAAAAAAGTTCAAGAAAAAGTTTCATCATTATACTATAGCTAAAAAAAATCAAAATGAAATATTTGAGTCATATTTGTAAGCTAGTTAAATCTTAAACCAACAGGCAAGTTAAAGTATATGTGAAAATTCAAAGTATGTGTTAGAATAATAATAACCTATTCATATTCATATGAAATCGAGTCATTTGTGCTAGTTGGTGGGAAGTTAATAGTGGACAAGAGTCGGTGAATTTAGGTAAGACATAATGACAGTCATTGTAGTTTCTACCGCTCGAACTATGTAGTATAAATCTCAATTTTTTGAATGAAATGGCCCAATTCTATTTGTGAGACTTTGTTTTTTTACAGATTCAACCTAACAAAATCTGTCTTCATTTCTGACAAATTCAACGTAACAACATCTTTCATGTCAGAATCTTTCGTTAAATCAAGACAACCTTTTCTATTATTGACTTTCCTTTGTCTATAAGAACATCGTAGAAGTTGTTTAGTAGCTTGTTCAAATCTTCATCGTCTGAGAAATGTAGTAAATTCTTTCATTGGCCAATGCACAATAAACTTATAATTAAATAAACTACAAATATCTTGCATACAAAGAAGAAGAAGGAGAAGTAATTTTAACGTCCATGAGGCTAAACATAACCTATGGGACAGTTTGCTCATCTATCTGGCTCTTGTTCTCTGCCCTTTTCTTGTGTAGTTTCACAATAAGCTCGCCCAACTTCTCAACAAAGCCCTTGCTGAATAGAATATCCCAAGAGCTAGCTGTGAAAATATCTGCATATATTTCCTTTTTTTCTTTGAGGGCCTCACATTCTAAAATGAAATGCTTTTCTGTTTCCACTTTTCCATAAGAGCAAAAGATACATACTCTTTCCTCCCACCCTTCTTTTGGCCTTTTCCAACGCACTGTTTCACAACGGAGTTGATGTGAATTAGTCCCTAATTGTGCGATAAAAAGTTTGGCTCTCCAAGGAATATTGGCCCCTATGTATGCTTTTTGTTGATGACTATGTGAGGGATTAAAATTTTCAATATAACACCTTTTTTTTCTCCCTAACTCCTCCTCCCAAGTACATTTGTGAAACTTATCCATAACAAAAGCTTTTATCTCTTTACTGCTTGCGAGACACGTGCTTAAGAAAATGCCCCATTTGCTAAACCATTTGTTATTTTGTCGCATCCAATTTTTCTTCTTGTGCACAATATGTCATTAAACACAACCTTAGGCCATCTTCCCTCTTCCATTTGCTCAATTTTTTGAAATACCTTATGGGTCGTATCATAGCCATTGCCTCAATAGGAACCGCCCCTGTTTCAGTTAACAAGATAGCATATGGAACTGCACTTTTAATTTTTATTTTGTTTGTGATTAAACACTTCTGAATTTTCTCAATTTGCTTCCACTGCATGTCGGATGTACTACTGGCCCACAGTTCACACCCGTAGAGAGTCACCAGAATCACTAGAAGCCCAAAAAGAGTTAGAGTGCTTTTCCAGTTCGATAACTCTGCCTCTCTACACCTATTTTGAAGAGCATACAGTGCTTTCCAACCCCCCAAAGTTCTTGTCTTTCTACATCCACCCATCTTAGATTTCTGTTGAAGTCAATTCTGAGATATTTATAATCCGAAACTTCTTCGAGAATGTTGCCCTCAAAGTAGAACTTATGCTGGTTATGTTTTCTTTTGTTAGAGAAAACCACTACTTTCGTTTTGCTGGTATTGACTTGCATCCCCACATTTCTACAAAAATGCTCCAGGGAGAGTAAGTGCTCTTGCAAACCACGAGCATAATTAGCAATTAAAATAAGGTCATCTGCATAAAAAAGAATCCTTATAACAAAGTTTCCCAAATGTATCCCGTCACCCCCTTGCGAATTTAGCCACTCTTCAAGTTTGTCAATATATAACCCAAAGAGGGTAGGAGACAGTGGACAACCTTGTTTGACCCCGATATCGCTTCTGAAACTTTAAGAAATGCCTGTTGAAGGTCTAATTTTTACTTTCACCTCCTCGTAAGACCTATGCACACCTACTCTAAAATTCCTGGGAACCCCAAGTTCCTCCATTCTGTGCCAAAGCTTATCCCTAGGAACCGTGTCAAAGGCTTTTTTGAAATAAACAAAACAACAAAATAATTCTTCCTTTTTCTCCCAAAATTTCTCATTGATATGCCTTAGAGTTATACCATGATCAACTATGGAATGCTTAGGTCTAAAACCCGCTTGTCCTTTAGCACGTTTATCTTTTTCTTCTGCCCACTTGTTGATTTTATTCTCTAATATGCCTCCAAGTAACTTTTCAAACAAGGGGTTTATCATTATGTTTCTATAGTTGGAGGGGTTATTGACGTCACCACTTTTGAAAAGAGGTATTGCCAAACTAGTTGTCCGATCAGTGGGGAACCCATGGGGTATGATGCTGTTGAAAATTTTTGTAATGTGAGGTGAAAGAATTTTTTAGCCCCACTTTAGATACTCTACCTGAAGCTAAACCAATTCTTTTGCTTTTCCAACACCCAACTTCTTGATACCCGTTTCTACCTCTTGAACCGTGAAGTGTTCTGTATCAGTGCTTACCAAGGGAGGAAGGTCAGCCTTGGGATCTTTCTCATACAGTTGTCTTGCATAGTCAAACCATTCAGAAGCTATGATATTGTTTTTAGTTTGCATCTTTCTCTGTTGGAGTTCCTTCCAAAATAATTTGGGGTTATTTTTCCTGAGGAAGATTAGTTCTTCTCTCCTCGAAACCATGAAGTAAACCTTTTTCTTTCTTAATATCTACTTGTAAGCTTTGACCTTTATGTCATCCTTGTTTGACTCTTTCCACATTCTCCTTGCCTTTTTGCATTCCTTGTCAAACCACACATTGCCCGGAATTTTTTTTTTTTTTCAGACTTCTTGCATTTTTCTCTCTTGCACTCTGCAAGTGAGCTTTGAATTAAATGTGTTAATTCATGACTATGCGGGTCACAAAATGAGATTTTCTCCTTCTCACAGAGTCTCTCTAGCGCTAACTTTAATGTATTACAATTTTCTGCAGTCAAAAGAATTCTTCCCTTTGGAAAATTTTGTTGAGCACACTGAGTCTTTGACCCTAATTGCTTCTTTCCAACCCAAGAGAAGCCTAGATAAATTGGCTTGTGATTTCATTTTAAGTCCCAAAGCTGATCACCAATCAATACTTCCTCAATTTTCTAACATAAACTATGTGAGCAAATTACTTAGTCTACTACACTTGCTCCCTTGTAAGTATTGCAAGTGAAATTACCATAATTTTCCCATCTAGTCAAACCATTACAAATGACTAAATCAAAAGCCCTGCATAGAGTAAGCAATTGTTCACCAAAGAGATTGCATCCCTTGTCCTCTGAAATTATTTCCCATTGACGATTACTCTCTTCTGTAAGCCAGATAGGGTCGCAGTCTTCTTCACAACAAGGAATGCTAGCCTGCTCACTTGCAGTCCTAGCATTGAAATAACCCACTATAATGACTTCACGTAGCTGAGAATATGTTGCAATATTTGCCTTTAAGGCTACAAAAGGATCTTTGTGGTCAAGCCCTCTACTTTTGTATATTTTTGAAACTTGTGGCGCAAAATAGCATGTTGTAATTCGGATGTGATTTTCATTTTCTGATATTTTAAACCAAATGAATTGTTTATTTGAGTCTTCTTTTTCAAGCTGAATGAAATGACCTTATTTTTCTCTCACTAATACCATGACACCCCTGTGTCCTTTTCCATTCCCTGCTACTTTGTTCCACACTACCATCTTCCAGTACCCTTCAAACCAAGGTACCTTGCACCCTTCATGCTCATGTGTTTCTATGAGGCAAATTATGTCTTTATCTTCCGCAATAGGCCCTAACCCAGGTCCTCGTCTCCATGGATAACGTTTGCAGTTCCAACAAACTAAATTTAAGGAATCCTGGGTATGACTTGATTGCTATTTGTTTTTCCCTGCTAGACTCACATTTGAGTCTTTGTCCCTATTTTCCCATACTGACCTTGCTTCCTAATTTTCTGTTAAATAATTTGTTGTCTCTTCTTTAGTATCATATTTCTGCCCTGTTTTGGGAGGAGGTCCAAATCGTGCTATCACAACTTTACCCTTATAAATCCATGCTCTTTTTCCCTCATCCCTTACTGCCCTAACCTTTGACATTTCCTCCCTCCTTTCCTCTTGTTGTCTTATAGTTAAATATTCTTCTATAAAAAAGACATAACCCCTCAAGAGCTGCTTCTTGCTTATAATGATATCTTTATCACACAAACTAGGCATGATGACTCTTATTGGCTTGGCTCTTTCACTGTTAAACTTTCCTACCCTCCATGCTTGACCTATTTTTCCTTGCCATAACAACTTGTCTTTCAAGAACTCCCTTGCAAGGTCAAAAGTAGATTTGTTTTTCCCATAGTCTTTCACCCCTTTAATAATTATGTTTACTACTCTATCTTGTCTTTCCTTACTTTCTCTATCCTGCATGTTGCCGACCTGAAAGCTTGTGTCTCCTTCCCTATTAGCAGAATTGTTAATATCTTCAGCGCAAGTTTTGGGAAATTTTGTGGGGCCTTCTTTCCTTTCTTCTCTTGTTGTTCCTTCATGGTTGTCTATTTGGGCAACCGCTTTCCCTTTATCTTGGGATGGTTTCACCTTCCCCACCTATGTACTCTCCACTACTAATTTCTTCATGGTTTGCACATCTGCTTTCATCCATTGCCATTACGTCTTCCCTATGAGGATAGCTTCCTTGAGCAATGCCACTTGCTCCGTCAAAATTTTATTTCTTTCCACTAAAGTCTAGTTCTCAACTGTGATTGCATAGATTGTATGCTCCCCTTCCTGCGCTTTAGCTTCTAGAGCCTCCAACCTATTTTTTGCACTTAACAATTCTGCCACATAAAGAAGAGATGACTAGGTGAGAGGTGTGGATGTGGTATTGTACAAGACAAAATCAGCGATGACTTTTCTTTTTCCTTTTCCTCTGGGTCTGTTGCCATATACTTGCAAAGGGGACTTGTTTGAATATTTCTTATTTTAAAGGGTCACAATAATTTTCCTTTGAGTCTGTTTTTTCCTTGGCTTCCCCCATTTTAAATGGGCTAGTCTCCATTTTAAAATACCCTGATATTGTCTGCATTGACCCAAACCCACTTCCCAGCTTTGGCTGATGAGACAATTTTCACTTGTCCTAGATCATTTGTTTCTACGGGTTCTGAAATTTCTTGTCCCGTTACCATGTTTGCATGCATTGGGATCCAATCCCTTCACCGCTGCAGTGCCTAACTCCTAATTCCTCCACCGCTCAATTTCAAACCGTGTCTCTCTCCACCCCAAACTCAACCCATAACAATGAAATGTGGAAAACGTTCAAATTCAAGCCTTTAGAAAAACACTTAAACTTTTAAATCTTTTAAATCATTTAAATTGCTCTAGCCCTATGCTCTGAATCACAAATGTGTGCCGTTTCTATGGGTGCAAATGGGAGGCACAAATGAGAAGCACAAATGTGTGTCAATTCCATGGATGCAAATGGGAAACACAAATCTATGCTACTTCAAAAAACAACACAAAAAACTAGGTTGAAACTAGCGTATTTAAGTAAATTGAGTTCTTTAAATAAACTTACACACCTTCTATCCAAGTAATACAATGTTTCAATTACTGTTGTCCACCCTAGATTTTTGCAATTTTGTAAGTTGTAAAGCTATCTATTCCACTGATAATGCCTCCATTATAATCGATAATCGCTGACCTCCTTGCCCATCAACACATTACGAAAAGATCCGTCAACAAAATATGACTATGCAACCTATTTTCAAGTCGCCAAGTCGCATTCCCACCTAAGTAGCCCCATCAACAAAATATGACCATGCAACCTATTTTCAAGTCGCCAAGTCACATTCCCGCCTAAATAGCCCGAGTTGCGACTTGATACAAGTCGCGACTGTGCGACCTCTGACAACCTGTGACTACGTTGTGACAAACTGAGACTTGCAAGTCTTCAATGACAAGCTGCGACTTGCGACTGTGCTGTGGCAAACTGCCACCTGCGAATTTCACCTCCCCAATCCGTTGCAGATGGTGACACGCTGTATTCAATACCCACTGGCCGGATGCTGCGGCGGGATGCTCGTCTATGGCCTTCAACTTCGGCGAGTACATACACTCACGGAAAATATGCGTCAGTTTCCCTGTTTCTCACACTTCGGCTTTGCGTTGAACTCTGCTTACCTGTGCTGTGCTTTTTTGAGGTGCTGCGGCGGGGTGCTCCAGTCGGGCTCCAGCACTCCGGCTCTCCCTATGGTACCAGGATTCAAACCCCTCTAGCACGCTGCTTCACGCTGATTTTCAAACCAGTGTATGTATTCCTGGTTGCGCATACTCTCACCTCTAACGATCCGGAAGGAAACTTGACTCTCGGTTTCACTTGACGCTGAAGAAGGATGGCGCTGAACTCTGCTTACCTGTGCTTTTTTGAGGTGCTGCGGCTGGATGCTCCAGTCGCGCTCCAGCACTGCGGCGGAAGGAAGCGGTATATGTATGCGGGGAGGTGCGACGAGGTCTGCAATAAGACCTCAAACAGGAAGTTGGATTTCAACCCGCGCCCTCCCACTCCTGCCGCGCATGTCACGATCTGTAATGCCAAACATTAAAAAAGACCTATTCGTGAATCTATCACAACCACGAAAAGTATTACTCACCTTAATAAAAATCGCATCTAAAGAGGGTGCACTCTCGAACACGTTTCCGCTGATGTGTTATATGCCTGCGTGAATGAGAATACGATTAATGAACGTACAAGGAACACGGGCACTTCACTATTAGACCCGATATTTTTGGACCTGCTAAATTATTATAGTGATATACCCTAAACCTATTTATAAGTAATTATAAATCCTTGAAACTTTGAACACATCTATCGTCTCCACATATAAATGTCTTATAAATAAGGCAGCAAAATTGGCCGTAGATAACCATATAAAGAATAGAAGAGCGAAAAATAAATACCAGGGAGAATAAATAAAATAGGCCATAGATAACTATCATTTTTTTTTAAATTTGGAGCGTCCATCACATGCGGCACACAGGAGAAAGTGCATTGATCATGGAGAACTTACAAATCTTAGCAAAACTGCTGTACTGTGTAGCTTGTCTGTGTCAGGAAGTGCGTTGAGAAGTCAAAACGCTGGAGCATGCAGCACAATTTCTTTCTGAAAAGGAATTCCGCAGCCTCCATGTCACGGATGTCAAACGAAACTCACTAGACCACGAGGCATTAAATCTGATTGGGAGCACGAGCCACGAAAAGCTTTGTAAAACGAGATAAGCCAAGATCTCTTTTTTAATGACCTTTAAGGGTTTGTTAAAATATTTCTTTTGTTAAGAGTCAAAATCCTTATTCTTAGTATTCGTAAAGCCTTTTAAAGAAGGGACCTCTTAACTCATGGAATTATTGAGTGGATTGTCTTACTTTTAAAGTCTTTTATGTAATGCACTCAAAAAAACAAACCGTTTATATTTTTTTCTTTAAAAGGAATTTTTTCAAATATTATTTAAAAAATGAATATTCAAAGCCTTAAAATGGGTGGATATTCAAAAGCTTTAAAATGGGTCTATTAAGAGAAGAAAAAGAGAAAAGGGTATTGTTATTTATGAATATTAAAAAAAAAAAAGTTAATAGAAATAATGGAATAGGGATTTATGAAAGGTTTTGTGAAAGCAATATTTTTCAAAGAATTTGTAAACTTGTATATTTTGTGGAAGTTAAGCAATATAAAAGCTATTGTAAACAACTTCTATGTTTGTAAGTTCATTTGCTTGTTGAGCTACAACAAATGGGAAAAGCCAAGAGGGTGAGAAGGTCAAAGCTACAATAAAAAATGTTAGAGATTGTTTTGAAATATTTGGAAACAAATAAGAAAAAGAATGCCTTTGCATTGCAATGCTTGAAAGAATGTGAAAATGATAGCATTATTCCCCTCATTACAGATGCAAAGTTAGACAAGGAGGCCTTAGACACCCTTGAAAAGAATTTTGGTTTCACGCGGAGTAATCAAGATGAAGAGTTTGGTGAATCCCACTGTCCTCAACCACAAGTGGATCATGATTGTGAAGAATTTGCAAAAGAAATAGAGAAGGAACATGTAGATGCTTGTGAACCCCATTGTGCACATCCACAAGTAGACGAAGATTTGGTGAATCCAGCAACATAGCTTGCTCATGACAATGAAGTTGTCATTGAAGCAGCTAATGTTATACTGAATCCGGAAATTTCATTTTCTAATGTTATGTTTGATGAAGACTTGTTACCTAATGATGAATGATTGCAAATGACACAACAAAAACATGATATTGACATGATGCTATTTGGAGGAGAATCTCACTTGAGTCTGCAAACCAAGTGGAAGAAAACCTCTTTAAAATTGTTGAAGAAATAAAGGCAAAGAAGGAAGCACAATGAGTTAGAGTTTAGTCTCGTTAGATTGAGATGTGATTCAATATCATTGCACTCATTTATTGTTGATGTTTCCTATGTAGTCTTCGCCACATTTTTCATTCCCTATCAATAAATAAGTTTATAAGAATGATTTTCTAAATATGTATTTATCTATTTGATAAAAATGTTGGACAAATAAATATTGAAACTACAAATCCATTTTAGACTTTTTAGATTTAATTTTTCAAAAGAAACAATAAATGTAAGTTTTTATTATTTTTTTTGGTTGATGAAATGCATTTCTAAAGTTATTTTATTATTTAGAGTTCTTAGAAATTATTCAAAATTTTATATGCATTAGAAAGAAAATGTTCATAATATCTCGTTGTTAGAAAAAACGAAGTATATATATTCAAGGCTTTAAGATATATACTATCAAAATTTTTCAGAATTGAAAATTTTCCGTACATATTTTTATAATCTGAATCCAAATTGGAATTCAAACTTCACAACTATGTATGAGGTTACGCATCAATTATGAGACTCAACGCTTCCCCGTGCCCTCCTCCTTGTCCACCAACATGTTAACGTCTTTGAAGGCATCATAAATAGCTAAGATCTATGCCATAGTGGTCTATGTGACGAAGACCATGGTTGTTTTGAAGATGGCGTCAAACTCAGGATTCCTGGCTATGAAATTCCAGAATTATTGGCCATTGCCACTAGAATTCTGGAAATTATCGCCGCCATGAAGCACATATTCGTGAATATGGTCCCAGGGGGTCAAGTAAACTGCGTTTGTCTTCAAAAGAACGAAGGCAACGAGGATTGGCGGATTAATATCCTCGGAGATGAATTAGCTTTCGCCAATATTTGTAAGGGAGTATTTTATGTTCATCGACGTAATAATTCCCTCTGTTGGTTTGACTCCCCGATATATTCCCATAGTGGAAAGATAACCAAGAATGTGGGAAAGGGCGCTCATGCCACGTAATTTGCGCCTATATATTCTAATATTGAGTTTGATGTAGATGAAATCCATTTATTGGTTGCCACATTTTCCAAAAGTTTGTTGAAGCTAAATAAACATAACAAAATTTTAAGATTCACAATGTTGTATGGGTTTCCCAGCTAGTGATACACGATGACAAAAAGGAAATTGTCCACACACTGTTATACAATCCCATCTTTTTCATTTATAAAATAATAATATGCATACACTATTGAAAACCTATTAGATTTAAATTCATAAATGTCATATGGTTTTTGCTTTAGAAAATGTCTATGGTAAATCACAAATCTTTATTGTTTATGTTGATACACCTCGTTGAATATATGATATGTAACACATAAAACTAGAAACCATTTTATGAAAAATCCTCAACAACTAAATTTTGGTTGAAGTGCACTGTGAGCAAGGAAAAAGGTGTGCATTTCCTTGAAGTAAAATGAGTAGATCAAGATTTTGATCCAAGTGTTGTTGTAACTTATTAAGCTTCTCTAGTATTGTTGAACCCACGGTAAATTCTCTAGATATCTGCATCAAATATAAATTTTGAATTCATTTTCACCATGATTGTGTTACTAATATTGTGGAACCCACAATAAATGTTTGAGACATCTGCAATGCTAACTTTTATAATCATTATAGTCCTATTTTATGTAATCATTGTAGTCTTTTTTTCTTCTGTAACCATTGTAATCATTTTAGCCTCACTAAATTAAGGAGCACTTCAACAAGAGTTGAATGTAGGCCTTTATGGAAGTGGAACTTAATCACCATTAACTTCCCATTTACTTTGGCAGGTTGCCCCAATTGGGATTAGCAGTGCCTTGATAAGAATTGAACTTATATCTTTCTACAAGTGGAATTGATTCACTATTGATTGGAAATGGAACTAACATGCTTTTCTGTGGTCAAGGTAAGTTACAATTATGAAGGCTTCAACACGGCTTCAACAACTACTTCTCTCTAGCTTTTATTGCAACTTATTATCTCATGTAGTTCTCACAAAGCACACTTTTCTATGTTTAATATGTTATCAAAATCCTTATGTTTCAGTTTTGACAGAGTTTTCAATTCCTTTAATTATTTCATGTTATTGAAGGCTTATATCATTTGAATTATCTGCATGTAGATGCCTTTATTTCCCAACAATAGATAAAATTTCCAATGAATTGTTTCAATTTTGATATCTTTTACTACCTAGGCTTTCCACTTGGTTGACAGTCATTGAGGGGTTGTCACAATAACTTATCTATTTTTTATTTTACTGATTGTAGGTTATTGAATTCTTATTTCATTTTAACTTGTTTGGAAGCAAATGTTTGTTCTTTTTCACTGCTCTGTAGAAGTTATGTCTTCCTGAAATCCTTGCATTGGCGACTTTTTGTGTAGTGCTTCCTTCAAGTTCACTAAAAAAAAGAACACTACAAAACTCCACCATGATGATAATGGTAATATAGAAATGGAAGGAACACAAGGAATTAAATACGTCTCATTGTATTATATCTCCTAAAGACAAAGGCATGGTAGGGATGCAAATTCAATGACATCTTGGGCAACAAATGTCTTGTGCTACTTTAGTTCTCAGAATCTGATTATCTTGCATCTAGATGTATAATTATAATCCCCAGGCATGACCATACTTGCACCCAGTTAAATCGAACATAAAAAATGGAAGCACTATTGTTGACACCTTCTAACATTTCATGGGTTTCACAGATGCAAATACTATTTTCATCCACCTTTCGACAGTGAATTCCAAATGGAGGTGGGAAACCAAAGTCAAACTTAATCTTCCTAATAAATAATATGGTAAGTCTTTAAAACAGTGTAAATATCAGTCAAGGTGTCCTCCCCTGGCCTGTAATTCTAGTTTACTGTATGGACATCACGATATGAAGGTCATATTAGGATATGTGGTTGTCAAAGGTAATTCAATACCTTGTGATTTTCTTAATGATATTTTTACTATGTTGAACTGAACTTGTTGGGACGAGAAAAATAAATTTTCATGTTCCATATTGTTATGAATTCCACCAAAACTTGGATCACAACCTAAGTTATGAAGCTAATCAAGTTCCTCATATTATTTTCATATTTTGTTTTTTTCTAGTGCAATTGTATAGAAAAAATTTATCATTGTCATCCATTGGAAAGTGCTTAGATCATTGAGAGATTATGTTTTGATTAATTATTTCTTCTAAATTGAGCATTTTCTGTGTTACATTTTTTCTATATTGTTGAATCTATGAGAGTACATAGCATGGAGATGTTGGAACAACTATGCAACCTTCCTTCTCTAACTTGTGTTTGATTCATATAACTCTAGCTCATGCATATTGCCACATTAGGGGTGTTCATTTCCCATTTCAAATAATAGGCCGAAACGACACAACACTTTATGATTTCGGATCATAAACATTAATTTTTCAAATCGTGCCTGATCCACTATGAATGATTTGCGGTGATACAATAACTTCGTATGCCCCATCCACTATGAATGATTTGTAGTGATACAATAGCTTGGTAGTTATATTGAGATTATGATGAAACTCTTGTATTTTTGCATTGTGTAGATAGAGTTCTAGATAACCCATTATTTTCTAACTAATCATCAGGTAGTCATTCAGATTCGATATCTGATGTGTGAATAGAGGACTATTACATTAGGTGTGGCGATGATGACATTCCCATAAAAAGTGGTTGGGATGAGTATGGTATTACTTATGGGCACCCTAGCTCCAATATTATTATCTGTCGGGTGACTAGACAAACACATTAAAGTTTTGGTCTTTCTTTGGGTAGTGAAATGTCTAGCGGCATCAAATGTGTACATGCTCAAGATATTCTGATTTTCAACTCAAGGAGAAGCCTGAGAATAAAAATAGCCCTAGGAAGGGATGGTTATGTGAAGGATGTATACATATCCAATGTTACAATGAAGAATGCAAGTGTTGGTATTATCTTTACTGGGCATTATGGAGAACATCCTGATGATACATATGATCCAAATGCTCTTCCATATATACAAAATATAACATCTAAGGACATCCTCAGTTATGAAATCACAATTGGATATTTTGTAGAAGACATTCAAAATTCTCACTCCAAAGATATTTTCTTGTCAAAAATTCAATTTAATGTTAGCTTAGAGCCTTTCTGAAACTATTCATATGTGGGAGGATTCTTAGAGTCAGTGTATCCTAAACAATGTACACAACTTCAACCCCAAATTACCCATGACTCGCTAGTATGTTATTCTTCTTATGTCAGCAACACATGTAGGGATATTTAGAATAAAGGAAGTTTATAATCTACATGAATTTGATTTTGTTCTTTAATGAGTTGTAGGTTTATCTAGGAATCCCATTATCTATGCATTTTGCGGAGATTTTTGTACTATGGGTGAAATGGAAGTTTTTGACAAGATTATGTTTGGCATTATGCAGAATATGCCTACACTCAAAGTGACCGAAAAAGTGACATCTATAGTTTTGGAGTGGTGATATTGGAGTTGGCGATGGGAAGACAACAAATAGATTGAGAAATTGGAGAGGATGAAGATCTCTTGAAGTGGGTGTCAAATAAAATAGAGAAATATAATGGATTTCTTGAAGTGTTGTATCCTGAGTTTGTGGACTACTTCAAGGAGGAAATGGTCATGGTTATGAAAGTAGGACTCCTATGCATAAGCACCTTTCCCACCAGCATGCCAATAATGAAGAGAGTCGTACATTTGCTACACGAATCCAATATCAAGCATAAGGCCAAGAAAACTTCCAAGGATGAAAAATAATCTCTTCACTAGTACGTGGAACCCACAATTTTAATTGTATAGGAATGATGATAATTGTATATGGCCTGGAATTTTCTTCTTTACAGGGCATCCATATTTACTTCCAATTTTTAGCTTCTAAGTTTGTTTATTTTTGTTCATGTATAATCTTCTGAACCTAACCTAATACCAATACCCGAAATATAAGCTTTCCTTTGTAACTCTTCGGGCATCATTCTCCACGAGAGTCCAATGGTTAGATGGTGCATCTGTCTAACCAATCATGGGCCATTGTGTTATTTTTTTTATAAATATTCCCTCCAAGTTAATAATTGCGATGAGTTGGCTAAGACGTAGATTTTTCTCCCTATTAAACACCACGAGGAAAGCACAAATCGATATCATTGTCATCCTCATCTATGTTAGCGTCTTATTTTTTATCTCCTCTTGCTCTACTCTCCTTGGGCACAAGAATTTAATTGTAAACCAGAACATTGAAGCTTTCAATGTAATATATGTGGAAATCAAGATGATTTTAGTGGTCGTTGCTTGAGATTCTCATTATCGTGTTGTCATAAATGGTTATTTTGTAGAAGTTTAATTATGGCATTTGGTCGTCTTAATCCCGTATTGTTACACAAAAATGTTCATTTCTAAAACTTACAACGTGTTTTTAACCACTCCTTGTATTAAATCCCAATGAGGATGTATTTAACCATTCTCCATATTAAATCATGACATGACAGGACAACAAAATTGTAACAGGAAAATGTTCCTTCTTGACATTATAAACATATTTAATCATTAATAGTTTGGTAAATATTAAGTATTTAATAATGAATAGTTTTGGTAAATATTAGGTTTCATAGAGGAAGCTAATCAATTGAGTTATTGTCTTTGAATTATGTATATTGAATATCATATTTATTCTTACTTTCTTATTATTATGCATATTGAACATATTATTTCTAGCAACTTTTGGTCTTCCCATATCTTCTACTCCTTTGGTGTATCTTTACACCTTTAGGGGTGATTGTTAGTTTAGTTTCTAATTCTTTAAAAAGTGCTAGCTCAATGGAAGAACACTTGAGATACAAGTAGGACGTTGGTGGTTTGATTCCATCGTGCCCTGATATTCATATGGAATGGTGACGATCAATTTTTGGTGGCAGACTCTTTTGACCATCACCAATGAGTTTATGGTGATAGTTTTCATCTCTCACTAAAATAATAAATGGTGATGGTCAACTAATGCCACCATATATATACATCAATAGTGACGATCATGAAATTTTCATCACCATAAATCATTATTGTTCATATGAAATGGTGATGGTCAACAAATGTCACCATATACATGCATTAATAGTGACGACCAAGAAAGGTCCATCACAATAAATCGTTGTTATTCACATGAAATGGTGACGGTCACTATCCATCATTATAATCATTATTTGTGACGCACCTTGAATGTCACTGCAACACATAATTTTGGCGACACTACCATTGGTGACGTTTAATTTTTTGGTGATGGACGCTAAGGTCCGTCACCATTGCTCCAATGAAATTGTGACGGTCACTATCTCTCATTATAAATCATTATTGGTGATAGACCTTGAATGTCACCACGACACCTATACTTTTGGCGACGCTACCTTTGGTGACATAGGCTCTTTTGACCATCACCAATGCACTTATGGTGACATTTTTCGACCCTCACCAATGTCCTTTTTTCTTGTACTGAGATTCTATATTTTTATTTCAATGGTGGATATGGGACAAAGAGTTATGAAAGTAACTAACCTCACTTACCTCTCACACTGCCTCACCTCATTCGGAATTTTTCCCATTAGAGAATCGCTCTGCAACAAAATTTACTTGCCATGAGGGTTAGGGAAACGCCGAGTAATTTCTTGTAACACAACTTACATTTACAGTATTAATCTTGAAGTGCAAGTGCACAATATATGCTAGAAGCCTCTTTTATTCATTTAGTTTATTGGCGTGATGATTGGATTTTTAGATATTACTTCTAAGGATGTTTTTATTCTTATTTTCCTAATGAAATTAATAAATTATATTACAACTAATTGATAAATGAAATATTATGGCAATGAAACTTGTAAAGAAATCACTATAGCTCTAGAAGTAAAACTATGAATCTTCTACAATTTGACAATTCGAAATGAAAGATTGATGAATCTACTTAAAATGATAAAATGAGACTTATGAAAGCATCTACATCAAATAGCAAAATGGAATTTTGGAAACAACTACAACAAATGAAAAATTGGAATTCTGAAAACAACCACGGCAAATGATAAAATGAAAACATGAAAACTACATTAAAAACATAAAATGAAAAACCTTCACTGTTTGCAGGGGCCCTCCACAAATAGGTGGTCTTCAAAACTTCATACGAACAGTCAGCTACGCATCAAATCTTCAAGGCATTTCTTCATTAAAAAGGAATGAAAACAGAGTTTCAAAACTTCACAATATGCTTTAGAAAATTAACTTTAGAAAATAAGAATCTCCTTCCTTCTACTCTACTCTATTCTATTCCATTCTATATTACATCTCCTCACTTGGAGAAAGAGCACTCCTATTTATACATGAGTGCTTTGAAAACAAGATAAGCAACTCATAATTACAAATCCACTTTTCTCTCAACCAATATCCCTATAATTACAAAATATGATCCCTTTAAATCCTCACTCAAATCTCACAAATCTTGGATAAGATATTTTATCCAAATCTCCATGATCTTCTCCTTGGAATCTTCCATGATTTTCTCCTTGAAATCTCCATAATCTCTTCCTCGGAATCTGCATGATTTTCTCCTTAGAATAATCTTGAACAATTATCCTTTGAATTATTGAAATAGTGGAAGAAGTATTCAAGAGAATATTGAATAATTCTTCCAAATAATCCTACACATTTAAAAAACTCATCCATATTTAAGATATTAGTGAAATATGTCAATTTTCCAACAATTAATCACACATTCTCTTATAATATTAAAAATAAATAAATTGGAAAATAATGAAGTGAACCCATGGAAATAGTATGATGAATGGTTAAATGAGGTGATGGAATGTGAGAAATGGTGAGGATAAACATGATGAAAATGTGACAATTGCGAGACCCAACATACCCCCAAACTGAACTTGTTGCGTTTCCTCATGCAACCTCGCATGGATAAAAACTTTTGGCTTTGCATGATTTTGGTTTCTAACAATGTATCATTCCAGGATGTAAAATACATGTACTGCAACTGATATTTTCTATGGTTGGTTCTTGTGTTAAAAACCATGCATATAACAAATGTTGGTTCTTGTGTTAACAACATTCATTTATTTTCTTTCTTTTCTTTTTTAACACATGTATTGCAAATGATAAGTCATGTAGTGGAAACGATAAGTCATTAATATGCATAAGAAAATCTTTTCTCATATTTTTGAATCATGCCAAAATAGATATCAATGTATTTGAATCAATTGCAACGAAGTGTAGTTTTGAAGAGTTATGTTGGTTGATGGTATATGAGGCGATAAATGGAATGAAATGGTTATGAATATTCCCCCCCCAAACTGAAGATATGTTATGTTTACGAAAAGGTAAAAGATGATGTAATATGGCGAGGGAATTTTCCAAGTTCATTTACTTTCAACATGTAAGAAAATTGTCTGATTAAAAATTAGAAAATAGCATACCTTCACTTACCCAAAATGTTTGATGAATTATGCAAAATGTAGCTGTTGGCGCTTCTGGATCTGGAAAATGTCATGCTGATTTGCCTGAGAAAATATGTCGTGCTGCTAGATCAGGAAAATATCATAGTGTTGGATCATGTGAATATCATGCTGCTGGGTGAAGTGAAGGAATCTAAAGTGCTTCTACTAGATGAGGTGAAGGGATCTATATTTCTGCTTGGTTGTATGAATTTGAAGATGATGTCTGAAAGTGGAACGATCGTACTCTCATATGGCTGAAGGAATGTTGTCGCAACTGTTGATGGAGTCATGAAAAATATATAGTCTTCACCCGCTTCAAAAATCCGATGGTACAATTCTAGTCATGTGAATGAATGTGTAGATGTCGAGCATGAAAAGAATTCATTGGAATACCGACAATTAATGGATGTCGTTAACCAATGCGAGGCAAACTCACCATTGATGTCAATGAGTGCCAAGGTACCCTAGTACATCTTGCAAAGTGCGAATAAATGATCCGATGTCGAGCCACTTGCAAGATCCAACGATCAAGGGACATTGATGTATTCCCATGAATGTCGACGAGAGAACCTGTCATTAGGGCATACAAGCCTCAAGGTACTAATGATGACTCTAGTCTCTATCCTAGATAAGGTGCTGAAGTCGATGCGTCGAGACTTGTTGAAAGGTGGGCCTTAAGGAATCCCACATTAGTCAACGCGAGTTTGCACAAAATGATTGGTAGGACTATTGATGAAAAGATCTCAAAATCGGGCAGTGTATATGGTAGGGCAATGTAATCATGGAAAGAGAGCTTGGGACTTTTATTGTCAAGGAAAAATGTACTAAAAAATAAGAAGGAAATGATGTATGATGTTCAGAAAAATAGGCATGTATGAAGTCATGAAGGATGGAAGATGGAAGATGGGTTGCAACATAGGGATGATTAAGGTGCTTGGAAGAAAAATGGGAGTAATCATGACGCAAAAGGATTTATGTGTAGCGGCAAATGTCATGATATGTGCAGTGAAGAATTAGTTCCTTCAAGTGTCCAATGATGCATGTTTCATTGTGATTTCGAAAAATCACTTTTGCATTAGATCGTCTTCAACTTTGAAAAAATTAGCACCATTCCTGCATAAAAAATTGTCACCTTTGTGTGCCATCTCCATTGATCATTCCTGTATAAAGTGACTCAAAAACAAATTAGCTCATTTTCAAGAATTTACAAAATGTCAATTTAAATTTTTTTTTTTTTTTTTCGAAGTTACACTAATGGTGGATGAAAAAAGTGTCGCAATGTAATTTTTACATAAGCTTCGCTTTGACCTACACATAACACCAATCTCATTTCACTTGTTAGTATATGCATCCTAATTTTTGCCCACAAATTCACTTTAAAATGAATGACAATTCCAAAAAAAAAAACCCAACATACTTTTATTTCCCCCCAACTAAAAGTATTGCATGTCCTCATGCAATGTAATCGTAAATTAATGTGGGGCCATTTTTATTATGTTGATTTTTTTTTATTTTTTTTAATAACAAAATTAAAATGAAAATTTTATTTTGTTATTTATGATTGGTGTTGATTTTTTTTTTTTTTTTAAACAACAAATTTAAAAACAAAAAAATTTAATTTTTGTTGATTTTTTTATTTTTTTGTTATAAAAAATAATAAATAACTAAAAAGACAAAAAAAAATTATTTATTTATTTATTATTTATGTTGATTTTATTTTTATCTTTTTAACCAACGAACAAAACAAATATAAATTTTTTTTTTATTTTAATTACGTTGATTTTTTTTTGTTTTTTGTTTTTTTTTTTTTAAATAACAAAATTCATATTTATTTTTTTCAAATTGTAAAAAATTTAATTTATTATTTAAGTTGAGTTTTTTTTATTGAAAAATAATAAAAAAATAAATTAAAAAAAATTAAAAAAAAAAACAATTTTTTATTTATTTATTTATATATTTTTTTAAATGATCCCAACATAAAAAATAAAAATAAACAATCCCTGCCAATCATAAAATACCAAACACACAAATGCCAAATGCTTGCGTTAACCTTTTCTCCTTTGAATTTTTGGTAAGTCAAAGACCTACTACTCCGTCATCGGCATCATTTTATTTGCAGCTCCCACGCTCTGCGGCCCTGCAACCACCTTGTGCTTCCACCACAACGAATGTTGTTGCACCAATCAATAGAAATAGACCCAAGGAACCGATTTTTGTAGATGTTAACAGCGATTTCAAATTGAAATTTGTAAATGTCGCGCATGAGATAGCTGTGCAAAATCGGCCACTGTTTTCTGCAGCTCATCGGCGTTGGCTCCCACTATTCTGTCAACTTGATATGAATTTGGGCATCACTTTAACTTTTTCAAGGCACACACCAGTCATTCACTAAAGGTTCAAGCCATGCAACAAAACTCTGTTCTGTTTCAGTGGTGAACGAAGTGCAAAATGATCAAAGGTTAAGCACTGGCCTCCTGTCTTAGCGGAATCAGATCCGATTGCCTTGTTTGATTATTGGGTATTCAATTACTTCGATTGTCTGTGATTGAACAAACTGGTTGGCATCCTATGTTTTCAGGAAATTCGTTAAATTGCAATTCATATCTAATTCCCGAGGTAAGGGAATAACTGCCTCCTTCATTTTTTGGAACAATAACTGCAGAATCGAATTGTTATCTCCTCCGCACTTTGTAGTTATTGATGACAGCAATTGTGTCAACGTTATCCAGCAACTTAGGCGTGGAGTTGATCGAGTAATTTAGGCGCAGTTTGGATGGGGTAAATGCACACATCGAAGTCCACTCTACTCTTAAATTCTTGAGCTCAAGCTCCCATCGCTGTTTTGCCAGCGCCTCCCATATTTTCCACAGCAACAACGGATACAAATTGCAAATATTGTTCTGCAACCTAACAAGAAAATCAGTGTTTACTCATTTATTTTAGCATTCTTCTATGGGTTGAGGTCGTTGCCGGAATGGAGTTGGAGAATCTGCAGTCTCGGGCCTGCAATTTGCAGTGCGTTTTTCTTTTTTCTCCTCTCGGCCTTTTTTTTTTTTTTTTTTAATTGACGTGAATATGTGTTTGGTGCGTTTGGAAGTTGTCTTTTTGTTTTAATGTTTTGTTTTTGTGTTTTTATTTGTGCGTTGCTTGGCTGTTTTATTTTTTTATTGTTTTTAATTTTTAATTTTTTATTTGTGTTTTTGTTTTGTTTTTAATTTATTAAAAGTTTTATTGTTTTGTTTTATGTTATTTTAAATGATTTCGTTTTGTTTGTTGTTTAAATTTTTTTTTTTTTTTTTATTGTTGGACGTTATATTTAGTTGGTTTTATTTCTTTTTTAATTTAAATTATTTTATTTTATTTTTGTTAATTTGTTGTTAATCGTGGTTTTTGTTTTGTTTTTAATTTTTTTTTATTTGTTTTATTATGTTATGCATTGTTTTGCATGATTTGTATTTCAATTTTTTTTTTTAATTAATTAATTAATTAATGTTTTGTTTTATTGTGATTTTATTTATTTAATGTTAGTTTTCAGTTTTTATTTTTTTTGAAATCTAAAAAAAAAAATGAAATTGTATCCTATCCTAAGTAAAAAGAAGAAGAAGAAGTCAGGTTTGATTTTTTTTTTTTAATCAATTAAAAACTAAAATTTAGAAAAAAACTAAACTTTCTCTAAACTTAATTTTTTTTTTTTTTTAAACATATAAACACAAGCGATTTGCATATTGAAAGATGTTTTTGATCAAGTATATTGCAAACCCTTTATTTATTCATTCTTGAAAATGTTTATTGATAGCTTACTTTTTGATCCTCAAGATCGTATAAAAACGCAGGAGGAGAGCATACTTATTCAAAACTGAAAAAAAAAAAAAAAATCCTACCTACTCTATTGCAGAAAAATAAATTTTCCTTTCAAGTATAGGAAAATTTCCAATGCATCCATTTACATAACAAAATAAGAATTAAACTCATATGCAAGTTTGAAATATACTCTTTGATATGTACCAGTGTATGAGAGACCAATTGCCTTGATTGAGATGATGTCAGAAGATACTGAAGAATTGGGCATTGGGATTCGATGACTCTTATGAACCAAGATTCAATGTAATCTTGTATTCCTTGGCTTCCTGTTATCATGTCATGAAAGTCTTCAGAGATGTGATCTTCATTTAGAGAATCCGGTGATAGGCAGGCATGAAACTTTTCAATCTCTGGTTCCAATAACTTCTCTTTATCGATAGACATCCATGATTCTTAGACCTTATCTGAGTCTTCTTCTTATGGTTGTTGTTCTTCAATGGTATCTGGTGAATCATTTTGCAATACCTCATATTTGTAAGTTGATTGAGGTATTCTATTGTTGGGGATATGAAATGGTTGTGAAGGTAGTGGAGTGGGAATGGATCTTTGGGGTGCTTGTGTGGATGGTAATGGGAAAGGTTGAATTGAGGTCGAATTAGGATGATATTGATGTTGTGGTGGAGGTGAATGGTATGGATAATATTGATGATGATATTGAGGATAGAGAGGGAAAGATTGAGGATATGGTGGATTTCCTTTGTAGGGCCTTTGCCAAATTTGTTGCCAAGATTGGTTTTGAGGTTGGGATTGGGATGCCCAAGGTTGCCAAGGCAAGGGTGTTTTCCAATTACCTTGAGATTGTTGTGCATAACCTTGAAACTGTGCATAAGGATATTGCATCATATTGGGTTGATGAGGCTGCCATAGTCCTCTTGGAGCTACATAACAAAGTTGATCTTGTGCTTGATTTGCTCCATTATCCTTCTGGTAAACTACTTTCAACCTTGGTAATGATGGGCAATATTTAGTAGTATGTGATCCTGCACAAATTTCACAAATTTTAATGTTATCAAGTGGACATTCATGCAAAGTATGTTTCTTTCTACATTTAGGGAAAAATATAAATGAAGCAACTTTTTCCTTGTTTTGCATTCTTAGCATGTCAATTTGTTCATTTAAATTACCAAGAATGTTTAGCAAATTGTTAGGTTCAGTTTGACTTACCAATCCTGGTGCCGACTTACTTACTCTTGCCATAAATGGATCTTGAGGGGATCTTATATACTTTGCTTTTCCTCTTGATATGTTCTTGCACAGTTCACAAATCTCTTGAAATGACAATCGATAGACATCTCCTTTTCCCACCAAATTAAGAAAATCAATCCATTCATCGTTTATAGCATTTAGTAGGAGAGTTTTTAATGCGTCTGATCCTAAATTATGCAATTTAGATCTTTTGATATTATAAGTAAATCTCTCCACTAAATCTTCTAGGCTTTCATCCTCTTTTTGGTTCATCTTAAAGACTTCATTTCTAAGGTCATGGTGCATGCAATAATCTTTATATTTTTCCAAAAATACTCTTTTCATATCATCCCATGTCCTTATCGAATTTGTTCCTAAAGTCATGAACCATCTAAGAGCTATATCCTTCAATGTTGCCGGAAACAAATTCAATTTTTTAATGTGCAATGAGTAGCCATAAGATCTACAAATTATTTCAAATTCAAAAAGAAAGGTTTCTGGGTCTTCTGATCTCATACCTTTGAAGTTAGGAAGTACAGATGGAGGGATGTTCTTCATTTGAAAGCTGATATCAGTTTCTTGAATGAGAAATCCAAAAGGATCTTCCTCATTGTTATCGTCTCCATCCATTTCTTCAACCTCATTTGTGACCTCTTCTTCTACCTGCAAAACTAAGAATTCATGATGTGGATGTGTGCCTCTTACTATACCACGTGATATAGTGGGTGTGGTAGGTGATTGAAGTTTTTTTTTTTTTTTAATGAAAAGAAAAAGGCTCCTATTTACACTTCCCCAGCAACGACGCCAAAATGTTTAGTCAATTTAGTGTCTTAAATTGATTACATAAATTATCGACCAGAGTTGGTAAACTTGTGAAGTGCAAGTGCACAATATATGCTAGAAGCCTCTTTTATTCATTTAGTTTATTGGTGTGATGATTGGATTTTTAGAGATTAATTCTAAGGATGTTTTTATTCTTATGTTCCTAATGAAATTAATAAATTATATTACAACTAATTGATAAATGAAATATTATGGCAATGAAACTTGTAAAGAAATCACTATAGCTCTAGAAGTAAAACTATGAATCTTCTGCAATTTGACAATTCGAAATGAAAGATTGATGAATCTACTTAAAATGATAAATGAAGACTTATGAAAGCATCTACATCAAATAGAAAAATGGAATTTTGGAAACAACTACAGCAAATGAAAAATTGGAATTCTGAAAAAAACTACGGCAAATGATAAAATGAAAACATGAAAACTACATTAAAAACATAAAATGCAAAACCTTCACTGTTTACAGGGGCCCTCCACAAATAGGTGGTCTTCAAAACTCCATATGAACAGTTAGCTACGCATCAAATCTTCAAGGCATTTCTTCATTAAAAAGGAATGAAAACAGAGTTTTAAAACTTCACAATATGCTTCAGAAAATTAACTTTAGAAAATAAGAATCTCCTTCCTTCTACTCTACTCTATTCTATTCCATTCTATATTACATCTCCTCACTTGGAGAAAAAGCACTCCTATTTATACACGAGTGCTTTGAAAACAAGATAAGAAACTCATAATTACAAATCCACTTTTCTCTCAACCATTATCCCTATAATTACAAAATATGATCCCTTTAAATCCTCACTCATAGCTCACAAATCTTGGATAAGATATGTTATCCAAATCTCCATGATATTCTCCTTGGAATATTCCATGATTTTCTCCTTGAAATCTCCATAATCTCTTCCTTGGAATCTCCATGATTTTCTCCTTCGAATAGTCTTGAACAATTATCCTTTGAATTATTGAAATAGTGGAAGAAGTATTCAAAAGCATTTTGAATAATTCTTCCAAATAATCCTAGACATTTACAAAACTCATCCATATTTAAGATATTAGTGAAATATGTCAATTTTCCAATAATTAATCACACATTCTCTTATAATATTAAAAATAAATAAATTGGAAAATAATGAAGTGAACCCATGGAAATGGTATGATGAATGGTTAAATGAGGTGATGGAATGTGAGAAATGGTGAGGATAAACATGATGAAAATGTGACAATTACGAGACTCAACATATTGAATCTGGTCTTTAAAGAAATCACATTTTCTAAAATTAGCGTAAAGCTAGTTTTCTCTCAAGGTTTGCAAAACTGTGTGCAAATGTTCCTTAAGATCCTAAACATTCTTTGAGTAAATCAGGATATCATCGATGAAAATAAAGACAAACTTGTCTAAATAAGAGTGGAAAATCCAATTCATTAGGCTCATAAAGGTTGCATGGGGCATTGGTGAGTCTGAACGATAATACAATAAACTCGTAGTGACCGTAGCGGGTTCTAAATGTTGTTTTACAAAAATCTTCATCTTCAATTCTTATTCGATGATAGCCGGACCTTAGATCACTCTTGGAAAATACCGAGCCACACTTAACTTGATCAAACAGATCGTCAATTCTTGGTAAAGGGTACTTATTTTTTATAGTTAACTTATTCAATTGTCTATACTCAATACATAATCGCAGAGTGCCATATTTTTTCTTTACCAGCAACACTGGTGCTCCCCAAGGTGATACACTCGGATGAATGTATCCTTTATCGAGTAGTTCTTGTAATTGCATCTTAAGTTCAGTCAAGTCAGGGATGCTCATATTGTATGGGGATTTTGACATTGGGGTTGCTCCAAGAACAAGTTCTATGGTAAAATCAATAGTCCTTTTTAGTGGTAGCCCCAGAATCTCTTATGGGAATACATCCACAAATTCTTGAACAATAGGGATATTTTCCATGGGAACTAACTTTCCTTTTTTGTTGGTATAAACCCCCTGTACTGCAAAAATTCGACAACCTTTCCTGGTGCATGTAATACCCCCTTCCCACATCTACCCAAGTAACCGACCAAATAGGGTAAACATGTGATGAGAGGCTACTATAATGAGATTAAACCTCCTATGAGACCTTAAGGAAGTGTAACCGACAAAAAAAACAACATACATAATATGTGCGGTCAGCTTCATCTTTTTAGCGTTGTTGCCGAGGAAAGAATTAGAAAACCTTTCCCTGGGATATGACATTATCTTCACCCTTCAATCAGGTGAGCACGAAGGGTTGAGAATTGCATATCCCTCACCTTGGCGACTCCACTATTATCAAAGTTCAAATCAAGTGTAATCCTGGCTTATACCAGGCCTCATACCTGATCAGATACTTCTCAGCAGAGAACCCCTTTTGTATCTGATCCTGAAAATATTGTATTTAAGAGAATATGGAGGGAGAAGCAACCCATCCAGGTTGACCTACCCTCATTTTATCTAGAAGATTCGCCTTCCTCTTCTCAAAACGTTGATATCTATGGTCCTGGCTCTGCAGCCTGTGTACTTGAGTATCCTCCAGAAACCTCTGCTTTAGCCAGTTCAGACCTAAAATAAGAAGCCAAATCCACTGATACTTCTTTGCCTCCCTTGCACCCTACTCCAGAGGCTGAAGAAGTCAAAGAAGTTAAAACACTCCAAAGCTCATTACAGATAAATATCTAAACCTCTACTCAACATATACATGTTGTACCATAGCCAAATCATCCTCATAACTTACCACCACTGCCCCTCATGGCTGTACCTGGTTTCCTCCTCAACAAATATGATCCATTGGATTTACCGCAAGTATTGAATGACATGCCTCAAGATTATCTAAAGCTCTTGCCTCAGTTCACCGGGGAAGATAGTACTTCTGCGCAAAAACGTATTGAAAACTTGTGTGCCTTTGCTGAGAATATGAACGTGGAGCACGTAGATGTGGTGTTGAGGATTTTCATCCAATCCTTGGATGGAGAGGCTCGAAAGTGGTTCAAATATCTTGCTGATAACACATTCACATCTTGGGAAGAAATGTTGAATTTCTTCACACTAAAATGGGGAGAAAAGAGGGATCGTGGCTATGTTCTCACTGAGTTCAATGACCTCAAGAAGAGACACAATGAGGATGTAACAGAATTTATAAAGAGGTTCAATAAGCTCTATAATAATTTCCCTGCTGAAATAAAGCCTCCCCAAGCAGCTGCTACGGTGGTTTTCGCAGGAGCTTTTGATCTAGAGTTTGGGTTCACCCAGAGAGAAAGAAAATCTACAAGTCTGGATTAGATCCAGACTAATGCATTGGAGGTAGAAGCAAACTTTTCTTCTACTGGTAAATTCAAAGGGAAGAAAGAGCATGAAGCAAGAAGAAAGAGCAGGGAGGAGGCTTCCACTTCTAATCAGGAGATGGAATCACATGATTACAAAATTGAAGAAATGAATAAGTTGATCAAGAACCTATCAAATAAGCTAGAGAATCTTGAATTGGAGGCCAAGAATTCCCCTCCTCGTCCTAATCAAATTATCCCAAACCGTCGGTTTAATTCCCAATACTGGAAGCCCCCTCTATAATTGTTGCAGCGGGAAAGAAAGGAGCAGCAAGATCACATCCAACCTCCTCTATACA